>JABTTQ020000278.1:0-516384 GCA_016081115.2 Rehmannia glutinosa | reverse complement strand
CAAGGTCTTGATACATCTTCTCGATCTTAGTTTTCCAGTAAAGCCCCATTTCTGTGTCCATCTTATGGTAAGGTGTCTTGAGCAAGTATTCATCAATTCCACCCGCCTTGTCTATGCAGCGCAGTGCATGAGTGGTTACCTTAACACGGACGTGACGATCCAAAATGTAGCTGAAAAGCCGCTTCTCTTGCACATTAGGTTTCCAAGTCCTCCTTGTCCTAAAATAGGCATTGAATGAAGACGCATGAGAATGGGATTATTCATTGAATAACACATGCAAAGTGGAGCCAGAAAATAAGGCTGCAATTGGATATGAACGAGATTTCATTTTCGTTCCGCTGGATAATTTTTTTTGACTAAACATGCGATTGTTTATGAAAATTTTCAGAAAATATACTATTATCTCACTTTCACTTTTTCTCATTTTTTCTTCCACCAATCACATCTACACATTTTTTCACAAAAAACTAATCATTATTACACATTCTCCCACACATTTCACTATTCACTCACTCACACATTTCTAACTATCAATCACATCCAATCATTATTTACTATTTTCAAATCAAATTAACTTTCATCATTACATATCCATTCACACTCTCAAAATTTTCCAAAAACTTTCATCAGAATCTTTTTTTCACTATTCTCTAGCGAAAAGAAAATTTTCAAAATGAAAGCATATCCAATCGCACCCTAAGTACTTCAACACCAAAAAAAATTGTCAGAATTTTACACAAACAACTACAATATTTTACCCCTGAAAACCAGGAACTTCATGAATCAATATCAAATCCTATGTACTAATCACCACAACTCAAGGAAAACAAGATCCGACCCAAATATGTGAGATGAGCAGCAGCCTTATGAGTATGAATTATATTATTAATATTAAACCCCCCCTCTCCTCTGTTTACTTCTCTTAGCCATACATGTAGCAGCAATTTTATAGCTGGGAGAGTCGTTTCACAAGGTGACACTAAGCCAAAAAAACATTGACCTACTACCATTCCTTATATGAGCAGACAAAGGCATGCAACAAGTTTGACAAACTCCATGAGTTTGTAAAAGTGATCAAGTGAAGACAGCACCGTCCAAAATCCTATCAAACACCACACATTTCCGTCAACAGTTCTTAACTAAATTTTCCATCAACTTTGTGAAACGACTTTCTGCTTTCCTGCCACACCAGAAAGATTTGCAGCTCTTCACAGTCCATAATTTAATACATCACTATCACCCAGTTTTAAATCAAACTGCCTTCTCCATGTTACTACACGCGTTCAAAGAGTTAACTAAATGAGACCAATGACCACTGTAACAGGGTCCTAATCCACAGTTTATGAAATTCTCACACAAAACACACTCCCAAGCGAACAACCACATAAAACAACCGACGACTTAATCAACGACCACCCCCTGAACCCATATCCCTAGCTCAAGGATGATTTTTATTTTTGCATTACTGCATCTCATCATAAGTTTGGAACAACTAATAAAAGTTGAACTCGAAGTTTATCATAAACACGTTCAATTTTTTTATCATCATCAAATATCTTTCAGATATTAATACAAAAATTCCTTCAACCAATCACGTCTTTAGGCCATTTCCGTAACACTCAAAATGCAAAAACACACATAATACCGCACATGGAGACCGATTTATTACAAGAAAAAGGAGCGAAAAAAAGCACACAGCAAACAATATATAGACTGACTTGTTGCCTCCGTCTTCACTGACGCGATTCCCGAACTGGATATGCCGGCCCGCGTAAAGGCCGCGGTGCGCTCGGCCCATTACGACTTTGCTATCCGGCACGGATTTTTTCAACTGCTCTTTCACTCCCGGCCCTAAATTCTGTTCACCGCCGATTTTCTTCACAATTTTTTCATCATTTCCCGTGACCTGAACGCCATTCTTCCTCTGCGCTTCTATATTCAGGGTGATTTAGATCGAGAGGAGAATTTGGGGTTTAGTCAGTGGTTAGGGGTTTTGAGGGAGGAAGGGTTACTTGCGTGATTAATCTGATTTGGATTTTGAAGAAATAAAAAACTTCTTGATGAATGACTTCTAATCTTCTACATTTGTTAAACTAAAACAGAAAATGTTAAATAAAACAAAATAAAATGGGGCCATTGTGCCCGTCTACCTGGTATTAACGAAAAGGAAGAAAATGCTAAATTAGTCCTGCATTTATAGATGTATTGCGATATTAGTCCTATAATTTTTGAAATTGTGATTTTACTCCGTATGTTTTGTCTTTTTGTAATTTTAGTCCCGTAAATTTTAGATTTGTGCAATTATGGTCCTATAAATTTTAAGTTGATGCAAATTAGGTCCCAAGGGCTATTTCAATATTATTTCAATTATTCCAAAAATGCCATTGATATCCAAAATAAAATAATCAATATACCTAAGAATAAGTTTAAAATGGTATCAGAGCCTATATTTTATTTAATTGAGTTGAATTTATTTATCAGTTATATTATAGATTGTCTAATGATGGAATAATTTTAAATTAATGAATCCAGGTCAAAATCTGAGATACGAGTTCTACATGTATCATTTCTTAATTATGAAAATATAAAAACACGTACAAATTTGCCAAAGTTGGTTATTTTGAATAATAGGACTAAAATTACCACAACTAAAAATAAAATATTAAAATTTTCAAATCCTAAAAATTACTTATATAAATTGTTATTTTTGCTAAGGGCAAAATTATCACATGACTAAAATTACAACTTCAAAAGTTAGGGTACTAATATTGCAACACTCCAATAGATACATGACAAATTTTGCAATTTTTCCTAACAAAAAATACCACAAAAATATTAAAACTTGATTTATACCCCACACCTACTACCCACCAAATTATTCGTACAATTCTTTTTGCAAATTTCAAGCACAATTACAACTACATGTTCATTCTCTATATTATATCTAACAATTTCAAAATATATTTGTTCTAAAAATCCTAAAAACTTGATCAATTTCTATTTAAAATAAAATGCAACCTCCAATTCAATTAAATATAATACACACCACCAAAATAACCTTTATCCATTGCTTCAAACCACAATGAGAAAAGGCGAAAAACACAAGTGAGAAAAGGGAAACAAAGTGGAAAACTCCCACAAAATCCTAATAGTAGCATCGGATCATAAAAAAGAAAAAAGGAAAAAGAAAAATTTGGAGATGTAAATTGTGGTCTTGGAGACACAAAATTTCTGGGAAACGTAAAACAAGTTGCGACAACAACTGGGTTTGACTGAAAATATTTCCATTATGGTCCGAAGTGGCCATTTTTTAGGATTTTAGAACGAATATGTTTTGGCATGCTTAGATAAGTATAGAGAATAAGTATGTAGTTGTAATTGTTCTTGAAATGTACAAAAAAATTGTGAATTCGATTTTTTCCATAAATAAAATTTGGTGGGAAGTTAGGTAAGCAGTGAAGTGGACAATATGTGTGTAGGAGCATGAATCAAGTTTTAATACTTTGGGGGACATTTTTCATTAATACCCAAGCTGGAGGGGTAATTTCTCAAATTTACCAAAATTCGGGTCAATTTTTCTTTTTCCTTTTGGGTTTTCGGAAGCTTTTCTTTTTCTTTGTACTTTCATTATTATTTTCGATATTGTAGTCAATGGTTTAAAGTTTTGTATATATCAATTTATTATGCTGGGCACTAATCGACCTTTTTTTTTTTTTTCCTTTCCGTAACAATATTCACAAGAAAATGCAGTAATACAATTGTGTTCTTGCTCTTTTACGCTTGTTTTCTTCGTTTCCTTAACCTTTTCCTTGTTTTTTTAGTCGGGGTTGCACTTGTTTGATTGTTATATTACTGGCAAGTGTGACTGAACCTAAAATGTAATATTGAAATCTATTGATAGTCTTTCTGAAATGAATAAAAGTCTTGGCAACAGCATGTGAATGGTGCATGCCGAACTTCTCAATCATGTCTTTTAGTTGCGCTATGTACAAGTCAATTGAAAAAAGCAAAAAAGAACAAAAGGAAAAGGAAAGAAAAAGAAAAGGCTCAGTTTAACATATTTCGTGTCAATATGAGTTTCTACAAAATTCATTTGGACAAGAATCCTACTTCAAATGAAATGAATGCATCCATAAACACTAAAACTTGGCTTTAGTTTTATCTCATGCGAATAAGTTAATTGCACTACTAATTATTTGTCTGTGTCGCTTCTTTCCCCAACCATGGATAATAATTTTACTGCTCTAAGTATCTCACAGTACATCGGAATTGTCATTCCCTATGGTTTTAGTCACTACAGAATCTAATTTTACATGTGAGAAATATTATGCTGGGTCCTTAAAGAAGGGATGGTCAAGAGCTTGCCGAGCAGTTATACGTTCAGAAGGATCAAACTTCAACAAGCCATGCAACAAGTTTACAAGGGCGCCTCTTGAGGAATCGACATGCCTTGAGACGAGATTCTGCATATCGTTGAAAATTAAGATGGATCGATCATCATAACTTTTAAAGGAAGCACCAAAAAAGGAAATAACAAAGAAAATTGACGGTATAGAAGAAACGTGGAAGAAAATATTGCTAAGTTAAAAACAGGGAGAAGATTGAAACCTTCAATTGGTCAAGCTTCCTTACTGCACGGATGCTATCCCTGGACACTGCTCCTTCAGGCCAGTTAAGTCGTGATCGTCTAAAATATTTTTCAGCACCTCTGCTGCAAATTTCACAAGGAACCAAAGTCATTTCAAGTTTCTGCTCTTTTATGTGTTTTTCATGAAATACATTCTCTGTTGGTGAGTCTCTCTAAGTGTGGGGTGGGGTGGGGTGGTAGGCCAACTTATTCACAGTGAGTGGCTGAAATAGAGATGATATTTTACGGATGAATGCATGATGACAGAAAGTATGTTTCATTAGGGTAATTCCACAGCAGCAGTACGAGAGTCAAAGCGTGTTAAGGGCAAAAGATTAAGAAACCCCTGAAAGGAGAGCAAAACGACACATATACAAGAAATATATATGTATATAGTTGAACACCGACAAAAAGATCATATAGTACACAAAACTTACTTTGCTCTACGAGTCATATGCTCTGGCAGCGGACCCAACACTCTCTCCATCATAGCCAAATGCTCCAAGTTCTCATGTGTTTGAAAAAGTGCTTCCCCCTAGAAGAATTCCTCTTCACACTTTAGAACAAAGAAAAAAGAACACTAGCTATACCAGAAAAACAACAACATTCTCTCTCCAAAAAAAAAAAAAAAGGAAAACAACAAATAACAAACTAAACCTTTTTCCCACTATGTGGGCTCGGCTATATGAATCATATCACACATTCGTTTTAGGTCTTCCTGTTCTTTTATCTTTTTTTTTTTAAAAAAAAATTTAAGTGAGTGATTCCCTACTTTCTATATATTGCACTGGTAATCTAAAGGTTACGTATGTACATGTCCAAACCAACTTAAGCATGTTTCTCTAATTTTCTCATCTATTGGGGCTAACTAGTGCTATCCCGCACTTTTTCCCTAATATATTCATTTCTTATTTTATCTAATCTAGTGTGTCCGCACATCAATTTTAACATTCTCAGCTATACCAGGGGAAAAAAGGATAAGTAAATGGAGAGAAAACAAATCTAACCGTGCAAAGTTCAACAAGTATGCAACCGACGCTCCAAATATCACAAGGATAAGTCCATCCTAAACCTGAGACAAATACAAGACAGAGGGCATAAATGCTGGTTAGCTAAGACAAACATTGCAAAGCAAAAGATGTATCTGCACACTTTTTTTCAGTTACATGTAAAATGGCCAAACACCAGTACCCTTTATGCATATCATTGCTTTGGAGAAACAGAAGATAGAGCAGGGAAATTCAAAGGAGATACTCTCACACATATTACATATCTTGTGGAACCAATTTAATCAGAGGGCGTGGCAGTAGTGGCATAAAAAGGCATGGTTCTAGAGCTCACAAAATATAGCAATTTTATTTTTGTTGAACAAGAATCATTCTCAGCATGCCTAATTTAAGATCAAATAATGATTGGTCACATTTGTCACCAGCTATATAGTTAACTAGTTTCTGAAGACTCATTGATGATGGTAAATAATAAAAGCACAAACAAGTTACTGATATTGGTGTGTGATGATTTTCTTTTTTTCTTTTTTTTAAATTACATTGACAAGCATATACTGCGAAATTCTGTCCACATGTTATCAACCCTATGCATAATACCTCATCATTATGAGCTGTATTCTTCACTAAGCTATAACAGTTCCACCAATAACCTCTATAGGGATTATTCCTTATATCCTAAAAAAATTAATGATTAGCAGCTCCTGACACAATTCGGATCTGCTGCTAGCAGATTAACAACTGTTGATGGTCTAGAAGGTCATCTAAAGTAAAAGAATGAGAACAGAATCAATGTGAATCTCACTGACAACACAAAAACTAGTTACCTAGAATGATCTCAGGTGCCCTGTAATGCCTCGTTGAAACAATGGAGCTATGAGTCTGATTATCATATGCAGTACTACCAAAATCAATCAGCTTAATGGCGCTTGACTTTGGCAAGCACCTGAAATTTGTTTCATCTGATATCTTCTGAACCAACCAAAAGAAAAATTGTTCAAAAATGTGATGGAGTCTATGCCCAATTATAAATGGTTTTCCAACTGTATAAGGTCAATTACCTTGCAGACAGGAAGCTTAACAAATTCAGAAGATACAAGAAGTATATTTTCCGGCTTCAGGTCAGTGTGGATTAACCGTAAATCATGCATATCTGTTGGACGCATTAAAAGATTATGAAAATAAAAAAAGGACTGCGTTAGATGTTCAGGTAGGTGATGGACATATAGAAAAGGCTAATAAAGATCCCGGTAATTGGTCAAAAAACCAAATGAATACAGAATATGAAGATAAAGCAAGGCCAAGGGCAATCCACAGACATGCTACAGATTCCAAAAGCTGGCGCCCAAACTCCCGAACAAGATCCACAGGAAATGGGGAGTATTTATTTCTCTTTAGAAAATCAAATAAACTTGGTCCAAGCTTCTCAAAGACCTGATAAAACCATTGAAATCCATTGAAAGGAAGTTCTCTGTCAAGCTATGAGTATTACGAATGGAGTTCACATTGACAAATCAACTTTAAGCTAACACAACAAACATTATTAACAAATGCCATGCATATTACCAAACCAGTAACTATGATGAAACATTTGAATAGAGCTCAACTATATTTTCTTCCTCAAAGGGAATGTTGTTCAGTTGTGAAAGGGCAACAAATGGACACCCAATAGAGAATTTTAGAGTTTAATACCATGTCTCACATACAAAATCAACTTAAAAAAAGGGACCAATGAGATGTGCGTCACTGGCTTGAGAGGTTAGAAAATGAATAGAGTTGGAAATATAAGGTGATAGACGAGGGATTACAAAAAGAAACTTACTATACATATATGGTTCCGATAATCAAACCAACCGTGCATCTTGACACAACTGCAAAATGAATAGAGAAATAAATAAGACGAAAGGTAAAAGCATCTGTCAGCAATTTGTTAACCAGAAACAACTTACTGTGAACCATCTTTATCATTTTTAGCAAGACGCTGAAGTATGTCAATCTCAATCATAGCTGCATCACGATACTTGCTTATGCTTCTAACAACTTTGATAGCCACATATTCTCGTGTCCGACGGTCCCAACATTCCAATACTCGACCAAATGTGCCTACAGCACTAGCAATTTGCTGATATGATACAAGAAGAATGATGAAAATATAAGGTTTTCTTATCAGCAGGCACGTGACCGCTAACCTTCACCCATCTTGCCAAGTATCTTATCTGTGCAATGAAAGCAGAGCACATAGTCAAACACTCAGGCTTGAATATAAATACACCACAAAACAAGTCAAGAGTAAGATCATATAACTAAAATATGTTGAGCAGTCATTTTTAGCATTGCTTCATGAAGATAATGGCCCGATACGTGTAGGTGAGTTACTCAAATACTTTATCAGGACATGGAAACAAATGACTTGCAAAAAATGCAATACAAACAGAATGCCTACAGTTGAACAAGGTAACATATATAACAACTCCAGCCTAAATAGAAATTACTTCAATTATTTACACAGCTGAATGGGACTACAGTAAAATTCACACAATCAAAACAAGTACTTCATATGCATACTTAGTTGGAAGCAAACATACAGAACAGGCGGAAGACATGCTAATAAACAGCCAAGACCGCCAAGAGATGATAGGATAAGGCGCTACAACTCTTCTAAAACAGTCAAAATCTCAATTCAACAAATATCACAAACATTCCCAGAAAACATCATTGCATTGAAAACAAACAAACCAATAAGAACAACAAAATTCAATTGCAGGCTATGTTAGTACATAACATTACAAATGAAAACCAATTAAAGGAGATATTAAAATACATCTAGAGGTGAGATTCTCGCCGAGGCTGAACACGTAATGCCCATCGCGATCGTCATCCCTCTTCGGAGGTGACACATGTCTCCGCAGCATTGGAGCTGGAGGCGCCCTAGCCTCGTTATCCTCACCATCCCTTTGATCAGCCTGCAGAAGGTAACCGAACAAATTAATTATTAAAAAAAAAGTCTGATTTTTTTTCTTTTTATAAACCCTAATCCTAAATTGCTGTAATTTGCAACCACCTCTAGCTGCCCCGACGGAGCGACGTCCCACGTCAAACGGCGACGCTTCCGTGTTTGCCGCTCTTTATCCTCCTCCGCCATTACACTGATTTTTGGACTCACCGACAGGTCTAACGAATATAAACACACCAAGATGTATGTATGTATGCGTATTCAAATTATGGATAAATTTATGAATCTGTGAACTTCTGCAACCAAAAAAAAAAAAGAAAAAAAAAACGATAATTACGTGAAATCGTTTTAGGGAAAAAAAAATGTAAGCTCGTCTTGGGGAACCGATTCTCCTCACTTTTCAAGATAAGAGTGAAAAATAAATTAATTTCGACATAGGGGAGAAAAGGGAAAAGAAATACGATACCTTCAGCTATGTTTCCCTAATTCCACATTGCACCCTCCGATTTACCATAAATATAAAAGGGTCCTTCCATGTTTGGGAATACGTCGTTTACCCCAATACTTTAGGGAAACGACTTGTCAAACTTACATATGAAATATGATAAATTTAAACAAATAAAATAATTCATTGTTGAGAGGAAAAAAAAAGGTAATAACGTTAAAGATGACTTACTACATTCAATCCTCCAAGATGGGCACTCAAAGGCTCATAAAAATAATAACTTATTTTGATATATATATATAGGGATAGGATCAGATGAGACCACATATCAAAATTTAGATGGTTGGAATTTATCCAAATTAATAATTATTTTTGATTTGTTTTAAACCTGAAAAGGGCAACATTGTAATTGTGTAATTACACAAAATCAAAATCTGTTAAAACCCCCGCTGAAAAACAGCGTCTCCCACCCACTCGCAGCCTTGTTCTCCGGCATGCTTCACCAACGCGAAATTCTGCGTCACCACCACCGCCTGTCCCTCGTGAACTTGGCCGTCAAACACCGCCTGGCCGCGGTGGTTAGATTATGTTTTATTGATAAACACTTTCTGGAAAATTGATAAGTGTGCAAATTGAAAATTGGTAAAATCACAAGTAGTGAATTAGAACAGCTTGTTCAAGTCGGGCGTTCATGAACCAATGTGGCGCCATTATTGAGTTAAAAAATTATACAAGAATTTTTAGATGATTTACGTATTTAGGAAATTCAAAATGGATTATTTCAAAAGTTACCCTTAGGTTTTATCTAATTACAAAAAAGCAATTTATCATTTAAAATTATAAAGACTGCTCTTAGTTTTTCTCTACTTAATTCATTTTTGGGGTTTCAGAATAAAGGACAGGATCGGAGGATTGGTGAAGAAGACGATAATAATGTGGAGAAAATGAGGGCCTACTTAGGAGGCAGCGAGGATTATTGTACACTTAGATGTGTTTTGCTGTATACATAGTTAATTTTTGATGTATATATTTATGTTGTTGTATACTTATTTTTTTTTGTTGTATACTTATATGTGTTTTGTTGTATGTTTAACATAATTTTACTGTATGTTTAACATAATTTTACTGTATATGAAAATGGTCAAACAAAAACATGTGGGGACCGTGAATCAAGGAACCAATTAGAGAGAGAGAGAGAGAGAGAGAGAGAGAGAGAGAATCACGCTCATTAACATGTGGGGACCATGGATTAAGTAAATTAATTATAGAGAGAGAGAGAGAGAGAGAGAGAGAGAAAATCACGCTCATTATTGTGATGTATATTTAGCATATATTTGATGTATACTTAACACTATTTTGTTGTATGTTTAACATAATTTCACTATATATTACAATTGTGAAACAAAAAATATAAGTATACAACAAAACACATATAAGTATACAACAAAAAACATATAAGTATACAATAAAAAACGTAAGTATACAACAACATAAGTACATACATAAAAAATTAACTACTTATAGAGCAAAACACATATAAGTATACATCGAAAAACATATAAGTATACAATAATCCTCACTGCCTCCCAGGCCCTCGTTTTCTCCACATCAACATCGTCTTCTTTACCAATCCTCTCAGGTGCTCATTATTGTACTGTAAATTCTTAAATTCCCTAAGCTCAGCTGGAATCTCACCGGAAAAATCATTTTCGAAGAGCTGTAGAGTTTTGAGCTTACTCAAAAACCTAATTTCGGAGAAATTTCCATGGAGACGATTCGTCGAAGCGTCAAAAACTCGAGATTAGTTAAATTACTCATTCCTGGAGGTAACAAGAAAGGGAGTTTGAGTGTACAAGTCTACACGCCGCACTAGAAAAATCCCACCCGAGAGACCTTTTTTTCCAATTTATTTTTCAATAATACTCCCTCTCCTCGTAGCTCCCCTTGGAGCAAATTAAGAATACTTGTTGAAGATAAACTTGCAAAGCTCAACAAATAAAAATGGGGCCTTCTCAAGATGACTTAAAGATGATGTGGAGAATGATTGATTTTCTAAGAATTGTTCTTAGATTTCCATGGAAGATGGCAATAGATTTTGGTGAAGATGACGTCTTCTCGAGAAGAAGATGGCGATAGATTTCCATGGAAGATGACGTCTTCTTGAGAAGAAGATGATGAAGATGGCGATAGATTTCATAGTTACCAATTTGATCAATTATGTAATTATATAATTACATAAATGCCCTTTACAGATTTAAACTAAATTAAAAAAGTTTATTAAATTGGGTAAATCTCAACCATCTAAAATTACAGATTTGTGGACAGGATTAGTCCACACTGTCTCACTCTAATTATGTGGTCTCATATATATATATATATATATATATATATGTATATATATATATATAGGGAGATGGTTATATGAGACCACCTTATAGGGTAAGTCCATATGCACCAATCCTAGCCACATATCTGGATTTTTCAATGGTTATGATTTTAGAGCTAAAAATTCAGATTAAATGTTGGTAATTAGAGAAAGGGGTAAATTAGTCATCCTACAAAATTACCCAATATTCATGGGATTCTGTTCACATTATGATCACACAATCTATGCAAATCTCACATCAAATTCAACGTGAACAAATCTCATCTTTCTTCTTCTTCGAACGTTGTTCATGAGAGAACAAGAACCAGTCACCCTGCTTGTATAGAACACAGGCAATCCTTCCAAATCTCGTAGCAATTCAATATGAACAATCATCCTCCTTCTTCTTCAACTCACTACTGTGAGAAATCATTCATCCTTCTTCTTCAACGCACTATTGTGTGAAAAAAGTTGCAGACAATTTGCCATAGTTGCTAGAGCTTGACTTCAGTTCGAAGTTTGCTTATGAAGATGTAATTTATTGCTTGTGTAGATGTGTCATGGTACTTTTATATACCATTAACTACATAAGCAAGTCATAAGCAACAAATCCATACTACATAAGCAACAATCCGATACTACATAAGCAACAAATATACACTACGAATGCACCACGAATACATTAACTACATAAGCAAGTCATAGCAACAAACCCATATTACATAAGCAACAAGTCTATACTACATAAGCAACGAATATACACTACGTATGCACCACGGATACATTAACTACATAAGCAAGTCATAAGCAACAAACTCATACTACATAAGCAACAAGTCTATATTACATAAGCAACGAATATACACTACGTATGCACCACGAATACATTAACTACATAAGCAAGTCATAAGCAACAAACCCATATTACATAAGCAACAAGTCTATACTACATAAGCAACGAATATACACTACGTATGCACCACGGATACATTAACTACATAAGCAAGTCATAAGCAACAAACTCATACTACATAAGCAACAAGTCTATATTACATAAGCAACGAATATACACTACGTATGCACCACGAATACATTAACTACATAAGCAAGTCATAAGCAACAAACCCATACTACATGAGCGATAAGCCTATACTACATAAGCAATGAATATACACTACACATGCATCACAGATACATTAACTACTTAAGCAAGTCATAAGCAACAACACTATACTACATAAGCAACAGAGAATTTTGTTTGAAACTGAAACGCTGGAGAGAGAGAGAGTGTGCGTGAAGAGTGGGTGAAATCGCGTGAAAGAGGGAATGAAATTTTAGTAACTGATTCTAAAGTGCCAAATTACCACCCTACCCTTTTTAATTGCTGAAACAAAAAAATAAACATAAAAAATCCCTAAAAATCTGGACCACCCAAAATTGTTGATCTATGGTTAGGATATGTCCCCATGGACTCACCCCAAGTAGGAGGACCTATTTGATCCATATCATATATATATATATATATATATATATATATATAGGGGAGGGTTATATGAGACCACCTCATAGGGTAAGTCCATAGGCACCAATCCTAGCCACATATCTGGATTTTTCAATGGCTATGATTTTAGAGCTAAAAGTTCAGATTAAATGTTGGTAATTTGAGAAAGGGGTAAATTAGTCATCCTACAAAATTACCCAATATTCATGGGATTCTGTTCACATTATGATCACACAATCTATGCAAATCTCACATCAAATTCAACGTGAACAAATCTCATCTTTCTTCTTCTTCGAACGCTGTTCATGAGAGAACAAGAACCAGTCACCCTGCTTGTATAGAACACAGACAATCCTTCCAAATCTCGTAGCAATTCAATATGAACAATCATCCTCCTTCTTCTTCAACTCACTACTGTGAGAAATCATTCATCCTTCTTCTTCAACGCACTATTGTGTGAAAAAAGTTGCAGACAATTTGCCATAGTTGCTAGAGCTTGACTTCAATTCGAAGTTTGCTTATGAAGATGTAATTTGTTGCTTGTGTAGATGTGTCATGGTACTTTTATATACCATTAACTACATAAGCAAGTCATAAGCAACAAACTCATACTACATAAGCAACAAGTCTATATTACATAAGCAACGAATATACACTACGTATGCACCACGAATACATTAACTACATAAGCAAGTCATAAGCAACAAACCCATATTACATAAGCAACAAGTCTATACTACATAAGCAACGAATATACACTACGTATGCACCACGGATACATTAACTACATAAGCAAGTCATAAGCAACAAACTCATACTACATAAGCAACAAGTCTATACTACATAAGCAACGAATATACACTACGTATGCACCACGGATACATTAACTACATAAGCAAGTCATAAGCAACAAACTCATACTACATAAGCAACAAGTCTATATTACATAAGCAACGAATATACACTACGTATGCACCACGAATACATTAACTACATAAGCAAGTCATAAGCAACAAACCCATATTACATAAGCAACAAGTCTATACTACATAAGCAACGAATATACACTACGTATGCACCACGGATACATTAACTACATAAGCAAGTCATAAGCAACAAACTCATACTACATAAGCAACAAGTCTATATTACATAAGCAACGAATATACACTACGTATGCACCACGAATACATTAACTACATAAGCAAGTCATAAGCAACAAACCCATACTACATGAGCGATAAGCCTATACTACATAAGCAATGAATATACACTACACATGCATCACGATACATTAACTACTTAAGCAAGTCATAAGCAACAACACTATACTACATAAGCAACAGAATTTTGTTTGAAACTCAAACGCCGGAGAGAGAGAGAGTGTGCGTGAAGAGTGGGTGAAATCGCGTGAAAGAGGGAATGAAATTTTAGTAACTCGATTCTAAAGTGCCAAATTACCACCCTACCCTTTTTAATTGTTTGAAACAAAAAAATAAACATAAAAATCCCTAAAAACTGACCACCCAAAATTGTTGATCTATGGTTAGGATATGTCCCCATGGACTCACCCTAAGGAGGACCTATTTGATCCATATCATATATATATATATATATATATATATATAGGGGAGGGTTATATGAGACCACCTCATAGGGTAAGTCCATGGCACCAATCCTAGCCACATATCTGGATTTTTCAATGGCTATGATTTTAGAGCTAAAAGTTCGATTAAATGTTGGTAATTTGAGAAAGGGGTAAATTAGTCATCCTACAAAATTACCCAATATTCATGGGATTCTGTTCACATTATGATCACACAATCTATGCAAATCTCACATCAAATTCAACGTGAACAAATCTCATCTTTCTTCTTCTTCGAACGCTGTTCATGAGAGAACAAGAACCAGTCACCCTGCTTGTATAGAACACAGGCAATCCTTCCAAATCTCGTAGCAATTCAATATGAACAATCATCCTCCTTCTTCTTCAACTCACTCACGTGAGAAATCATTCATCCTTCTTCTTCAACGCACTATTGTGTGAAAAAAAGTTGCGATAATTTGCCATAGTTGCTGAGAGCTTGACTTCACTTCAAGTTTGCTTATGAAGATGTAATTTGTTGCTTGTGTAGATGTGTCATGGTACTTTTATATACCATTAACTACATAAGCAAGTCATAAGCAACAAACTCATACTACATAAGCAACAAGTCTATATTACATAAGCAACGAATATACACTACGTATGCACCACGAATACATTAACTACATAAGCAAGTCATAAGCAACAAACCCATATTACATAAGCAACAAGTCTATACTACATAAGCAACGAATATACACTACGTATGCACCACGGATACATTAACTACATAAGCAAGTCATAAGCAACAAACTCATACTACATAAGCAACAAGTCTATATTACATAAGCAACGAATATACACTACGTATGCACCACGAATACATTAACTACATAAGCAAGTCATAAGCAACAAACCCATACTACATAAGCGATAAGCCTATACTACATAAGCAATGAATATACACTACACATGCATCACAGATACATTAACTACTTAAGCAAGTCATAAGCAACAACACTATACTACATAAGCAACAGAGAATTTTGTTTGAAACTGAAACGCTGGAGAGAGAGAGTGTGCGTGAAGAGTGGGTGAAATCGCGTGAAAGAGGGAATGAAATCTTAGTAACTAATTCTAAAGTGCCAAATTACCACCCTACCCTTTTTAATTGCTGAAACAAAAAATAAACATAAAAAATCCCTAAAAATCTGGACCACCCAAAATTGTTGATCTATGGTTAGGATATGTCCCCATGGACTCACCCCAAGTAGGAGGACCTATTTGATCCATATCATATATATATATATATATATATATATATATATATATATATATATATATAGGGGGAGGGTTATATGAGACCACCTCATAGGGTAAGTCCATAGGCACCAATCCTAGCCACATATCTGGATTTTTCAATGGTTATGATTTTAGAGCTAAAAATTCAGATTAAATGTTGGTAATTTGAGAAAGGGGTAAATTAGTCATCCTACAAAATTACCCAATATTCATGGGATTCTGTTCACATTATGATCACACAATCTATGCAAATCTCACATCAAATTCAACGAGAACAAATCTCATCTTTCTTCTTCTTCGAACGCTGTTCATGAGAGAACAAGAACCAGTCACCCTGCTTGTATAGAACACAGGCAATCCTTCCAAATCTCGTATCAATTCAATATGAACAATCATCCTCCTTCTTCTTCAACTCACTACTGTGAGAAATCATTCATCCTTCTTCTTCAACGCACTATTGTGTGAAAAAAGTTGCAGACAATTTGCCATAGTTGCTAGAGCTTGACTTCAGTTCGAAGTTTGCTTATGAAGATGTAATTTGTTGCTTGTGTAGATGTGTCATGGTACTTTTATATACCATTAACTACATAAGCAAGTCATAAGCAACAAATCCATACTACATAAGCAACAATCCTATACTACGTAAGCAACAAATATACACTACGTATGCACCACGAATACATTAACTACATAAGCAAGTCATAGCAACAAACACATACTACATAAGAAACAAACCTATACTACATAAGCAACGAATATACACTACGTATGCACCACGGATACATTAACTACATAAGCAAGTCATAAGCAACAAACTCATACTACATAAGTAACAAGTCTATATTACATAAGCAACGAATATACACTACGTATGCACCACGAATACATTAACTACATAAGCAAGTCATAAGCAACAAACCCATACTACATAAGCGATAAGCCTATACTACATAAGCAATGAATATACACTACACATGCATCACAGTTACATTAACTACTTAAGCAAGTCATAAGCAACAACACTATATTACATAAGCAACAGAGAATTTTGTTTGAAACTGAAACGCTGGAGAGAGAGAGTGTGCGTGAAGAGTGGGTGAAATCGCGTGAAAGAGGGAATGAAATCTTAGTAATCGATTCTAAAGTGCCAAATTACCACCCTACCCTTTTTAATTGTCAAACAAAAAAATAAACATAAAAATCCCTAAAAATCTGGACCACCCAAAATTGTTGATATATGGTTAGGATATGTCCCCATGGACTCACCCCAAGTAGGAGGACCTATTTGATCCATATCATATATATATATATATATATATATATATATATATAGGGGAGGGTTATATGAGACCACCTCATAGGGTAAGTCCATAGCACCAATCCTAGCCACATATCCGGATTTTTCAATGGTTATGATTTTAGAGCTAAAAATTCGATTAAATGTTGGTAATTTGAGAAAGGGGTAAATTAGTCATCCTACAAAATTACCCAATATTCATGGGATTCCGGTTCACATTATGATCACACAATCTATGCAAATCTCGCATCAAATTCAACGTGAACAAATCTCATCTTTCTTCTTCTTCGAACGTTGTTCATGAGAGAACAAGAACCAGCCACCCTGCTTGTATAGAACACAGGCAATCCTTCCAAATCTCGTAGCAATTCAATATGAACAGTCATCCTCCTTCTTCTTCAACTCACTACTTGTGAGAAATCATTCATCCTTCTTCTTCAACGCACTATTGTGTGAAAAAGTTGCGACAATTTGCCATAGTTGCTGTGAGCTTGATTCGAAGTTTGCTTATGAAGATGTAATTTGTTGCTTGTGTAGATGTGTCATGGTACTTTTATATACCATTAACTACATAAGCAAGTCATAAGCAACAAATCCATACTACATAAGCAACAATCCTATACTACGTAAGCAACAAATATACACTACGTATGCACCACGAATACATTAACTACATAAGCAAGTCATAGCAACAAACACATACTACATAAGAAACAAACCTATACTACATAAGCAACGAATATACACTACGTATGCACCACGGATACATTAACTACATAAGCAAGTCATAAACAACAAACTCATATACATAAGCAACAAGTTTATATTGAAAGAGAAGAAGAAGAAGAGGATTTTTCTTTTTTTGCAGTAGGCCGTGGAAAAATCCGTCTAAATTTCCGGTTTATAGGTATATTTTTTAGTTTCGAATTTTGTATAGGTGAATGTTTTTATGTATATTTTAAGTTTCGGTTTTTTATTTGTTTCAATTATTCGTGACTGGTTTGCATGTGTTTTTGGAAAAATAAAAATAAAAAATCCCTCGTTTTTTTCTTCTGTTTTTTGGGCCTAGTTTCATGTAGTTTTTGTTTAGTTGTATATTTTTTGTTCACCACCAAAGCCCACCACAACTTGCAGGTAATGGTCTCCGTCTACAGTGTCATTCGAATTTTTGTTTTTAGTTGATCAAACTTTTCCTCGGATTTTTATCGTTTTTGGTTTTTTGAATTTTTAATCTTTCTTTTGATGGATTACCTCACTCTTAATTGCCTCATCCACATATCTTCAAAATATGACCTTATTTGTTCATCAGGCATTCACTATATATACTCCATTATTTTTTAAGTGGTGATTATTTTTAAATATGTTGGTTCTCCATATGATTTGTTGCATATTTAGTTAATATATATAGCATATTTAGTATAAAAAAATTCATTTGTATTTTCTGGTATTTTTAGGTTTAAAGGCTTTTATCTTTATATATTCTATTACAGTTTAATGTATTTCTATATGATTTGTTGCATAATTAGTTAATATATATCGCATATTTAGTATAAAAAAATGCATTTGTATTTTCTGGTATTTTTAGGTTTACAAGTTTCTGTTAATGTATGTATAGACCATGTTCAATGCATAGATAATACATTTTTAATGGTTTTACATGTTAAGTATTTTGGTTCTAATTGTTATGTTTATGAGCCATGCATCAGATGGAATGTATATATATTTTGATTTTACTAACAATATATATAAGTTACATTAGATGCATAAGTTTTATTGCATTAATATACAGGTATTTGTGCATTTTTTATGTGAAATTGAGTATATGTCGTAAACTAATATATAACTTAATTGAATTATACGTATAGATAGGATAAGATTATCGCATATATACTGAAGGATCGATGCATTTTGTGAAAGAACCAAAATAATCAAGTCAACGAATTTTTGATGTTAAAATAAGCTTTATATAATGCTATCGATAAAGCTCGTGGCATTGATTTTATATAGCAAACTAATATATAATTAATGAAACATTTACGCATAGATATCATTGGATTCATGCATATATATTTGCTATTTTTTATATAGCAAACTTATATTTATTTTGACTGAAAAAGCGCTTCCTGGTTTGGTTACATACTATATATTGTACACGAACCACATCGCCCCTGAACTTTCTTGTTGTGCTTCTCCATATGTCAAACCCGCATGTGCAACCATATTCCTTATAAAACTGGACGCCGTTTTCCAATGTAGTGAACTCCATTCCAACCCGAGAAATCTTTTCTTGGTCTATTTCTGGAATCCAGTACTTTGTTGATCCCGGAGATATTTCAAGTCTTTCGTTAGACCGCATGCCAATCCCTATATGCACCAAAATAATATTAAATATGCATCAATCTAATATTATTCATGCATGTTAATAGCAATAAATAGTCTTTCCAAGTACCATATATCTTAGTGTCATAATATTATTTTTTTTTTACAAGAATTTTTTTATTAATTAATTCAAACTATTAATACATGACAAAAATTTCTGTAAGATAGTCTAACGGGTCAAATTTTATTAGGCGGATCATAAAAATGACCCGATGATGTTTTTGTAATGTTAGCAGTGGTGTTTTCATAATATTCAGGGACCTGTATTAGCAGTCCTTAAGAAAAGTATTAGGAGTCCCCTGAAAAATATTAGAAGGTTGTTTACTTAAAAATATTAGTTTTGTAATATTAATGGACAATGATATTGTATTAGGAGAAGGCTGAAAAGTATTAGTTTTTCATCTGAGAAGTATTAGTAGTCATTCTGAAAAGTTTAGTATGTAATTCACTTGAAAATAGAGGAAAATATTTTTTGCCCTCCGAACTATTAGGGTTTTTCGACTTTGCCACCTAAGCTTTTTTTTGGCGCACTTTACCTCCTCAAGGGTTTTATATATAGCCTCCTGGGCCTCGTCGGTGGCGGAATATTCCACCGGAATCTTGTCACATGCCATGCACGTGAGGGCAAAATTGTCATTTCACTCAAATATACTAATATTATTGTACTTTGTCATCTAAACTTTGCAAAATTGTTACTTTGTCATATGAACTTGGAGCGATTAACACTTTACCTCCTCAGTTATAGAATATAAAAATTTATGTGTATACGTTTATTTTATATATTGTTTAATTTGTCACCAAAAATAAGTAAATTTTACTAGTATTCATTTCCATAAAATATATTATCAATACAATTATTCTGTAATCTCTTCCTTTTTAACTTATTTAATTTAATAGTTTTTATATCAACATTAGGAAAATAACTAATTTTATGAACTTTGAAGTGAAAAAATTATAAATATACACCAGTGTCAATTTTATAATTATATAATACAATTTCAAAATTATTTTTATAAATTAAAGTAAATTTCAAAAATATAAAAGTATTGCAAATATAATGAAATGCATTATTTATACTTTTAAAATATAGTATAGGGTTTTTAATAATATGTTTCAAACTTATTACTACCTATTATATTTTATTTATGAAAATTCATTCTAATCTATTAGAATTTATATTTGTCTACGTATATTATTTCATTTACCTCAAAATGGAAAAATAATTATGTATATTTTTTATTTGTAATTTGATAAATTGGATTAAAATTAATTTTATACTTTTTTAATTTATAAACTAATAAAGTAAATCAAGGAAGTAAATTACAATTCTACAATTCTACAAGAAAGTCAAAAAAAAAATATAATAATATTATTCATAATATATTTTATTGAAATGAATACTAGTTAATTTTTTTTTATTTTTTTTATTAAGATATTAAAAATAAATTTATTTTATATATATTTTTAATATCTTGATAAAAAAATATATTTAACTAGTAAAATTTACTTATTTTAATATCTTGATAATATATTTTATTGAAATGAATACTAGTAAAATTTACTTATTTTTGGTGAAAAAATTAAAAATATATAAAATAAATGTATACACATAAATTTTTAATATTTTTTTAACTGAGGAGGAAAAGTGTAAATCGCTCCAAGTTCATATGGCAAAGTAACAATTTCGCAAAGTTTAGATGGCAAAGTGCAATAATATTAGTATAATTTGAGTGAAATGACAATTTTGCCCTCATGTGCATGGCATGTGACAAGATTCCGGTGGAATATTCCGCCGCCGACGAGACCCAAGAGGCTTTATGCAAAACCCTTGAACTTCAGGAGGTAAAGTGCGCCAAAAAAAAGTTTAGTTTGCAAAGTCGAAAAACCCTAATAGTTTGGAGGGCAAAAAATATTTCCCTCCTTGAAAATATTTAGAGGAAATTACAATGAACCCTATTTACTATTTGCGTTTTTACACTTTACCATATAAAGTATTTATTTTGTTACACTTTGCCATATAAACTATGTAAATTTTTGCACTTTGCCCTATATGGACAATTTTGCCCCTAGAACCGATAACACCGAGATTCTTGGGACATGAATTTTTATTCCAAAACCGATAACACACATCTCTTTAACTTATGTTATGCAAAGAAAAAGGTATTGAAGGCAGACACAAGGTTTGGAAAAGAAGAGGAAAGACATTGAAGGTGGACGCAAGGTTGAAGGAAAATCTGGTAAGAAATTTGTTTTTAGTTTTCGATTTTCTAAATAGTCATTGTTATGAATTTTTTGTCTATATTTTTCAATTTTCTGCAACTTTTTGCATGTGATTTTAAAATTTTCTTTCCGGTGATATTTTCATTTTTTAACTCTCGTTCAATTTGTATTTTTGGGTAGTGTGTAAGATCTTTTCATTTGATTTTTGTATGGGTTGGCCGTATATAAGGAGTTTTTTATATGGATATTTTCTTTGGTTTATGGTTATGTTTCTTGTATAAGATTTTACATGGAGATTTTTTCTTTGGCCATATAAAAGGAGTTTGTGTTTTATTAGGTGTGTTGAAGTATTTTGGGTTTTTGGATAAATTTTTTGAAACCTGTATGTCATATATATTTCCCCTTTCTGAATTTTTTAGTTTTTAAGCAGTGTTAGTTCTCATGTCATTGTGTTTTTTAGTTTAGGAATTTTGTTTTTGTGGGAGTTTTCACATGGGGAAAAATATTTTAAGCAACCTGTAGTTAGGCACTTTTGACACTTTGCAACCTACATTATTTTTCTTGGCAACTAACGACCCGAACTATGCGTATTTTGCAGTTTGCAACCTCCAATAAGCCAAAAGGGGAATATTCTTGGAATATTCCCTCACATGAGTTGCTGTTTATTTCTTAAGGGCATTTTCGTCTTTTCTAATTAATTTTCTTTAGTATCTAAATTTTTATTTTATTTATATTTTTTTCTTTTCATCTCCATTCTCCTACCCCTCCCCCGTGCACAATAAAGAAGGTCTGCACCAATTTTAAGTTTCCTCTTGTTTTTGGGAATACACCTTTCTTCTCGATTTTTGGTTGGATTATGAGATTCCAATCACCTTCACCTCTTTGCTGATTATCCTATTAGCTTGGATGTTGCCAATTTCTGGGTTTCTGTTTATAAAAGTAAAAGAAAAATTTAGAAACTAAAGAAAGTCAATTAAAAAAGACAAAAATGCCCTTATGAAATAAGCATGCAAGTCATGTAAGGGAATATTCCAAGAATATTCCCTTTTGGTCTCTTAGGAGGTTGCAATGCAAAAAATGCGCATAGTTCGGGTTGTTAGTTGCCAAGAAAAAAAAATGTAGGTTGCAAAATATCAAAAGTGCCTAAGTACATGTTGCTTAAATTTTTCTTCCCTTTCACATGCTACGGATGGCTTTTGGCAGTATTGATTCTCTTAGATTAGATTCTTTAGTTGTTTTACAAAATAGGGGTTATCCCAGCAGACTAGGTTTAGTATGTGTTTTTTGTTTTTGGTGTATAGTACAATTGTTTGTTGCATATTTATGTGTTGATTTTCAATATAGTTATGATATATAAATAGAATGTTTTAGTTGCATAGTTAGGATTGTTTCTGGTGCATACATAAGAATGTTTTTTGTGTTCATTTTTCAATATAGTTATGATGTATAGTTAGAATTTTTTGTTGCATACTTAGGATTGTTTTTTTTGTTTATTTTTTGCGGTGGTGTTTCAATGAGACAAATTTTGTTAGTGTTCAATTGGTGATATATTTTAGTACAGTCTAATGTGTACATTGATTATGTTTGTGGCATATGTTGGTACTTTTTTTTGTTAGCGTTTTTTAGGTGAAACACATTTGTCATGTTGATGCACTCTTTTATTTTGGACGGATAGGTACGATTGTGAGGCTTTCAAGATGGCTAAGAGTAAACAGAAAAGGCAACTTTCCATCGGGGGGAATGATGGTGGTCACCCGGGTGAAAGTTCTGGATCGAAGCGGTTAAAGAAAGATAAATCTATTGCTCAGACGGGGGGTTGGCTACATAGATAATCTTTCTGTGAAAAATCTTTCTTATTTAACCTTAGCCGTCTTTATTCTATTTTCCCTCATTTTCCCTTCAGGGGAGGATGTATGAAACTATCTTTTATTTGTTATTATTATTTAGTTTTTATTTGTCTCTTTTTATTGGAGTTTTAAGTATCCTTTACAAATGTTTGTCTCGGCCCCTTAATAAGTGAAGTTTTGTCCTCTTAATAAGTGATTTTATGTCCTATATGGTGTCTATGCAGAAGATCTAGTTGTTGTGCGGCTGTTCAGATCCAATATGTTTTGATAGGTTTTCATGGAAATTTGTGTCCAATCCGAGATCAATTTTATTTGTACGAGATTTGTCCAACAATTGTATTTTAATTTTTTAGAATCAACAATTGTAACTTTTTGTTTTTACTGGTTTTCATCTATGCTAGTTTTATCTTTATAAATCCATCAAACTCATCTGATGAATTTTATTAATCGAATTTGATTATTTTGACTGATTTTCCGTTGGAAATCATTGTTGGTTGTTTCCAATAATTTAATTGAAATTCCATATTTGTCTAAATAAATGTTGGCTAGAGAAAGTACTTGGGTTATTCAGAAGTCTCGTCCTGTTAGGCTAGCTATGCCTTGGAGGGACCCCGTGAATAAGATTGATTGCGACATATTTGCAATGAGGCACATGGAGACATATGAAGGCAGAGGGGTAAGAGGATGATGATGCGACCTTCAGAAGGGTGATATATCTCATATTTCAAATCTTAGATCAAAGTATTGCCATGCAATTGCGGTTGATGAGTATAATGAAGAAATGGAGAAAAAATTGGATGAAGCGAAGAGGTTCTGACGGGGAAAAAGTTATATAGTCCTTTTCATGCTTTGGGGATTTCGGAACGTGAATATGATGGACAACTACCATTTTGTTTTCTTTTATTTTCATTTTTATGTATAGATTTTGGGGTTTTTTAATGACGTTTTGATTAGATCGGCAACATTAGATCATTTTTGTATCTATTTTGACTGAAAAAGCAGTTTTTGCCTGAAAAAAGTACTTTTTATGATGTTTTTGACTAGTGTTATTGGTGAATTGATGGCATGCGTATTTACTATTTATTTGTTGCATAATTTGTTATTTAATATCGCATAAGATTAAATAGATTAAGTGGTAGCATATGTATGCATCTTACATGTTATATTTATACAACGGCAAAAACTCATGTAGGACCGTCTTACGGGTCTCAATTCGTAAGATGGATCCTACTGACCCGCGGATCCTGTTGACCAGGTCCAAGGGTCAAAGCCACCTCCTGCCTTTTTTTTTTTCTTCTGTTTTTCTTCCCCAGTTAAAGTAACAGTTTTATAAGAAAAAGTATAAGTTATTTTAGATAAAGTATCATATATATATATATATAATAGCAGAAGTTTGGTCCAAAAATTTTCCCGCCTATTTTTACTTCCTAAATTTGGAAATTATTTTACTGCGAAATCCTAACCGTGGATCTTTGAATAATAATCTTGAACATTAATACTGATATTAATATATATGGATATAATATAGTAAAAGATTAGACACACAAATTACCATAACAATTATTTATAGAAAATGTTACTCATTAAGTAAGCAATCAATGATATTTAAAGTCAATATTCTATTGTTCATAAATTAGGAAAAGAGTATTAACAGAATTCCATATTATTATTATATCAAAAGTTGCCAAATTTTTGATACATGACTTACCAAAATAATTAAACATATGTTTTGTTCAAAGATATTTTTGGTAGCTTATTATTTATGTTAACTTAAGTATAATTTATACAAAATCTTCTCATTGTATACTACTTCAATTGATTTAGAGAGACGCTTCAACATTGTTGATTCTAATGTCGAAGCATAACCATCAAATATAGATTCATCTTCACATTTTCTCCTATTACCGTCTTCCTCAAATGTCCCCGCCAACATCGGCGGGATTGAACCCTAATTCTGCACTAAACAAGAGTTTGATTATAATTTATCTCGTGGAACTGCTTGGACGTTTTATGATTAGTCTAAGAAATAAATTTTGTTTCTTTTTGTTTATTCCTTATATTTTTGTTGTATTTTTTTTTTAAGTTATATTTTGTGTTTTATGTTTTATTTATTTTGAATTACTCTCATTTTGAAAATCAGTATTTAAATTTAGATGGAGATGATAACTGATAATATCTTCTGAAACAACAAAATTATGTTGCCTATGTATAATGTATCATAGCATCAATTGTTCGATAGACACGATAAACAACTATTCTTCTAAAGAGATTATTGAATTTGATTTTACAAATTACAACTCAACTATTTGGCATATGGTTAAATTATTCTCTTTGATTAACCAAATAGCTAATTAATATTTCAAACAAATCTGAATACTAAAGTAATAATGGTGGTGAATTAATATTAAGTTTTTCCTACTAACAACATATTGATCATACAATAATATTTTAGTATATGATATAATTTAGGATGACTTAATTGAAAGTGAAAAAGAAATACAAGATACAAAATAAGACAGACAAATTTGGACCAGTTAGTAAGAAAAATTCTCCTAACCAACGCATGTTTTGAAGTTACCCAAAATTAGCAGTGTTTTATTTTGGTAAGTCAATAACTATATTTTTTTTTGTAACAGATATATAATTTGTTGGCTAATTGATTTTTTCCGCACATATCTACTTGCTAAATTTATAAATTATTTTGCTGCAAAATTCTAGCAGTATGTATTGAAATAAATATTAAATAAAAATCCTAAAAATTAATATTGATATTAATATATATCTAATATCCTAAAAAATACATAAAATAAGTCAAATCCTGCACAATCTACGACTCAGCAAATCGCCCCTGATTTCCTGCCAATTCACTCTCAATACCATCAATCAATTTAGCCGAATTATAGGGGACAAAATCTTGAAATAAAATTATATATATATATATTTCTAAATTTAAATTATTGATTTAATAATCAATAAATGTAAATTTTTAAAATCAAATTTTGGAAGTCGAATATTGTTTCAACAATATATGATTTTGTAACAAAAAATAGAAAACCTTTATTTTTTTTCAAGATATTTATTTTGTTAATTCATTGTGTCAATGTATCAATCAAATATCAAATGCTAATTTAATTATAGCTGATAATATTTCTTTGATTTGAGTCAATACACCTTAAAGAAATAACGTATATTCTATTATTCTATTGTAACATATATAACTATGTTTATATCAGAAAATGCAATAAAAGATTGATGTACACATTCTGAAATGAAAACCTAGCTGAGTGACTTTCTAAACAGATCACTATCCTTTAATTTAAATAAAAGATCACATTGGTTATTCTTTTGTTCTTTTTAAAATATACTTTTGTTATAATATATAGTTTTATGATTTACAAATTTGTTTAAATGTGCAAATTTGGCAATTTAATGGACAAAATATAGGAAAAAATAATTTAATGCTCGGATTTATTTTTATTCTATAATTTATTGCACCAATTCTACTTGTGTTTAGTGTCCCACCTCTTACGGAAACAAAGGGAAAAGGGGAAAAAAATAAGAAGAAAAAAATTGGTGAAAATCTATCCCTCGAATTCTTTTGGAAAAGAATTTTGATATGTTATTCAAATTCATTATTATAAATATAGATAAAATACTTAATATAAGTTAATATATCCACTAAAAACGTTTTGTTTGATTTTACTTAAGATAACAATTGTAAAAATAAAATAATATGGAAGAACACAAACATGCGTGCAACTCAAAAAATTTGTAGTATCTATTTATTTTAATTGAATTTGATAATGTTATGCGATCAAACAATTGAGAATACATTTAGGAAAAAATTGACAATAAAAGGACAATAATTTGTTCAACGAGATGATTTTTTCAGACTGCATAAACACTCAAAATGGCCAGTTATGTATTACATTTAAGAGAAAAAAATCTTATTCAAATATTTACCAAAAATAAAATCTGTCCGTGTATTTTATTTTTAAATAAACTTTCCATATAAACTTTTCGGGTTGTGAAAGTTTCCCATCGCATTATATATTTTCTTTTGATTGATGAGTGATTACAACAATTCATTATTGATCAAAATGAGAAAACTCACGGGGTCGGCAACTACTGGAAATAAACGATAGAGAACGAACATAGATGTCAATGATACGATTTATATTCTCTATTTCAGTTGTATCATAAATGTTTTAGTGTATTACTATGATATGTTGTAAAATTTATTGTAATACAACTATAGTTTATATCTAATGAAATAATAGTTTGCTATAAATTTTTATTCATGATTTTTTCTGTCATATTACTTTGAATAGTATCTCAAGTTAAATTTTATCAATTGATTATGGAAATCGTCACTCATTCTTCTTTAGAAGCATATAGTCAATAGTACAAAAAACAAACCTACTATATAGTCAGCATATTCACAACTCATTCTTGCAACCTTTTCTCTTTCTCATTAGTCGTTGTAAGGAAAAACAAATACAATTGCACCATCAACACACTATTATCTTGAGTTATCCACCCGTTAATTATATGATACGAGGCCGGTCTAATTTAATTATTTTTCCTACTAAGTTATGTTGGGAAATTTATTGTTTAGATTTTGATGAATGCCATGTAAAACTTGGAAAGTTGGCACCCCATTTTTCTTGTAATTCTTATTATAATAAATAGGGTTGTATAAAATTTAGTCAAGTCAACTATGCCTGGAAATACAAGATGTCAATCAAGATGTGAAGTGAAGACTCACGAGGAATGTAGTGAGTATGGCCATGAAACAAGACCAAGGACTCGATCAAGGAGTATCGGCCGTGAGACAACCGCGTGAGAAGAGTCGATTAAGTCAACCAAGCGCCAAGTCAAGTTAAAGTGACGGATGAGTCTTTCAATCATTGGAGCGACTCAAGTCACCAGGGTAAAGCGTTTGCAAAGAGGAGTTAATCGAAAAGAATCCGTTGCACAAAAGTCAATAACATTACTTAAATAAGTAATACTTCCATGCTTCCATGTCTTAAAGTGCTCGATCCCTTAAGCGTGCAAAAGGAATAAACCAATGGGAAGCACGCACCTCGTGTCGAACCGAAAAGTGGACATTCATTTAATACGAGAAAGGTCTACATCTCAAGATTGAAGACCAAGAAAAGCCAAACCAACGAACACAAGCGACTTTTGAAAATCACTTTATCTCTTCAACGGCGATTTTTGAAAAGTTCACTATAAAAGGCCGAGGAATCACTTTGAGAAAAGGTTACCAAAACCACGAACAAACAAGCATTATTCATACTCGTAACCTTTGCAAAATATTCTCAAGTTATTCAAGCAAAATCCTCAAGCCTAAATCTTGAAGGAAATCGATCCAACACTAAGCTGTGAAGGAAAGACAACTTCAAACTATTGAAGAGGAAACTTTTGAAGAAGCAAAACGGGTCTACTTTCAAGGAGGATTGTAGGAAGGTTCAAGGTCGACCCAATCTCAAGTTATTAGAGGGCTTCGTGATCAAATCCAAGAAGCTTGAGAAAGTAAGCTGAAGTAGCAAGGCAGCCGCCCTGTGAAGAAGGCCGAGTCGGGCGAGAAGCCACCCGTGCGCGATCAAGGCATCTCAGGTGAGTCCCAAAGGAGTAAGTCAGCTGTGTGATCAAGACTTGTATCTGGACTGATAACCACTTTGTAAATTAATCATTACTTAGTGGATTCCTCCAGGAGTTGGAGAAGAGAGGAGTAGAAGAATTACCCCATCTTCGAACCTCTATAAAAATTATTGTGTCATTTACATTTCAACATTTTAATTCTGCATACTCACTTTATATCTGTTGATAATTTGCTATCCAACTGATAATTAACAAAGTGTTAAAACCAAGTGTTAAAATAAACTTAAATCAAATTCAAGGGTGATAAATCTTCCGCTGAAAATCTCATCACAGCCAAGTTAAGGTTTAGTCTAAACAGCTGAGTTATTCTATCAACAACTCTTTCGAGTCCGTTGAGTGGCTAACTCGTTGATTAACTAACTTAGCATCCATCAAGGGCGTAGGCATGGAATTAACTCTATTATTATTTTAAAAGGACTAAATTCAAAAAGTTGGTAATGTTTATTCAACCCCCCCTTCTAAACCTTACTCACACCCCTTGGGACCTACAAGTGGTATTAGAGCGGTTGGTTCATTGAGCCTTCCGCACTGGTTACTGAACTAGATCTCCAATCTTTCAAAGAAATTTTTAACACTTGCTCTTTCAAATTTTTTTTTTGTCAGCAAAGTTTTTATCATGGAAGCAAATTTGACACGTATTCCTATGTTCACTATTGAGGAATTTGATGACTAGAAGATTCGCATGCAGGCTCATCTATCAGCTTTACATGATGAAATGTTGATAGTGGTTGAGGATGGGCCACTGCAAATCATCGAAAGTGAATACAACAGGAGAGAGCGGCCGCGAATCAAGGAGAAGAAGAAGTCATTCTTTGAAGAAAGACCAACCCTGGTTGAGAAATCAAGGACTGAATGGACAAACGAGGACAAAAAAGATACAACTTGGACAATGTGGCCAAGGACATACTTTACAAAACCTTGGACAAAGCAATGTTCAACAAAGTCAAATCTTGTCAAACTGCAAAACAAATCTGGGATAAATTAACTTTAATTTGTGAAGGATCTAAGCAAATTAAAGAAAACAAATTATCCGTTGCTGTACAAAAATTTGAAAATTTTAAAATGCTTGTAGGTGAAACCTTGGATCACCTGGATGCTCGATTCACTGAAATTACTAATGAACTATCAGCACTTGGGAAAGAATACACACAGAAGGAAATGTGTATGAAGATTCTGAGAAGCCTCCCAGCTGAATGGGAAATGAAGGTCATGGCCCTGAGACATTCAATGAACCTCACAACAACATCCAATCATGAGCTATTCTCAGACCTCAGAGCCTACGAGTTTGAGCTGAGAAGAAAAGATCAAGAGGAGACAGTTGTACCCAAAACAGCTGCACTTATAGTCAAGGATGGGAAGAGAGCTGAGGTCAAGGAAGCCATTGACCAGGAGGAAATTGCCTTGATGGTTAAAAGATTCAACAAGTTCTTCAATAAGAACTATAAAAGAAACAAGGGTGAATCCTCCAAGAGACATTCAGCTCTCTCCAAGTCAAGGGAAGATAGGCCACCTAAGAAAGCTGAGCATCAAAAGGTTGAATATCAGAGAGCTGATAACCCAAGAACGGAAAGAACTGATCAAAGAGCTGAAAACCTGTGTTGGAACTGTAGACGACCAGGACACTTTGCTATTGACTGTCCATATCCTGTAGTCAATAAATACAGGAATGAAGAAGAAAGAAGAGTCTTCAGAGAAAGAAGACAGGAAAAGAAAAAGGCCATGTTGGTCAGAGAGATTTGAGAGACAAACTAGGTCTAATGAAGCAACAGAGACTCGAGAGAGTAGTGAAGTGACTACTCAAGTGATTCGAAGAAGAAGTAATGATCCGTCTAATGGCTAAAGAACAAGATCAACGACCAAGAAGATGAGGTACACTCTAACTCATCTCACTCAGATTCTAGTGATAGTGATTGTGACACGCACACTTCATCACCCACTGATCTTTATGATTCATTAGGCAAAATGATGAAAGATTTTGAGCACATTAAATCCTCACACACACTATTAAACGAGGAAAACAGCTAGCTCAAAAGCCAAAACTCACAGCTGACTAAGGAGCTGAGTACTCTAAGTCACATAGCTGATGAAAACAAAGATCTGAAGGCTGAGAATGCTAAATTAATAGCAGAGATAGCTGCTATAGAAAAGAGGGAAAATGATCTCAAAAATGTAATGGCATCATTTACAAAGGCATCCAAATCATTGGATGACCTTATTATGAGCCAAAAAGAGTGTGGAGATAAGACAAGCATATGATTCAATTCCTTTGTGCACAGTCAAACTCCTAGAGTGATTTTGGAAAAAGGATCTTCAAGTAATGAAGCATCTCAAAAAACCAAGACACCAAATGTTGCACCCACATTCACTCCAAAGCACAATCACAAACAAACTGGCCTTGGATATAAAGGAAAAAGAAAACAACCAGTTGAGTATGCTGAGAGGACAACTGAGAAGAAATCCAGCAGAGTTCCTCAGAAAACTCCAAAATAGGAAGTACTCTGTGAAGAGTAAACAGAGCTACCAAAAACCCCAAAAGTTTTATCAAAGAAACACATATGACGGGAATGGTAGAAACTACCCAAACCAAGCTGATTGGAATAATGTGAAATATCAGCAAAGACCTATGGAATATAAGCCCAAATGGCAAAGGCCTAAAACTCAGCAAAGGCCATTCCAAAGGCAAAAGAGCTATCACCAGCACATATATGCACCCAGGCACTACACTAAGAAATATCACAACTACCCAAAGAAGGCAATTGCTAAAACACACACACAGGCATACAGACAAAAGAGACAACTGTATGAACCTAAAGCCCCCAAGCAATTTGCCAAAGTGAGTTATGATTATGGAATATATAGATGGCAACCTCTTAGAGTCAGATCATTTGGCTATATGTTGGTTGGATCATCTTACAACACTAACCCCTCAGGACCCAGACACGCATGGGTACCTAAAAACTAATTTCCTTGATTACAGGTTCACGTAACAGCTGAGTGCCAAGGAACCTGGTACATGGATAGTGGCATTCCCGGACATATTACATGACAGAAACAAGAAAAATCTATCAAAATTCAAGGAGATTAGAGGCGCAAAAGAAAAGTCATATTTGGAGGAAATGAAGCTCGGGGGAAATAAGAGGCACGGATCCATCAAGAAAAATAGTTTAGAAATCACAGATGTTGCATATGTTGAAGGTCTCAACTTCAACTTGACTGTTAAGCATCGACCAACTCGTGACAAGGGCTATAATGTTGGATTCAATATGGGAGTATGCCAAATTAAAGACACTGAATCAAATGAAATAGTGTCGCAAGGATCCAGATATAAGAACATGTACGTGGTAGACTGGTCGTCTGCCACACCAAGAACTTGTCTGTTAGCAAAGAGTGCAACCGAATCAAGTTGGTTGTGGCACAAAAAGCTGAGTCATTTGAACTTCAAGACAATTAACAAGCTTGCAAGAAGTCATCTTGTAGAAAGACTGCCAGACTCAGTGTACAAGAAGGAAAGTGTTTGTGATGCATGCCAGATGGGAAAGCAAATCAAATCATCATTCAAAGAAAAGTCTAATCCATCTTCAACAAGGATATTGCATCTGTTGCATATGGATTTATTTGGTCCAGTTGAGCCAGCTAGTATAAGTGGAAACAAATACACTTTAGTGATGGTGGATGATTATTCAAGATATACATGGACAATCTTTATGTGCAAAAAGAAGGAAACCTTGCAGAAGTTACCTCAGCTGATGAGAAGAATTCAAAATGAGAAGAGTCAAACCATTATAAAGATAAGGTCTGATAGAGGAACTGAGTTTGTCAATGGGATAATAACTCAGTATTGTGTTGAAAATGATATTGCTCATGAATTATCTGCGAGCAAGGACTCCACAAGAAATGGAGTAGCGAAGAAAGAAAAAAACGAACTCTCAAGGAAGTCAAGGACCATGTTAGTCAAGTCGGATGCCTAAAAGATTTTGGGTGAAGCTATCAACACCGCATGCTATACTCAAAATAGATGCATGATTAATAGATAGCTAACAAAGACTCCCTATGAAATCTGGACAGGGAGAAAGCCAAATGTTGGGTACTTTAGAATATTTGGATGTAAAAGCTTCATCCACAACAATGGCAAAGATAATCTAAAGGCTTTTGATGCTAAAGTGATGAAGGTATCTTTTTGGGATACTCAAAAAAGTAAAGCCTATAGAGTCTTTGAACAAGAGGACTATGGTCACGAAAGAGTCTATCCATGTGGTTTTTGATGAACCTAATGTGAATGGAGAAGATATTGAAGAGTTAGCTGATAAGCTGAATCAACCAACTAAGCAGAAGAGTCCTTATGTTGAAGCTGAAGCTGGATCAATCAATCAAGATGAAGATGAGACTGATGAGATCTTGAGTCTCAAAGACACTGGAAAATCTGCAAACAATGATAATGAAAGAGTCGCTCAAGACAACACAAAGCAAGACGATCAACCCAACCGATTTACTCCAACCTTGATGTGAGATGGCCGAGAGACCATCCACCAGAGCTAGTCATTGGAAATGTGAGAGATGGTGTAAGAACCAGATCCAGAGCTCAACAAGAAGCAATGTTCACTTGTTTTATTTCCCAAATTGAGCCAAAAGATGTGTCTCAAGCATTGGATGACACACATTGGATTCAAGCCATGCAGGAAGAGCTGAATCAATTTGAAAAGAACAAAGTATGGGAATTGGTGCAAAGACCAACCCATCAAAATGTTATTGGCACAAAATGGGTTTTCAGAAACAAGATGAATGAGAAAGGTTCTGTGGTAAGAAACAAAGCAAGATTGGTAGCCAAAGGGTATTGCCAAGAAGAGGGAATAGATTTTGATGAAACATTTGCTCCTGTTGCAAGATTAGAAGCAATAAGGATGTTTCTTGCCTATGATGCACACAAAAACTTCTTTGTATATCGAATGGATGTGAAAAGTGCATTTTTAAATGGACTGCTGGAAGAAAAAGTCTATGTTGAGCAACCTCCAGGTTTTGAGCAGAAGACAATTGGAGATAAGGTGTACAAGCTCAAGAAAGCTCTATATGGATTGAAACAAGCACCAAGAGCTTGGTATGATACATTATCTCAATTTCTGACAGATAATGGATTCACCAAAGGCAAAGTGGACAGAACACTCTTCAGAATTCAAGATGGGGAGAGTATACTACTTGTTCAAATATATGTGGATGATATCATTTTTGGATCCACAAACAAAGAGCTATGTGATAAGTTCTAAAATCTCATGCAAGGCAAATTTGAAATGAGCATAATGGGGGAGCTGACATTCTTCTTAGGACTCCAAGTTAAACAGCTGAAGGATGGAACCTTCATAAGTCAAACAAAGTACACCATAGATTTAATGAAGAAATTTGGTATGGAAGAGAAGTCTTCTGTGAAAATACCAATGAACACATCACTCAAGATGGACATGGATGCAGATGGCAAGCTCGTAGATCAAAAAGATCTGAGCACTTATTGGATCAACGCTTCTAATTAACAAAGAAGCGGCTAGATATCACCTTGCAGTAGGTGTATGTGCAAGATTCCAATCTGCCCCAAAAGAAAACCATATGACTACAGCTAAGAGAACCCTAAGATATTTGAAGGGATGCCAAGAAGTTGGCTTATGGTATCCAAAGGAAGGTGGATTCAAGCTTATTGGTTACTCAGACTCTGACTATGCTAGATGTAGAGTTGACAGGAAAAGTACTTCAGGAACATGTCAAATGCTTGGAAACAGATTAGTTTCCTGGTTTAGCAAGAAGCAAAACTCCATTGCCACATCCATGGTGGGTACAGTACATAGTCATGGGAAGTTGTTGTGCCCAAGTCTTATGGATGAGACAACAGCTGAGAGATTATGAAATTGAAGAAAAAGAGATTCCAATTATGTGTGATAACACAAGTGCTATTGCAATCACTCAGAATCCTGTGTTGCATTCAAGAACAAAGCACATTGATGTCAGATATGATTTTATAAGAGATCACGTTGAAAAGAAAGACATCATTTTGGAATATAACTCAACTGATAAACAGTTAGCTGACATATTCACCAAACCCCTATGTGAATCAAGAATTGAAGAGCTTAAGCATGAGCTAGGGTTAATTGAGCTGAGTTGACACTCATAAGACTCAATGAGAAGACATGTAATGTGAAAAGATGAAAACAGAGCAAATCTCATAAATCATCCAAGTGAACCAAATTATCGGAAAGTCAATCAGACGAGTTAGGCGGCAATTTGAGTCACTATATCGAAAGGAGAGAAGTAGAGTTGAGTCATCTGTGTAGTGATCTGGGTCATTTATGAGCTAAATGACAAAAACGCAGTCATTTTTAATGAGCAGGAATGTTTTTAAGATGACGTCGGAATAATGATGGCGTACAAAAAGTCTGCACAAAGAAGAATATGATTGGATATAAATCTTTGCCGCATTAAATGTGAGCAATTAAATGCAATGTGACGTGCTAAATCTGAGTGAAATGTGATTTCGATCAAAAGTCAAAAACCAAAAACACGTCCTTTCATAACCCTTATATATCCATTTTCTCCAGTCTTTCTCTCTCACACTTAAAAACTGTTCATCTTCAAGCATACGAAAGCCAATTTTTCTCTCTCGAAAACCCTACCCGTTCTCAAAGCAAGTTCATCAATATTTAATCGGTAGAATCTTCTAGAAATGGCACCAAAGACTGATTTCATCAAGTTATCAAAGCAAATCCACTCAGGTTCCTCAGTGGATTTCGAAGGCATGATTAAGCAGGGTTCGGATGCATCCCTTGTGAAGAAAATCGCAGATATGTTGGAAATATTTGGGCTTAAAGCCTTTTTGACGATAGAATACTCGCATACCTACCTGGAAGAGGTGGCGCAGTTCTATGTGAACGCCGAGGTGCAGGACGAAGGGATTAAGTCCTCCGTCCACCGCAAGGACATCATGATCACTGCTAAAGACATTGCGGAGCACTGCTTATTACCATCCGAGGGTATGCCGGAAATATACGAAGCTGATGTGGACTTGGCTGCTGCATGGAAAGAAGTAGCCAAACCCGAGTGTGCTGCGAAAGTAGTCTACACAGTTGACAAGAAATTGCTGAAGGACGACTATCACAAGCTGATGGATGTCGTCTCAAAATGCGTGGACATGAAGTTTGCAGTTTCAATCAACTGTCAAAGACTAAGCTGATCGTCATGGCTGCGATCATGCAAGTGAAAAATGTTAATTGGGCTGAGTTCGTATACAACAGACTCTGCCAGAACATTGCGAACAAGTCTTTCAAGGAAGATGGATCCTTTGGAGGATCACTCGACTATGGCCTAGTTATTGGCCACTTGATGGAAGTGAAGGGCATTCCCCTTCAGCATGAAATCCTTTCCATGTAAACAAGAAGATGTTTAGGGCTAACCTTTCAGGAGCCCAGAAGAGAGCCCATGCGAAGAGGGCGGACACCAGTGAAGGGGAATCAACTGACCCCGAGGAAACAACTGTTGCCTCCCCTCCAAAGAAGAAAGTTGCCCCTGCAGCTGCAAAGAAGAAAGTTGCCCCTGCAGGAAAGACAAAAGATGCACCTGTCCCTGCAACCGAGTCACCTGCCCATGCAACCGAGGTGGAGAAGGAAGCCCAAATACCTTCTCCGACCATAAAAAAAAAAGAGGACTGCCAAGCCATGAAAGGTAGCTCCTCAGTCAAAGAAAAACCGGCCCCCGCCGCCAAGGAATCTGAGGTAGAAGTATCCGAACCAGAACTTCCTCTGGTAAGGACAAAAAGAAGAAGAAGAATCACCAAGCTCTCGGAGCTTGAGAAGACAACTGAGTCTGCCACTCAGCTGGAGAAAATCTCTGAGACTGCTGAAGAAGTGCAGTCTCCAGAAGTTGTTGATGAAACAACCAAGTCTGCTGAGGACGATCAGCAGAGGCAAATAGAAGACCCAACTATGGATAGAACAACGAGGAAGAAGAGGCAAAGATAGGCAAAAGAAAAATCTCCGATGAAAGGGTTGTGTCTCCACCGCCCCGATCTTTGGCGAAGGTGAAGAACAACAGAGTTTGCTAATATCCATTCCTGAAATAGAAAGATAGGAAGATGATGAAGATGATGATGTGATAGTTGTTTCTCCTGTGTACCCAGACATTCAACGTCGTCTGCGTGAATGGTGAGCATGGAAGCTGAGTCGCTCGAGGGTACAGTTTGAACGCCCTGAATTCATTGAGGAAGAGGAAGAATTGCTGAAATTTCTCGGATTAACCACCGTGCTTTAGGCACTTGATGAAGATAACTGCCTGGATATCTTGCATATCTTCAAGGAGAAAGAAAAGGAAAAGTTAGCAGAGGAAGCTGAAGCTCGTGAGAAAGCCAGCATTTGTCCTCTCACTAGAACCAACGACCACACTCATCCTCACATTGACATGCTCTCGGGAAGTGATGAGGACATGGATCCGATTGCTGCAAAGGAGAAATTGGACATGTAGCAAGCCATGCTGGAATCCAAATTGATGCATGAACAAAGCAATGAGGGAAGGACTGGAGAGTCTTCTAAATCTCACCGAGATTGATCCGTTGGGAGTGGTACAACAGATTGCCCGCTTATTGCCGCAACCACTTCTCCGTTCACTCGGATGATGGATCTAAGGGACTTGGCGATGACACCGGGAACTTGGGCACCCAAGTTGAGCCAACCCCTGTTGAAGGTGTCTTACCACCCCGCCCACACTACTGAACACTCAATGAAAACAGGGAGTTTGGAGCAGAGTGACCCCACCGATCACCTCGGTGCGCCGCCGAGGGGAACTCACTCACCGCAGCCTAGGTCGGAGGATCTTTGCAGATGACTCCACAATGAAGGAAGGAGGCGAAGTGGAGAAAGAGAAAGAAAAAGAACAACAACGAGGTTGTCACTAACGGCTCGGATAGTTGAGTCTCCCCGGTGAAGTGCCAACACTTTGCGGTGAGGACACTGGGCGATGCGATCGAGGCACATGATGGAAATTCCCGGGAGTTAACACTGGGGCGAAAGTGCAATCCAAGGGTTGAGACTCCTTCGGATGCCAATGTCCAAGAACCTAAGATAGGCGTATGCAGCGAAGGGAATGTAGAAGGCCTTTCTGCAGTTGAGTCTGCTAAAGGTATTGAAGACCCAAGGGAGGTTGAGACTTTCCTGGGTAAAGAGAAAGAAACACAGAACATCCCTCCTGTTCACATTGAAGAATCCAAGAAGGAGATTAGTGCACTTCATGATTCCCAAGACAACCCTAATATATCATTTCTAGGATCTAAAGATGAAGCTGAGTCCACCCCTATTGCACATCACAAGGACCCAGCTGAGGATGTTCTTCAGCAGACGAGTCAGTCAAGTTTCAAAGATGCTCGTCAAACATTCAATTTTGATGATGAACCAAGCCCCCAGGTTCCATCATCATCCGATGACGCTGTTAATACAGCCGAGGACCAGTCTACTCAAATGGAAAAACCTACTGAGACCAAAGAAGTCATTAAGACAATCGAGGCTCGGTCGGTGGCAAAACATTCAATTGCCCCAGCTGCCACAACTTCAACTGCGCAGGCTACCAGAGCTGCAACAGAGACCACCTCCGCACAATATCTCAAGTGCGAGACGATGCATATGAAGAGGTATTTCCTTTTTCTCGCAAGCTGCCCATGCTCGAAGAAGAGACTGCAAGAGAACAAAAGCTCTCAACCATCCAATAAGACCCCATAATTCCTACTGATTCGATTGTGCCAGCTGATTTCAACTTCGATGTAGAGTGGCCGGAAGCTGACTCAAGTCAGACAGCTGAGATGCATGAAATCTTTAAGAAGATCTGTGAAGAGATTGAGAAGATTGAACATCACCAAGCCTCTCTCGGCATGCGCCTGGACAACAGAGATGCCACTCTCACAGCAGACTTGAGAGGAGTGGTGGTCAGGATAAGGGCATGGTCTCAACAGCAGAGTGCCATGCATCTCGAGCAAGTTCGCTACTTCAAAGCACTATACAACAGAATGCTGATCTGGAGTGCTGACAATGCTGACATGAAGGCGAGGATGCAGACCTATATGGAGAGATTGCATGCCTCCCATACAACTGAGATGGAGTTGCTGCGTGAATTTCATCGGAAGGAACTTCTGCGCGTTGAGGAGAATATGAATGCCAAATTCAGCCTTCTTATGGTGAAATGAAACTGTGGCGGCCAGAGTCCAAAGCCACCCGCTCGAATTTGAATAGCATACTCCGCATGAGAGACTCCAAGCGAGTCGAATTGACTATCAACCGACTGTACTTCATGCTTGCTGGGATGTTTCCAGGGGTTCCTCTCTCCTTTGATGATGCCAAAAAGGGGGAAGAGGAATACCAGAAGATGTTGAAGGAGACGGTTGTTGAGAAGGAAAAGGAGACAAATCACAGTAGAGAAGAAATAGATAGTCATTTGTTGAGAAGATGAAAGAAAAGGGAAAAGCTGTTGAGGATGAAAGGTCAAAAGATGTGACCTTAATGCTTGTTGAAACCCCTCAGCAAGGTCATGTCACAACATCGATAATCAGCAAACTTCTTATGACTCTGCCGCTCCATCACTCTGCTGTGCCTATGTCTCATAAGAAAAAGATTGTAGAAACAGAGATGGAAGAGTTCGACAAGAGAACGGATACCCGTGTTGAAGAAATGTTGAAATAATTCGGAGGCATTCCGATATGTAAAGATACAGATGCCATTCCAGATGATGGACAAGAGCCAAGATCTGTTGAAAAATTCAAAACGCTCGAGTTCGAAGGATATTTCAAAAACATGTCCATAACCCAAGCATGGGACTTGTACTGGGAGAAAGGACTGAAGCTGTGCGAAGAAGCTGATAGGCAGCAGTCTACTAGCAATCACTTAAATGGTAAGAAAAAGATTCCGGTACAATATATGCCCAGAAAAGAAGGAACAAATGGTGGAAGTGGAGGTTTTAAACCTAGACCTCTAACCAAAAATATTGAATATGTAGATCCAGGCAAGAAAGGAAGGATCTACTGGGTTGGATATGATGTTATAGCCAATCTGGAAGTTGAGAGGAAAAATGCTGAGTATGTCAAAGAATCGAAGAAGAAAATAAGAGACAAACTCAGCTGCGGCAAGAAAGACAGGAAAGAAAAAGAAAAGATGAAGCTGCGAAGAGAGCTTATGAAAAGAAGAAAGCAGCTGAAGATGAAAAGAAAAGAAAGAGAGCTGACGAAGACAGAGCTGAAGAAGAAAGAAGGAGGCATCAAAGGCGATGGAGTGTTGCTGCTAACCCCTTCATGTATTTTACTTTTGTAAATACATATGTATGTAAGTCTTCTGTACATTTAATGAAAAATCTGTAATTTGCGTAGATATAAGTATGCTCTAATTGCTCTGATACACATTGTAAACATATGTGTAAAGAACAAGAATGATATGATCAATAAAACAATCTATTCAACACATACATTCTTTGTTTCTGCATTGTCTGTATGTATCTGTGTTGTTTACATTTTACTTAATCTTGTTAAGTTTTGGCATCATCAAAAAGGGGGAAATTGTTGAGAAATTTATTGTTTAGATTTTGATGAATGCCATGTAAAACTTAGACTAGAAAGTTGGCACTCCATTTTCCTTGTAATTCTTATTATAATAAATAGGGTTGTATAAGCTGAGTCAAGTCAACTATGCCTGGAAATACAAGAAGTCAATTGAAGATGTGAAGTGAAGACTCTGCTGAGGAACAGCTGAGTATGGCCATGACAGAAGACCAAGGACTTGACTAAAGGAGTATCGGCTGTGAGACAGCTGTGAGAAGAGTCAGTTAAGTCAACCCAAGAAGCCAAGTCAAGTTAAAGTGACAGATGAGTCTTTCAATCATTGGAGCAGACTCAAGTCACCTGGGGAAAAGGCAGCTGCAAAGAGGAGTTAACTGAAAAGAATCCGTTGCACAAAAGTCAAGAACATTACTTAAATAAGTAATACTTCCATGCTACCATGTCTTAAAGTGCTCAGTCCTAGAAGCGTGCAAAAGGAATAAACCAATGGGAAGCACTGCACCTCGTGTCAGAACCTGAAAAGCTGGACATTCATTTAATACGAGGAAACGTCTACATCTCAAGATTGAAGACCAAGAAAAGCCAAGCCAACGAACACAAGTGACTTTTGAAAATCAGCCTATCTCTTCAACGGGCATATTTTTGAGAAGTTCACTATAAAAGGCTGAGGAATCACTTTGAGAAAAGGTTACCAAAACCACGAACAAACAAGCATTATTCATACTGTAACCTGCAAAATATTCTCAAGTTATTCAAGCAAAATCCTCAAGCCTAAACCTCGAAGGAAATCGATCCAACACTAAGTTGTGAAGGAAAGACAACTTCAAACTGTTGAAGAGAAAACTTTTGAAGAAGCAAAAGGGGTCTACTTTCAAGTAGGATTGTAGGAAGGTTCAAGGTCGAACCAATCTCAAGTTATTGGAGGGCTTCGTGATCAAATCTAAGAAGCTTGAGAAAGTAAGCTAAAGTAGCAAGCGCCAAAGAAGAAGAAGAGTCGGACGAGAAGCCAGCTGTGTGATCAAGGCATCTCCAGACTGAGTCCCAAAGGAGCAAGTCAGCTGTGTGACCAAGACTTGTATCTGGACTGATAACCACTTTGTAAATTGATCATTACTTAGTGGATTCCTCTAGGAGTTGGAGAAGAGAGGAGTAGAAGAATTACCCCATCTTCGAACCTCTATAAAAATTATTGTGTCATTTACATTTCAGCATTTTAATTCTGCATACTCACTTTATATCTGCTGATAATTTGCTATCCAACTGATAATTAACAAAGTGTTAAAACCAAGTGTTAAAACAAACTTAAATCAAATCCAAGGGTGATAAGTCTTCCGCTGAAAATCTCATCACAACCAAGTTAAGGTTTAGTCTAAACAACTGAGTTATTCTATCAACAAATCTCTTTTCGAGTCCGGTGAGTGGCTAACTCTGGCGATTAACTAACTTAGTTGTCCATCAAGGACTTAGCTGTGGAATTAACTCTCTATTATTTTAAAAGGACTAAATTCAAAAAGTTGGTAAGGTTTATTCAACACCCCTTCTAAACCTTACTCACACCCCTTGGGACCTACAAGTTATACCATAAAATAAAAAATAGCAATTTTTTGTGTAGGTGGGGAAAACGATAAGATAATTTTTATATATTTTTGTATTATATTTATGAAAACATTTATGAAGTGATTACTGATTCTTGAAATTTTGATTTAATTGAGAATGAAAACACTCGAATGATTAGTTTTTACACAATTAATTAAAAAATTAAAATCACAATAAGAAGAAGAAGTAGTAGTAATTATTATTACAATACTTGTCTTTACATCATTTGTAATGTGTTGGTACTTTGTATGTGTGCATAAAATTTGAATTATGAGGATCTGCATTTACAGATCACCTCTCAGAAAAGTTCGAGAAACCTATAAACAATGAAAATTTTGAATTGACATTGTAACCTATACATTTTTAAGAACTACTTCCAGTAATATTTCGAATTGTTTTTATTCATTATATTGTTTGGCTTCAGAATATTTAAGTCGTGCACAATATGTTAGGGAAAATATTAGAAATATTTGTTGGATGATATTTTTTAAAAACAATGTCAACAGAGAAAATATAGACAAATTATTTTGATTCTTTATTATTATATTGAATTATTAAATTGTGTTATATTTAATTGACCTTACTAATTGATTCATTTGATGTTTCCAAAATTGAATTTGAAATTTAGGTTTATAATTGAAACTATAATTTTTATGTATATTTTTTTGTTTTTATTACTTTATATGAGTATTTTATTATTAAAATAAAATAATAAATACCAAAAGTTTTAGTATAAACCAATAATAATAAAATAATATTTCACGTGCAACGCACATGCGGGATTACTAGTTTTTTAATATAGCCATAGATTATGATTACATTACATTAAATGAAAAATAAATATATCAGAGTTAAAATAACACATTTATGAGTAAAAGTATATATTTTTAAGACAAATAGCATGTTTTAAGAGTAAAAATATCTGTTTTTTTGAAATAAAGTATTACATTTTTTAATATAGTCACATATTATGAATTCAATACAACGAAAGATGAATAATAAATATGATAGAGTTAAATTAAAGTAATACTTTTATAAATAAAAGTATTTATTTTTTGAGATAAAGTAACAAATTTTTTAATATAGTCACAAATTATGAATATATTACAATATATATATATATATATATAAATATAACAGAGTTAAAGTAACACTTTTATACGTTAAAGTGTCTATTTTTTGAGATAAAGTATCATGCTTTTAATATAGTCACAAATTAGGAATGAAGGAAAGAAGGAAAAATAAAAAATAAAAATGATATAGTTAAAGTAATACTTTTATAAGTAAAAGTATCCGTTTGTTGAGATAAATTATCAGATTTCTTAATACAGTTACAAACTAGGAACAAAAAAAGAGGAAAAATAAAAAATAAATATGATTAGTTAAAGTAACACTTTTATAAGTATCCATTTATTGAGATAATGTATCATGTTTTTTAATAGGCATGGGTTCGATTCTTAGCCTTTGCATTTAGAGGCATTTTTTTAATTTTTTTAATTACCAGGCGTAATTATGAATGGGTTTATATACATTGTTATACTGAAATTACATAACAAGCACTAGTAGTGTAGTGGTAGAATATCACCTCGTGTCTATACAGACGTGGGTTCGATTCCCCTGTGGAGCGAAGTGAATTTTTTTTTAAATAACAGGGGCGCGGGCGTAGGCGGGTTGGGCGTGGGCTATATGATCCATCTTACGGAATATGATCAGTAAGACGCTCCTACAATAGACCTACTCTTATACAAGATAATATATCATGCCTAAAATAGCATATATATGCATTATACATGTTATATTTATGCAATATAATATGTTGAATTATACATATAATGTGTTGATTTTTTTTATGATCTGTAGAGAAGGAATGTATATATTTCAATTTTACTAACAGTAAATTTGTGAATTATAATTCATAAAATTTATTGCATTAATATACAATTTTTTGTGCATTTTGTATGCGAAGGACAAGATAGACAGGACAAGATTATCGCTTATAAATTTTTTATATTGCAGTAAAATATAACTTAATTGACTTGTATGTATAGATAGGACAAGATTATCGCTTAGATACTGAAGGATCGACGCATGATTTGTTGAACAACCAAAATAATTAAGTCAGCAATTTTTTGATGTTAAAAAATAAGCTTTATATACATCGCTCACGCTATATTTATGCAAAATACCATATTGAACAATACCAAAAATAATGCTACCAATGAAGCTGATGACATTGATTATATAGAACAAACTAATATATAACAAATGAAGCATCTACGCACGTATATAATTAGATTCATGCATATATATATTTTTAAAGAATTCGAGTATTTATTATTGTCCAGCGAAATAGTTAATTATTGGAAGATTAAAATTACAATCAAGATTGTGTTGCATCAGTGCACTTGGGACATGTCTGATGTTATGTGGTGCAACTTCTCCTCATGAACCATACCGTCTTTTCATTTTGGTGCTTGCCTTCATAGTTTTTTTCCTTTTGACCTTGTGTACGACTTTTCTGCTATTATGTGGTGCTTGCCTATACACACCATAATAACATTAAATATACATCAATCTAATATTATTCATGCATGTTAATATCAATAAAATAGTCTTTCCTAATACCATATATTTAGTATCATAATATGCCCACACATGCACAATAGTAATATTATTTATGCATCGAATATACATTAAACATACATTATTAAAAATTAAACATGCATCATTCCTATTAGTATCATAATAAAACACCATATATGCTCGAATCATAATTACCTATGCATCATATGAACATGTTGCATACATCATTATAAATCAAATATGCATATAGTTTAAAAATGATACGAAATAGAACTTAGTTATTGAACCCAACATCAAAGATATTTAACATACAATCCATTAATTCTGTATCATTTTACAAGCAATTTATATGAAAACACGATGTATATTTTATATACATATGCGACTAACATTTTATGTGTTAAATGCATCATAATAACTGTATATATGCATCCTTTTTGATAACATTTTCACATGCAACCGACGACCATTTTGGTGTTATTCGAATATTTTTCGTGGTACACTATATTTGAAACAATTTTCTTAAATTAAAAGAACACGTGGGACAAAATTTATAAAATAGTATATTCTAGTAAATTACCTTGCTCGTTTTCTTCTGCGTCGGATTGATATGCAACATTTCCCATGGCCGCTGCGTGCTCAGAGGACATCATTTTTTGTGAAGATTATTATTGATAGAGGACGCCAACAATGGGATTTGGATAATTATTAATGCTTGATTTAAGGAATATATGATTTTGTAATAATCTCTTCCCTATTTTCTAGCAATCAAACGCCACTTACCATATTTATTAAATTTTATATAGTCGATTATACCCTTTATTACCTTATTATCCAATTAATACTATTAGTTTCATTGGTTTAATGTCAACCATTGATTGATTTATTATAACGGTGTAGATCAGCCCCTACGGTCTCACCGCAGGAAATGGTCGCTTCTCAAAACAGTATTCTAGAATTTTCCCGCCCATTTTCAATAACTAAAAATAGTAATTCGATTATGTAAATTATATACACACTGATTATTTTTCAAATGGAATGTTTAATTTAATTATGTCAATTGAATACATTGATTGGTTTTGAAAAGATAGGTTTAAATAGTCAACATTAAATGTGCATACTCATATAATGAAATCCTAAATAGAATATTTATATTCCATAATAAGGAATTATGCATTAAAGAAAATTAGACAACAAATCTGCATAAAAGCAAAAAACGCCAATCAATGTAAATAAAATAAAACATATTGAGAAATAAAAAATTTTAATATTAGAAACAAAATTTTCATATAAATATAAAATAAAAACGAACAAACCAAAATGTGTTGTTTATAGTCAAGTTGATATATTAGTACAGGATGTCCATGGCGTGTACGTGTCGGATGAACCAAATCCTCATTGAATTTTATTTTTCCATTCGAAGGGGCTCGCACATGTTCTGCAGTACCTGATAAGTGCCATTTTGTACATATTCTGTGGTAGTAATTCAATAGTTTTTAAATTGTTTTGTTAGAAAAATCATAGTTTTCTCGAGTATTTTTAGCATTTTATCGCGGGATGTGTTTAACATTATAGGTGGAGCAATTTGGAGCAATTTGAAGCCAACATTAAGTGCAAAAAAAAGGCAAGAAAATCACTCAACATGACTTGGGGGGTGTCAAGTAACATGGCCATGTTCAAAAAGAAGGAAATAAATTGAAGAAAAATTGGAAAAAGTGTCCAAAATGGCCAAACCGTGTCACCAAACACGGCCATGTTAAAGGAGATCAAAAGAGGAGAAAAAACGCACAAAACAGACCCGAACACGGCTTGACCGTGTTGCACAACATGGCCGTGTCGGACAACACGGCCGTGTCCGGTGTTTTTACCAAATTTCCAGAGTGTTAGGGCCACTTTCAGACACCTTTTTATGCGGAAATTGTGGAAAAATCACCAACCAAACCTTTTTGATCACTTTTGTATACCTTTAACACCCAATCTTGCTGCACCATGTCCCCATTTTCTCTCAATTATCATATGAATACAAGAATTCACCAACCCAACTATGGTAGTGGAACAATTATTTGCAAAAGATGACATTGTTAATGTGTTCTTTCACAACAAGAATGTCTATAAAAGCCAAGAGTTTGGGTTGGAGGAGGCATTCCATTCCATTGATAATTCATTGATTCATTCACTCTTTCAAAGCAAAATACATTGAGAGGATAAAAGAAAGGTAGAGTTGGAAGTTGAAGAGCAATAGAGGAGAAGGCTTGGAGCTCAACATCATTTCAATCAACCAAGGAAGAAGTCTTCAATTGGTCTTGAATAAGAGCTAAGTACACCATGTTCATTTTATTCAAATCTTCTTGTGTAGTTTACTCTTTTGTCAAAGCCATGTGTAGCTAAATTTCTAAGTGTTTGAATGTAATGAACTCTAGAATGGATTTGTGATTTTTGGATTGAATGTTTTTTATAAAATTCTCATGTCTTGTGTGATTCACTTATATCATGCTTATTTCATTCGAGTTAATATTTCCGGTGTATTAATTTGATTTCTATTCTTCATCGGGTAATCGAGAGATTTATGGTGAAAAAGAACTTGTCTAAGTGAAAAGAGTTGCATGCAATCCTAGATATAGGACGACATAAATCTTCTGGATTAGGGTCAAACCTAATATGGAAATTAACAAATCGTTATAATGCAATCTTGGGGGTTTTAACTAGAAAGAAATTTCAGTTAATCAACTTGAGGTTAGAAGTTATTCGCGCTCGATAGAGGGTTTAACTTAAATCGAGAATTTCTACGGTCCACATAACATGAGATTTTATTAAAAGAGGTTGGTTTTTGCTTAAGGGCTTATGGTTGTATTTTTATCTTGTATAATCACAAAAACATTCTAGAGGGATTTACATTCAAACACATTTCTAGCTCTTGATTTCTTATTCTACAATCTACTTTTATTTGATCTTTTGTAAGTTGTGATTATTTCAAATTCTTTATTTTTTATTTTCCATTTTTAACAACAAAAACTCTGAAAATTGATAGATTAGATAACAAAAAGACGGTAATTATTATTACTTACAATCCTCGTGGGAATGACACTCGGTACTCAATAATCTATACTACAAAATGATAGGTGTACTTGCCTATGGTTTTCTAGAGTAGCTTTTGAGTCATCAAGTTTTTGGCGCCGTTGCCGGGGACTGTAATATTAAGAACACTTTATTTTTGTTAATCTAATCATTTTTTTTATTACCATTCCCTTTTATCTTATCTATCTTCGTAAGTCTTGGATTACACTTATCCTCCTTATTTACCGTAGTGCATGCCTACTCGTCGCCGAATCTGGAAGCGCGAGACCGCCGGTAGCAACACAGAGGAAAGCACGAATACAGACTACGAAGAGGATATGAACGAAGGCAAGGATCCTGAAATGGCGGATGAACAACAAAGAACCATGTATGACTACGCCAAACCGTCTATGGAGGGGACGTCATCTAGCATCGTAACGCCCGCTGTTGCAGCTAATAATTTTGAGATCAAACCGAATGTCATTCAAATGGTGCAACAATTTGTTCAATTCGACGGCCTACCGGACGAAGATCCAAATAATCATATCGCGAATTTCCTCGAAATTTGCGATACCTTCAAAATAAATGGAGTCTCCGACGATGCCATCCGTTTACGCCTATTCCCATTTACTCTTCGGGGACGGGCTAAACAATGGCTAAACACTTTACCGAAGGGAACAATCACAACATGGAGCATTATGGCGGAAAAGTTCCTTTTGAAGTATTTTCCACCCGCCAAAACCGCACGATTGAGGAATGAAATCTCTTCATTCACTCAAGAGGATGATGAGACCTTGTACGACACTTGGGAGAGATTCAAAGAATTGCTGCGAAAATGCCCACATCATGGCCTTCCTATTTGGATGCAAGTCCAAATGTTTTACAATGGCCTACTCTCATCGACGAGGCAAATGATTGATGCGGCGGTGGGGGGAACATTGAACAATAAAACACCCGAAGCCGCCCAAGATCTAATAGAAGGAATGGCCATGAATGGCTATCAATGGCAATCCTTGCGAGGTAAAACCAACAGGATAGTGGGTGTATACAATACAGACGCGGTAGTCACGCTAGCCGCGTAGGTCGAAGCTCTGACTCAAAAAATTGATGGGTTGGAAGCTCCAAAACCACCACAACTAGTCTTCTCATGCGAGACTTGTGGAGGATCGCACAACCACCAAGATTGCCCTCACGCGATACCACCGCATGAACAAGTGGATTATCTAGGTAATCAATCTTGACTCTCTCAAAATAATCCTTTCAGTAACACCTATAATCTAGGTTGGCGTCAGCACCCGAATTTTAGTTGGGGCAATCAAGGTCAACAGAGGCCTAATCCGAACACACTCCCCAATTCATCTGCATCTCCGATTTCCAACCGCGAAAACCAAGTTTGGAGGACTTATTGTCCAAATTCGTCCAAACAATGGAAACTCGTTTCACGGCCACCGAAACATCCTTAAGGAACCAAGAAGCGTCCATTCGCAACTTGGAAAATCAAATTGACCAAATTGCCAAAATGATCTCCAAAAGACCACAAAGGAGCTTACCTAGCAATACCGAACCGAATCCAAGGGAGCAAGTAAAAGCAATCACTCTAAGGAGTGGAACAAAGCTAGACGAGGTACGGATGCCGGAGGACGAACCCACCCCCATACAACAAAAAGATGAACATGTACTCAAGGAGACGAAGAAAATGGTACCGAAATTCCAACCACCGATCCCGTATCCAAGCCGATTGCGTAAGGACAAGCATGACGACCAATTTGGTAAGTTTTTGGATTTGTTTAAACAGTTGCACATCAATATTCCTTTTGTTGAAGCCCTTTCACAGATGTCAAAATATGCCAAGTTCCTAAAAGATCTCCTTTCAAATAAGAAGAAGCTTGAAGAAATATCCATGGTGCAATTAAATGAGGAATGCTCGGCAATTTTGCAAAACAAATTACCTCAGAAAATCAAAGATCCAGGGAGTTTCACTATTCCTTGTCATGTCGGTAATTTGACTGTTGATCGGGCATTGGCCGATCTAGGGGCTAGCATTAATTTGACGCCTTATGATTTATTCAAACAAATGGGTCTAGGGGAGCCGAAACCAACTAGGATGAACTTGCAATTAGCTGACAGGTCCATTAAATATCCTAGAGGCATTGTTGAGGATGTTTTGGTCAAAGTCGATAAGTTTATATTTCCTGTCGATTTTGTAATTATTGATATGCATACAGATGTCGAAGTCCCCTTGATCCTAGGGCGTCCATTTTTAGCTACTGCTAAGGCAATCATTGACGTGCATGATGGCAAACTGATTTTACGAGTCGAAGATGAACAAGTCATTTTTAAAATCGCTACATCAATGAAAAATACGATAGATAAAGATGACTCTTGTTTTGCTATTGATCTTATCGATATGGAGATAATAAATTCACTACCAAGCATGATTTCTAACGAATTCTTGGAGACTTGTATTGTTCAAAGTGCAGGTATAGCGGAGGAAAATCCCTTTCTTAGGGAATCTGCACTCGCATTGGAGGAAAACACACCAACAGAACGACAGAAAGAGTTCAAAAAAATCGAAAATTCTCAGGTGGGGCACAACAAACCATCCATTGAGGACCCACCACTGTTGGAGTTGAAAGAGCTACCCGAACACTTGGAATATTCATTTCTAGCCGATAATTCCAAACTCCCCGTGATTATCTCCTCCAATTTATCCTCACATCAAAAGGATAGATTGTTGGCAATATTACGGGAACATAAAAGGCCATCACTTGGAAAATCTCCGACATTCAAGGGATCAATCCTTCCTTTTGCACTCACAAAATTCTGATGGAGGAAAATTTCAAGCCGGTTGTTCTACCTCAGTGTCGCTTAAATCAGAACATGAAAGAGGTAGTTAAGGCAAAGGTAATCAAACTACTTGATGCTGGGCTTATCTATCCAATCTCTTACAGTAATTGGGTAAGTCCAGTTCAAGTGGTCCCAAAGAAAGGTGGGATGACGGTGGTACCGAATGAAAAGAATGAACTTATTCCGATGTGAATGGTAACAGGTTGGCGAGTTTGCATCGATTACCGACGGCTTAACAATGCTACTCGCAAGGATCATTTTCCCTTACCTTTTATTGATCAAATGCTTGAACGTTTATCTGGTCACCTCTATTATTGCTTCCTTGATGGTATGTCAGGTTATTTTCAGATCCTGATAGCACCGGAGGACTAAGAGAAAACTACTTTCACTTGTCCCTATGGTACTTTTGCCTATCGACGCATGCCTTTCGGGTTGTGCAATGCACCGACAACATTTCAACGATGCATGCTCGCCATCTTCGATGAACTTGTAGAAGAAATCATGGAAGTCTTCATGGATGACTTCTCGGTTTTTGGGGACTCCTTTGATCTTTGTCTTGCAAATCTTAAAAAAGTCCTTGTTCGTTGCGAAGAAACTAACCTGGTTCTTAACTGGGAAAAATGTCACTTCATGGTACAAGAAGGTATTGTTTTGTGACATAAAATTTCTTGCAGAGGCATTGAATTTGACAAGGCGAAGGTTGAGACAATTTCCAAATTGCCTCCACCCACCACGGTGAAGGCAATCCGAAGCTTTTTGGGGCACGCCGGGTTCTATAGAGGATTCATCAAAGATTTTTCAAAAATTGCCCGGCCACTCACTCGCCTCTTGGAGAAGGATGCGGTTTTTGATATCAATGATGAATGCCTTCAAGCATTCAATACTTTGAAAGAAAAACTCACCACTTCTACCATCATGGTAGCTCCAGATTGGTCTCAACCATTCGAACTCATGTGTGATGCCAGCAATTATGCGGTAGGTGCGGTGCTCGGGCAACAAAAAGATAAGAATTTCCAACCAATTTACTATGCACGTAAAACTTTGAATCCAACTCAATCTAATTATACAACTACCAGAAAGGAGTTACTTGCAGTGGTTTTCGCCTTTGACAAGTTTCGCTCATACTTGATACTATCAAAAGTCATTGTCTATACGGATCACTCTGCCTTACGCTATTTGCTTGACAAAAATGATGCAAAGCCACGATTAATTCGATGGGTTCTCTTACTCCAAGAATTCGATGTGGAGATCAAAGATAAAAGGGGTGTCGAAAATCTTGTCGCCGACCACCTATCGCGACTTGAGCACTCTAGCACCGACAAGCAACACAATGGACATTTCAACGATTCTTTCCCGGATGAGCAACTCTTTGCCCTTAACTTAATTTCAATTGATATTCCTTGGTTTGCAGATTTTGCTAATTATCTTGCAGGAAAAGTTCTACCAAAAGGGATGACCCATCAACAAAAGAAGAAGTTCTTTTCGGACCTCAAGTACTATATTTCGGACGATCCCCACCTCTTCCAAGTTTGTGCGGATCAAATCATACGAAGATGTGTCGCACTTCCTGAAACAATCTCCATTTTGAATCATTGTCACAAAGGACCCACCGGTGGACACTACCAAGCAAATACTACGGCACGCAAGGTCCTTGAGTTGGGTTTTTATTGGCCTACACTTTTCAAAGACGCAAAACTGTATATTGAAACTTGTGATAGTTGTCAACGAACAGGGAATATTTCTCAAAAAAATAAAATGCCCCAAAACGGTATACTTGTTTGTGAAATTTTTGATGTTTGGGGTATTGATTTTATGGGACCTTTTCCTGCGTCGTTTGGCAATAAATACATTTTGGTAGCCGTTGACTACGTCTAAATGGGTAGAGGCTCAAGCCTTGCCTAAAAATGATGCTCGAGTGGTGGTACATTTTCTCAAAAAACTTTTTACCCGATTTGGTACACCACGAGCCATCATTAGTGATAGAGGCACTCACTTTTATAATAGTCAATTTGACAAGGTTTTAAAGCGTTATGGTGTCACTCACCGAGTCGCCACCGCCTATCACCCCCAAACTAGTGGTCAAGTCGAAGTGTCCAACCGCGAATTAAAATAAATTTTGGAAAAAAACTGTTGGACACCCTCGCAAGGACTGGTCCCTCAAACTCGATGATGCCCTTTGGCCTTATAGAACGGCTTTCAAAACGCCAATAGGGACTACCCCGTACCGACTCATTTATGGTAAGGAATGTCATTTACCGGTTGAGCTTGAACATAAAGCCTTTTGGGCTATTAAAATGCTCAATTATGATTTGTCAAGTGCAGGAAATAATCGTTTATTGCAGATTAATGAACTCGAAGAATGGCGAAATTCGGCATACGAGAATTTAAAAATTTACAAAGAATGAACGAAACAATGGCATGACAAGCACATTAAGCACACGAGGGAATTCCAACCAGGTGATCAAGTGTTACTATTCAATTCCCAACTTCGACTATTCCCAGGTAAGTTAAAATACAGGTGGTCGAGCCCATTCACTGTTACTCAAGTGTTTCCCTACGGGACTATCGAAATTGCGCACAAGGAAATGGGCACCTTTAAAGTAAACGGACACCGTCTGAAGCTCTATTTTGGGGGCACCATCGATGATAATTATCGAGATTCCATCACGCTTGAGGATCCCCAAATACATCACACAATTAGAGGTGAAAAACCCGGCTATACGACATTAAAGAAGCGCTACCCGGGAGGCAACCCGGTGATTTTTGTGTTTTCTTGTTTTTCTTGTCAATTTGTTTTCAATTTTACTTGGGATTCATTTTTTTTTACTTGGGATGATTTTATTAAAAAAAAAACAATTCAAACAGCCCGTGACACGGTCGTGCCGTGTCGCCCACATGGTCGTGTCCGGGCTGCCAAACGGCCGTGTCAAAATTTTCCAATTCCCCTTTTATTTAAAACAAATATCAAAAATTGGCCCGAACATGGCCGGGCCGTGTCGCCCGACACGCCCGTGTTCGGGCCGAAACAAATTCATCACGCAACAGCCCGGAACACAGCCAGGCCGTGTCTCCCGACACGGCCGTGTCCGGGCTGTAGAAAAAACAGGGGGGCATTTTCAGTTCATTGTTTTTCAATTTTTCCAATTCTAAACCCTAAAAACCCTTCTTCCTCCCCGAAACTTCCCCCAAATTCTTCTCAATCTTCCATTTAAACTTCTATTCTTCCACACAAACACCTTCTTCTCTTGTTCTTCAACGATTCCACCGATTAATTTCTTCAAAGAATTGGGAATTTTGTGGGTTTTTGACATCTCTCTTGTGGGTCTCTATTTAAGGTATGGATTTTATTTTGTTTTGTATATAATTTCATGTTCTTTTTCTTAATTTTGTTCTTGTGATTTCAACTTATTCATGCATGTGTGTAATTTCTCTTATTTAGGGCTTTGTGATTTCAATTTAATTTAGAATTTTTTTAGGGGTTTTTGTGCCTAATTGTTTATGTGTTGTACTTAAGGGTGCTTATTGGATTCTTATGATGATTTTGGCTCCTTGGACATTTTTCATATGAAATTCACTAATTGATGTCTTCTTGCTCAAATAGATGAAATGAGAATATTAGGGGGAATTTGTTGTTGTGATTTTAATCGATAGACATCCTCGTTGTTGTAATCAAATTCATGCCTTGTCTATTGATGGTCTTATTTGATGGTCTTATTCATATAAGGGTTGTTGTTGTTTACTTGATGAAATCATATTATGCCCATATGTTGATACGCCTCCTTATGGAATGCTCGCCATCTTTGATATAAGAGTGTGATAATTGCCATTGAGTCATGTAATATAGTTGGTTGTTGCATTTGTTGGTTATTCCCGCAAACTATGCTACTCGAGTTTCCTAGACATGTTTGGGGTAACCGTTTCTATGTTGAGGCTATTATTGGTTTATACTTTGTTGCTATCGAAGTTTCCTTTTCAGGAATACCATGTCAAAACGTGAGCGCTCGACCGCACCATCGGCTCCCGCCGACCCTCCCGGCCAATCCACCGGTCAATAATCGCTCACGATTCTGTTCCCGGATGACGAACATGCAACCCGGTATCAACAACTATTGAACAAACCAGCACAACACCAGGTACCCGGACACCATGACATTGGAAACCCTTGGGCTACAAGAAGATATTGATTGGATGTTCGAGCAAGTTGGGTGGGAACGATTCATGGGTGCGAAATCACCGACTTAAGAGCGCATCACACTGGAATTCCTCAGCTCATCTAACGCCGAGATTCTCACAGGAACTCATGTTAGGGATGGCCTCATATCTTTCCGCTTGTTCAATCAAGACTACACATTGACTCTTGCCGACTTCGACCAAATATATGGTCTCCCAATTGGTGGTGGCAGACGCTTCCCTAATGATTTTAATACACAACGTTTCTGGAATGAAATATCCCCTGCAGACGAATATGTTGCTTCCCGTGCTAAAGTATCACACGTAATAAATCCTTGTTTTCGTTATATGCATCGTGTGATGGCTAGCACACTTTTCGGTAAGGGGGAAAGTGACGGAAATTTGCGGAAGGACAAACTATTATTTTTATGGGCTATGGTCTATGGCAAACACCTCGACACAGGGTCTCACTTAGCACGCTATTTTCAGAAAATCGGGCGGGGCGAATGTAGTAAAATTCTTGTTGGAGGCCTAATTACCCCAATCGCTCATCATTTTGAGCATGACTTAACGGGTTTACAACAAGCGCGAGGGATCACGCGTATTGATCTCGAGGTATGTACTGCTATAAAATTAATTGAAAGAGTCAATGATCAATTTTGCTTGCGTTTCTGACATACATCCCAACGCCTACTACATCCTGACCCGGCCCAGACTACAATTCGTAATCGTGAAAATTGGTTGATGGGTTTGCAATGCAATCCGGAGGGTGACAGAATTCTCCTCGCTCTACCTCCCATAGAAGATGATGCTCCCGAATCTTCGTCTCCACGGAGTTCACCACCCCGTGCTTCTTCATCTCGCCCACCACCACCGCAACATGAACAAATTGATCTTCAAGCTATTCTACAGGAACAACAACACCAAAGGGGCATGCTATCACATCAACAAACCCTGCTCGAACGCCAGCAAAATATGCTCGACCACCAACAAAAAATGATGGAGCAACAATTTGGCGTCATTCAAGATATTCGTGAGCAGCAACAACAACAAAACGCCCTTTTCTCTCAACTCCACCAATGGCACCTCTCTCAAGGGCATTTCCCGCCACCGTCATGAGGTCGTATTTTTCTTTGTTTTAGTTCTCGTTTCTTTTGCTCCATTTTGTATCCCATTCCTTCTTCACATTGGGGACAATGTGACCCTTGAAGTTGGGGGTGGTGAGATTTGTTGGAAGATTTGTTGGAACGCTTGGATTTGAACTATTTTCTTTGGCTTTGCGTATTTTATGGATGATTCGTTTTCTTTTTATGCACCTTATCAACCTCTTGCAAACAAACATGAGATATTTCTTTTTACAATTAGATAAGTTGTTTGTGGATTGGTTATGACCATTTTTATCCTGAGAAAGTCATCTTTTTGAGAACTCAAATTGCCAAAATATTTTAAACTGTGTGACTCTAGTAAAAGGATGAACTTGGCCAATAGAGTTTAATGTCATGAAAATAGTTTAGACTTTGCTTAAATATAGATACTTTGTGTCATGATCGCTGGAGAAATCATAATTCGGGTTTAAAAAAAAGATCAAAAAAAAAATTCGAAAAAAAAATGCGTTTATATAAAAAAAAGGACAAATCGAGGTTATACTCATCTGTTTGTTGCTACTTAGTAACTAGGAGCATTCATGAGCCCCATGTTTGTCTTCTACGTAAAACGGCGGCACAAATATGAGTATGGGACACCATCCTAGGAGCTTTTGGAAAGTCATTCAAAATTTAAACCTAGTGGAAGTTTGCCTCAAAAATATCCTGATTTTATAATTATATGCATAAAAAAAACCTCGAGTTTTGGACATCTCCTTTTATCATTACATTTTTGTATTTGATCTAAGCGAATGAATAACAATTTTTGTGATATGACAACTGTGATGATTGAACGATTCCAATTATTGAAGTCACCCTCCTTTTAACAAATTGGTCGACCTGAAAAATCGAATCGATTGGCTTAATTGGGAAGGAAAAGGTTAGCAATTCACTTCAATCATGTCAAAATTGTGAAAATAGATGTCTTCTTTTGTTTTCAACCCCACTCTTTGTTTGAAAACTTGCTTGAGGACAAGCAAAATTTCCAAGTTGGAGGCGGTTTGATAAGTGCCATTTTGTACATATTCTGTGGTAGTAATTCAATAGTTTTTAAATTGTTTTGTTAGAAAAATCATAGTTTTCTCGAGTATTTTTAGCATTTTATCGCGGGATGTGTTTAACATTATAGGTGGAGCAATTTAGAGCAATTTGAAGCCAACATTAAGTGCAAAAAAAGGCAAGAAAATCACTCAACATGACTTGGGGGGTGCCAAGTAACATGGCCATGTTCAAAAAGAAGGAAATAAATTGAAAAAAAATTGGAAAAAGTGTCCAAAACGGCCAAACCGTGTCACCAAATATGGCCATGTTGAAGGGGATCAAAAGAGGAGAAAAAACGCACAAAACAGACCCGAACATGGCTTGGCGTGTTGCACAACACGGCCCTGTCGGACAACACGGCCGTGTCCGGTGTTTTTACCAAATTTCCAGAAAGCGTAAAGACGGTCGTCGGTCGTTCGCTTAACACGGCGTGTCAGGGCCACTTTCAGACACCTTTTTATGCGGAAATTGTGGAAAAATCACCAACCAAACCTTTTTGATCACTTTTGTATACCTTTAACACCCTACCTTGCTGCACTATGTTCCCATTTTCTCTCAATTATCATATGAATACAAGAATTCACCAACCCAACTATGGTAGTGGAACAATTATTTGCAAAAGATGACATTGTTAATGTGTTCTTTCACAACAAGAATGTCTATAAAAGCCAAGAGTTTGGGTTGGAGGAGGCATTCCATTCCATTGATAATTCATTGATTCATTCACTCTTTCAAAGCAAAATACATTGAGAGGATAAAAGAGAGGTAGAGTTGGAAGTTGAAGAGCAATAGAGGAGAAGGCTTGGAGCTCAACATCATTTCAATCAACCAAGGAAGAAGTCTTGAATTGGTCTTGAATAAGAGCTAAGTACACCATGTTCATTTTATTCAAATCTTCTTGTGTAGTTTACTCTTTTGTCAAAGCAATGTGTAGCTAAATTTTTAAGTGTTTGAATGTAATGAACTCTAGAATGGATTTGTGATTTTTGGATTGAATGTTTTTAATAAAATTCTCATGTCTTGTGTGATTCACTTATATCATGCTTATTTCATTCGAGTTAATATTTCCGGTATATTAATTTGATTTCTATTCTTCATCGGGTAAATCGAGAGATTTATGGTGAAAAAGAACTTGTATAAGTGAAAAAAGTTGCATGCAATCCTAGATATAGGACGACATAAATCTTCTGGATTAGGGTCAAACGTAATATGAGAATTCACAAATCGTTATAATGCAATCTTGGGGGTTCTAACTAGGAAGAAATTTCAGTTAATCAACTTGAGGTTAGAAGTTATTCGCGCTCGATAGAGAGTTTAACTTAAACCGGGAATTTCTTACGGTCCACATAATATGAGATTTTATTAAAAGAGGTTGGTTTTTTGCTTAAAGGGCTTATGGTTGTATTTTTATCTTGTTGAATCACAAAAACATTCTAGAGGGATTTACATTCAAACACATTTCTAGCTCTTGATTTCTTATTCTACAATCTACTTTTATTTGATCTTTTGTAAGTTGTGATTATTTCAAATTCTTTATTTTTCATTTTCCATTTTTAACAACAAAAACTCTGAAAATTGTTAGATTAGATAACAAAAAGACGATAATTATTAGTATTTACAATTCTCGTGGGAATGACACTCGGTACTCAATAATCTATACTACAAAATGATAGGTGCACTTGCCTATGGTTTTCTAGAGTAGCTTTCGAGCCACCAGTACCCCAGTCATTCCATGGCAGTTCCGTCTATCACTTTATTGTGAAATACCAGATTGGCCCGTTCCGCCATAAATACCTCCATATTCTCACGAGCACGATTCGACAATGGGTTTGAGTCAGTGATTGGAAAACTTCTTTTTCTCGATCTTGATTCGCGTAGAAATTCCAGAATTATGGCACTAGTTGAAGTGAAGAGATCTGAATTCCTACGGTCGAAAAGACCAGCGAGTGAGATGGTTATTAATAGTACTCCCCCTATCATTGCCTTATGAGTTATACCATCCTATGATCATACCGATGTCTACTAAAACCTACGAGCGGGTGCTCCGCAACAGCGGTAGATCAAGTCAAAGCTGGCAATCCTCCACCTAACAACTCCTCCTTTAGTAAGCTGTTAATAGGCTCTAATAGACAACCAACCCCATCTATTCTGGATAAACCGGGGCACCTTCCGTACAGGCAGGTGAGCCGGGTCAGGAAGGACTTTGACTGCTGGGATGGGGTCGGATCCTACTCGAAGCACTCCTTGTTATATATTTATAGAAATAATAATTCTGAATTTTCGATTTGTTTATGTTGCAATATTATAAATAATTAATAAAAATATATTTATATCTATCGCATACGCAAATTCACAAATATAAACGACTAATATTCTTAAAGATTACAATATAAAAGAAAATATAACCAGTCAACAATTCGAGAAAAAATAATTTGGATTGAATGTTGACAATTATAATTTTTTAACATATTAAATGCAATTATTTGGATTGGCTATTTTAAGTTAGGAGAATAAATCAGAATATGAGGTGATAAAATAATACAGATTAATTATGGAATATGCACAAATTAATTTCACAGTTTTTTTTGAAGAAATATTTTCATATCACATAATAAATTCAATTTATTTGGTGTCAATAAATCTTATGGATTGACATAGCTAATGCAATTTCTATGTTTAAGTAAAGTATATTAAAGAAAATACAATATATACATTCTGAAATTATAGAAACTGCAAATTTTGATGTTTTGCAATATAATAGTAAATTTATGTCTCAAAATTGTACGATGGAGTAGCCAATCAAATCATATATTTCTACGTCCAAAAAGAAAATTTATTCCATATAAATGCCATAGACATATATAAGTTTGAAAGATATGCAATCAATGTCAACGTTTTTTTGCATAAATGATCTTACTATGTAAATATCATTTATATATCCTAAAATATGGAATGATATATTTAATAAATTATGCAAGATTATCATCTATGTATTTATATACTAAGATATGCATATATATATATATATATATATATATATAAAGAGAAATCTCATAAAATAGTAGCTTGAATTTATCCCACCCATCTTCAATTACTATAAAAGGTAATAAAAATAAAATTAAAAGTAAAAAATATTGGGAGTTTCATTGTTTTTGGTAGGCAGCTCTCTTTAAATAAATTTATTTTTAAAATGATATAAAAATAGAATTATGCAAAAATTAGCTTTCTAAATATGTGTATATACTGCACTAATTATTGAATTTATCTTTTTAAAAAAAAATATTTAATAACTTTTTTTATCCGTTATTGACGTATAATATATATAATTGATCATTTTTAAACGATCTTCAGATTGACACCCATAATACATATATACAATAAAAAATAAGAAATATTTATTCATTATTTGTAATGGGCTTTGAAAAAAATATTCATTCAGATTATTGGATATCTATTTGTATCTCAATACATTTTAACTATTTATGATATAGGTATAGTTGTTATTTGGGCTTAGCCTATTTCTTACTAATTTTATAGAATTATATTTAGATTGATCAAATTTAATTTAAAAATACTTATTTTAATTGAAGAAAATATCTCAAAATATGTATCCATATATTTATATTACATATATCCACACATAGAAATGTAGCATTATATTTATTTATGTTAGAATAAAATTAATATTTATTTAATATGAAATTATACCCATAATAGTATTTAATATATAGAAAATTATTATATATATATATATATATATATATTAACGTACTTTTCATGTTAATAGAAATTATTTTTTTATATTTATCAATGTATTTTAATATTTAAGTTCCAAAGTTGTACTTTTGGAATTAGATATAATTTTTTCTGTTTGATATTTTTCTGATATATGTGTATATATAAAATAAAATAGTTTTTATTTTTTGAAAAGTTTCATTTTCCCCTAAATTTGTGTTGCTAAATGCAAAAGAAAATATTTTTTGTTTAATTCCAAAAATAATTTTGACAAATTTGTCCAGCTTTTTAAACCCTAAAAAATATTGGAATTTGAAATCACTTTATTATTTATTGTAATATATTAAATATTCAGTATTGAATAGTTAAAACTTTATTCAAGCTGTTACTTTCTCATAGATAAACACGCTCTATAAATAGATTTCACATTCACACAACCAAATATTTTGTACTTAAAAAGGTTTTTTGTAGTTATAATAATTAATTTTTATATTGTTCAATTGTATGATAAATAATCAAATTAATTATCTTTATATTTAATGGTGTATTTAAATTTTAAAAAAATTGCAATCACTTTTTTTAAAATACATTTCGTGCATAACATGATTTGAAAAATATAAATATGATAACTGAATAGAACATAATAATTAAAAAAGATCCTAATAATACTACAAATCCCTAGAGAAAAATTTCAAACAATTAAAAATTGACTTAACAGCATGAATAAATAAAATACTTGACAAAATCCGCAAAATATAGAATTATTTCCAACAAAATCTATCTCTCCCTCCCTCTCTCTCTCTCTCTCTCTCTCTCTCTCTCTCTCTCTCTCTCTCTCTCTCTCTCTCTCTATATATATATATATATATATATATATATATATATATACGTATATAAAAGAGAAGTCTCTCAAATTAGTAGGTCAAAATTTTCCCGCTAATTTTCAATTACTATAAAAACTAAAAAGTAATAATATTCTATACAATAAGTAAATGTGATCGGGATTAAAAATGCGTGTTTTAATCGTCAATGTTGCCACATAAACACTCTTTAATTTATGCAATTTTATGCGTTTTTTTTATATTGCTAATGTAATTAATGTAGTATTAATTTTCACGAAATTACATTAATTATTACTTTCTAATATTACTTATATTTTCAAAGAATCTGTAAAATAAATAAATATTTATCGCATTTAAAATGGCATTTTTTAATCGTCAACATTAACAAACCATAATTCCTCTTTAATTCTGCAATTTTGATTTATGTATTTTTCATACTTTCTTAATTTAAATAATATATTGCTAATTTCCAGAAAATTCAAATAACTATTACTTGATAATTTTCTCTTTTTATATTTTTCAATGAATCGTATATATAATAATTGATAACATAGGTGTTCATAAAATAAGATTTTTTGTTCCAATATCGAGTAGAGGTGTCAAAATGAGCCCACTACCCGATATTAAGGCCGGACTTCCAATGCCTCGAGGGGCCAATCGGGCTCGGGCCAAAAAAGCCCAAAAGTTTCGGGCTGAACAATCCCGTTGTAGGTCCCAAGGGTGTGAGTAAGGTTTAGAAGAGGAGGGGGGTTGAATAAACCTTACCAACTTTTCGATTTTAGTCCTTTTAAGATTAATACAGAGTTAACTCAAACAGCTGTGTCCTTGAGGGACAACTAAGTTGGTTATTCAGTAGAATTGGCCACTTAGCAGACTCGATAGAGCTGTTGATAGAATAACTCAGCTGTTTAACCTGAACTTTAAGTTGGCTCTGTTGGTTTTATCAGCGGAAGACTTAACACCCTTTGAATTGTTTAAAACTTGTTTTAACACTTGATTTTAGCACTTGGTTATTAATCAGTTGGATAACAAATGTGAGTTTATCAGCAGATATGTAAGTATGCAGAAATGTAAATGTGCTGAAAAATAAATTACACAGTTAATTTTTATAGAGGTTCGAAGATGGGGTAATTCTTCTAATCCTCTCTTCTCCAACTCCTGGAGGAATCCACTAAGTAACATGATCGATTTACAAAGTGGTGAAACGATCCCCAGAGACACCTTGGTCACACAAATGGCTTATCTTCCGACTCGCTTCTTCACAGGGCAAAATGCCTTTGCTACTTCAACTCACTTTCTCAAGCTCTTGGATTTGATCACGAAGCCCTCCAATAATTTGATACTGGTTCGACCTTGAATCTTCCTACAATCCTCCTTGGAAAGTAGACCCCTTTTGATTCTTGAAAAATTTCCTCTTCAACAAATTTGAAGTTTTCTTTCCTTCACAGCTTGTGTTGGATCGATTTCCTTCGAGTTTCAGGCTTGAGGATTAGCTTGAATATTCTTGAGAGTATTTGCAAGTTAATAGCTTAAATGATGCTTGATTTCTCAGGTATGCAAGGTTCAGGTAACCTTTTCTCAATGAATTTCCTCAGCCTTCTATAGTGAACTTTTGAAATTTTGCCCGTTGAAAAGATAGGCTAATTTCAAATGTCACTTAAGATCGTTGGCTTGTCTTTTCTTGGTCTTCAGTCTTGAGATGTAGACCCTTCTTCGTATTAAATGAATTTGCAGCTTTTCAGGTTCTGACACGAGGTGCAGTGCTTCCCTTTGGTTTATTCCTTTTGCATGCTTCTAGGATAAGCACTTCAAGACCTGGCAGCATGGAGGTATTACTGTATTAAGTAAAGTTCTTGACTTATGTGCAATGGATTTATCTCAGTTAACTCCTTTTGGCTGCTGCCCTTTTTTCCCAGGTAACTTGAGTCTGCTCCAATCATTGGATGACTCATTTGTCACTCCAACTTGAGACTTGGCTTCTTGAGTTGACTTGACTGACTCTTCATACAACTGTCTCACAGCTGATACACCTTCAGTCGAGTTCTTGTCTTTTCTTCTTTGCCATACTCAGCTATCTTGCAGCGGAGTCTTCACTTCAGTCTTCAGTTGACTTTTTGTATTTCCAGGCATAGCTGACTTGACTCAGCTTTTCCAGCCCTATATATTACAATGCAATTTACAAAGAAAATTGGGTGCCAACTTCCTAGTTTAAGTTTTACATGGCATCCATCAAAATCTATAAAATAAATTTCCCAACAATTTCCCCCTTTTTGATGATGCCAAAACTTAAAAACATTAAACATCATATAAACAGCAAAGATACATACAGACAATGTAGTAACAAAGAATGTATGCGTAAAATAGATTGTTTTATTGATCATATCATTCTTGTCCTTTACACAGCTGTTTACATTTGGTATCAGAGTATTTTTATATAAAAGCAAAAACACACATCTATGCTAAGATACAAGAGAAAATACAAAGTAAAAAAAAATTTACAGGGAAAATCACTAGGTATTACAGATGACTTATAAAAATGTATTTACATAAGTAAAATACATGAAGGGGTTTGCAACGACACTTCATCGCCTTCGCTGCTTCATTCCTCTATCTTCTTCAGCTCTTTCGTAGTCATCAGGTCTCTTCCTTTTTCTTTCTTCTTCTTCTTCAGCTTTCTTCTTCTTTTCATAGGCTCGTTTGGAAGCTTCATCCCTTCGCTTACTCTCGAGCCATTGCTCTGTTTGCCTCCTGTTCTCCTCTTCATGTCTTCTTACTGCCTCGGCATTCTTTCTCGCCACTTCCAGGTTTGCCACTTCATCATATCCAGCCCAGTAGATCTCCCACTCTTTCCGAGATCTATATATTCAATATTTTTGGGTTGTGGTCGAGGTCGAAAACCTCTTCCACCACCACTTCTTCCTCCTCCTCTAGGTGTATATTGTACATGAGTCTTCCGCTTACCAGCTGAGTGGCTGCTGGTAGTCTGCTGTTTTTTTGCTTCTTTGCACAACGCAAGACCCTTCTCCCAGTACAAATCCCAGGCTTGGGCTAGTGACATTCCCTGAAAAAAGCCTTCGGATTCGAGTGTTTTGAATTCTTCAACTGATCTAGGCTCGGATCCATTGTCAGGTGCAACATCTTGATCTTTCCCTGCCAGAATGCCACCATACTATTTCATCACTTCTTCGATGCAAGCATCCATCTTTTTGTCGAACTCCTCAATCCCTGCTTCGATAATTCGTCTCTTCTCCGACATTGACACAGCAGAGTGCCCAATGGGTAGGGTTATGGGGAGTTTGCTCAAGATGGAGGCAGTAATTTGACCATGCTGAGGGGTATCAGCTATCACTAACGTCAAATCCTTCGAACGTGACATCAACAATATTGGACATTTTATTAGTACTCAAGTTTGATTTTAATAAATCCTTTTTCATGCAATCAATATTCTCAACAAGAGTACTATTTTCTTTTTCAAGGTTTCTCACCTTATCAAGTGTGGTGGTGTGAGCACATGATATTGATTCATAGGAAGTAAATAAACTATCCTTATCATTTTTCAAAACATTGAATTCCTTTTTCAAATTTTTGTATTTAACAAGTAAGCTTTGGAATTCATTTTGAAGTTCATCATAATCATTTTGCAAATCACTATAATTGTTTTGAATAACAATATCATAGGAAGTAGAGGGTTTAAGACATACCTTATTTTCTTCTCTGATGCCCATAAAACAATATTCAACTTCTTCATAGTTAGAAGTTGTAAGAGGCTTGTTCCTTAGATTAGAGCTTGTATCCCGTTGAGAAGTAGATGCTTTTGTTTTACTCCTTTCATTTGCAAATACTCCATAGATGGCTTCTAATTTTTGCCATACTTCATGTGTCGATCGAATTCCTACAATATGTTCGTATACCAAATTAGTAAGTGAACAATACAAGATATTTAGAGCCTTACCGTTTAAAGAGATGATTCTCTTTTCTTCATTATTGAGCTCTTTGAAGCCTTTAGAGGTGTGTGGTGTATTCTTCGTTGGAATGGATTCTCCATTGATAACGGTGTTCCAAATGTCAAACCCGCAACCTTGTAAATAGTATTCCATTCTTTCTTTCCAAAATATAAAATTTTTGGAATCAAACCGAGTGGCTTGGTGGTGGAGGTGCCGGAAAGTTGAGCTTCGTTAAGAGCCGACGATCGTTTCTCTTCACTCGCGATGTGAAACGAGCTTGCCAAAGAGTTTGGCTCTGATACCACTTGTAAGTCCAAGCGGCTACGATAATCTAGAGGGGGGGTGAATAGATTATCTCCATCTTTTCGATTTATCCCTCTTTTTCTAACCGAATGCTCAAGGACAAATAATAAGGTGCGGAATGTAAACAACACACGTTGATTTAAAGAGGTTCAACCCACCTAGGGCCTAATCCTCTACCACCCCAGTATATCCGGGATGGATTTCAAAAAGAAAAAGAATTTTATTAATTACCAAAATTAATACAAATTCAACTTACAACACCTTGAAGAGCACCACACTCTTCTTCAACACCACCTTTGGAGATTACCACAATCTCGCTTTGAAGATTACCACAATCTTCCTTCAACGGCACCTTGTGAAGATTACCACAATCTTCAACCTTGAAGAATACCAAATTCTTCAACACCTCAATAAGAAGATCACCACAATCTTCTTGCACCTATCACCTAGATCATCCAAGTGTGTTCTTACCACAAGAACACTCATAAGGATATCTTGTGTTGAATGATAACCAGAAATCAAGATTACAACTCAATAATGAATAATACAATTTGAGTGCAAAGTGTAATCAAGAATAGCCTAGACCTCAAGGATGTGAAAGTGATAAGCTAGGCAAATTTACAACAAGAATAATAACAATGAAAGACCAAGTATTTGCTTGAAGTGTATCTTGTTGTGTTGTATCTCAATTATTGTGTTGGTTGCTCCAAAACTTCCTCTATTTATAGGAGATGATTGATCAAGCATAGGCTCCTCTTGGGGATTGAAAATCTACAGAAAAATACAATTAAAATCAAGAATATAGCTGTTAGAAATCAATCCCACAATTTAAGGAAATGTGTCTGCTGTCAAACGGTCATAATTTTGCTGTCAAAGCATAGGGCGACCGGTCGCACAGAAATAGAAGTTTGAAACGAATCACAATTTTTACACAGGGCGACCGGTCGACGTGTACCTCGACCCGGCGACCGACTTCAACCGGTCCCCTAAGTGTAAAACCAAAGAAAAAAAGTTCTCTTTTAAATTGCAAACTTGCAGTGCGGCCGCACGGGGCGACGGCCGACGGGTGGCCGACGACCCCCTGGGCGGCAACCGGCCGACCGCCTAATTTTATTTCGTGTTCATTTTTCTGTTTCAAACGTATCTTTCGTGCGGGTTGCCCCTATAGGGAGGCGGCCGGTCGACCACGAGACGAAAAATGTTGTCCAATTTTTGTCGAAAATAAAACTCAAGAAATACTTCAAAATTTAGTAAAACATTTTAAACCAATCGGGAGTATTTAGACAACATTTAGGAACCTTGTTTAGAAGTAAAAACTCATTGACATAAAATTATTAAAAGTCTTTGTCAATATTATCGAAAATAATCTTTGAGGAAATACTCCGGAAAATATTAAAACCATTTTAAAACATTTAGGAGTATTTGGACAACCTTTAAAAACATTGTTTTGGTGATAAAATAAAATCATCAAAATTAAGATAAAAACATGTATCAAACAATAAAAGGAATTCTTTACCTTTTTTTCTTCAATATTCGATCCTTAGGAGGTTTGAGGGAGGAGTAGTTGTGTTTTATTTGTGAGATAGCTAAGTGGTAGAGGAAGAAGTGGTGTGAGGAAATGATGAAGTCCCCCTCCTTTATCACCCCTCTTGGTTGGCCTTCTTCCTAAACTAGGTACTCAAGTGAGTTGTTTTGGGGCTTGAAAATGGTGGCTCATGCTTGTGTGGGAATGGTAAGAGTTTGTCTTGGGAGTGTAAAGGTTGCATGGAATGATATGAAGGCTTGCATGCTTGCAATGAGGGTGTCAAGATTAAATGACTTGTTCCCTCCTTCCCCTCTGGCCGTCCACCATCCCTTTTCCTCCTCCAATTTTTGTTTTTTTTTTGACACTGGTGATAGTTGAGTCCTATTATCCATCTCTAATCCTCTTTATCATCCCTTTATAACCTAATCTTCTTATATAAGCCAAACTCTTATTTCTATCTCTTATGATAAGTCATTTAAACTTTGTAGTTGGGTTTAATAGAATTCTAGTGTATGAGTTATTGAAATTATAAATTTAGGAGTTAATATTTCCGATTAGTGCTCAGGAGTGCCAATCCTGAATTTAAATAAAATAAAGTAGAAGAAAATTTAGTTATTAGATATTAAGAATTTTCGAAATTAAGGTAATATTTTCTTCATAATAATACTGTGACACTTGGCCACGTAGTACATTATCCGGAAATATTATAAGTTAGAATTAAGTAAAAATCCGGCCTCACATACCTACTCCTTCTTCTTTGTTCATCCTTATTCGTAGAAATTTTTCAGACTACAAAAAGAATGCTAAAACACACCCAAAAATTTGTCGATTTACTTATCAAAAGACGGTTTCATTTGAGCAGCAAACGATTACGATTGCATAGTTAGTACATTGTGATTGCATATTTAGTAAATTATGATTACATAGTTACTACATTCTTATTGCATATTTTCTAAATTATGATTGTACATTTAGTACATTCTTATTACATAATTACTATATTATGATTCCATAGTTAGTGTTAGTCCAAGTGGCTACGAAAATCTAGGGGGTGAATAAATTTTTTCAGATTTTTAGATTTTTCTTCTCTTTTTCGAATATATGAGAAATTTCAAAAATGTAAGAAATTGGAGAAGAATGAACATAATAATATGTAGTGTTTTCACTCACGTGGAGCTTAATCCACAACTACCTGGTATGTTTGAGTAAATTTCAAAAATAAAGTTTTATTAATCGATACCGAACGATTATAACTCAATGAGAGCACTAAACTCTTCTTACACCAACAACCTTGAAGAGCATCTAACTCTTCAACGCCTCAAAGAACACCAACCCCTTTAACACGAAAAGTACCAAGCTTTTTCAATCAACTAACTCTAATCAACCAAATGTGTTCTTGCCAAAAGAATACTAACAAAGACTTCTTGTTTGGGATGATGTTACAAATACAATCAAGATTACACTTTCAATGAAATATTATAAGTCCAGACGTGCAAGTGTAATTAAGAAGGAAAGCCTAATAAGTGAGATGTGAAAGTGTAGTGCTACGACTATTACAACAAGAATGTTGAAAATGAAATACAACAAATTTGCTGAGATTTTCTTGTTGTGTTGTAGAATTGTATTATATTATTATTGTGTTGATCCTCCAATCTTCTTCATCTATTTATAGAAGAGTTTCAATATTTGAATACCAATATAGACTCCTCATATTAGAATTTTGTCTACAAAAAGTAGATCAAAAGATCCAAAACAATGGCGAAAAATGATAAAATGATAAAAGTGAGAATCTTGTCTACTACAATGTTCAAAATGATATGATCTTAGCTAGGGAGACCGATCGCCATGTTGTAAAATTTGAAACTGAAAGAAGCTGAGTGCGATCTGACACAAGTTGCCCTTCAGGGAGACCGGTCGCTTATATACATGTTCTGCTTTAAAAATTCAGGGAAAATTCTCACAGGTACCGGTCGCCCTACTCCGGGGCCGTTTTGACTCACAAATTATTCGAGCAAGTCTTTCGGGCACCGGTTGCCCTTGATGGCGAACGATCGCTTTTTTTTTTTGCAAAAAATTGATTTCAAATAAACTCTGTAAGATGAAATCAGATTTTGACATCGCCCAAATTAATCATTTTTTGTTGAAATAAAATTAATAAGGTGAAATCATCAAAATCAAAATAACTTTAATCTTGCGTTAGTACATTTCTATTGCATTTTATTAAATATGTCTAGCAAAATGAGAAACATATAAATTATGACTGCATAGTTAGTAGATACAACTGGATAGGCTTAAATAGGCCCGATTTCTCTGGGTCTTAAATATTACAGCCTAGCTTGGTAAAAATATTGGGTTGCTAGGCTGGCGCGAAATTGACTGCTCTAACTTTCACCCCCTCCAATTGGCGCCGCGACACGCACCACCAACCTTCGCTGGAGAAATTCCGGTGTAATTTATCTCTATAACTCATCCTACAAATTGATCTCATATAACACACTCCTTTATATATATATATATATATATATATATATATAGGATTTGGTTCAAATGAGACCACCCTCCCTAGGTGAGACAGTGTGGACTCATCTTACCCATTGATCTTAAAAAATGAAGAGATGTGATTAATTCAGTTTTTTTTTTAATTTACCTGATTTCCGCCAATTTAAGGGTAAGGTGGTAATTTTGTAAGTCAAATTAGTGGTCCCAGCGGTTCTTATGTGCTGAGATTGAAACTGCCGGATTTTGTGGCGGAATTTAAGGAACCTGTTTCTTTCCAAATATTTTTATTTTACAGCATAGTTAGGGTTCTTCTACTGCATAATTAGACATCAAATAATGCATATTTAGTTGTTTTATTGGCACTGTTTTACGAAAACAATACAGAATTGAATATAACGTACTGCATATTTAGTTATTCTAAACTGCATAAATAGGTTCAATATAATGCATATTTAGTTATGAAAATGTGATGTTGCTTTTGTAAATTATGAAAATGGGATGTTACATAATGTACTGCATATTTAGTTATTCCACACTGCATAGATGGTTTCTAGATAATGCATAGTTAGTTGATTTTGTTGCATAGTTTATGACATCTTGCATAGTTGGTTATCTTGTACTACATATTAGTTTTTTACGCCGCATAGATAGTTTTTCGGATAATGCATATTTAGTTGATTTTTGTTGCATATTTTCAAATATATAATATCCTACAGATATATGCATCGTTTCATAATTATATATGCAACGTTTCATAAGTATTTATACATCATTTCATTAGTATCTATGCATCGTCTTATTCGTGAAAATTACAGTTTTTAAGAGTTTATTTTAATGGTCGGTTTCGAGTTCTCCATTGATGTCTACACAGATGCATCGTCTTATTCATGGTTGTTTCATTTGGAATAGAAATCATCTTCTTCTTCACAATTTTTTTTCTCTATAAAATCAGTTTATAAAGTGTAGGTTGCATATAAACGAGTTCAGTTCTTCGTCGTTGTTTTTTCATTTGAAACATAAATTGCATCTTCTTCACTATTTTTTTCACAGTTCGAGTTCTTCCATTTGCGTTAATGGAGGAACTGAGAAAGAGAGGGAGAGATGGAGAGAGACGTGTGTGTGTGTGTGAGAGAGAGAGAGAGAGAGAGACGTGAGATTTGAGAGATGGATGAGAGAGAAAGAGATTTGACTCCATTCTTATAACTACCTTGTTATGTTATTTTACCCTATTACCCTTATGTTGATTAAATTAATGTTTTAATAAATTTTTTATCAATTAAATCACACCCATTGAATAATAGTGGGGGATGGTTGAGATTAGTCCATTGTGTCTCACCTAGAGACATGGTCTCACTTGATCCTCCCTATATATATATATATATATATATATATATATATATATACACACGTATGTATAGAGAATCAAAAGATTCAAAACTTTGCAACACTATTGCCTCATTATGTGCTCACCTCAAAAACTAATAAAGAAAAGCAAGTCAATATTAAAATCCACAGAAGTCATGTTCTCCTCTTAGTTAGGAGCTCTCGCTCTCTCTTCTGAGGGTTCTGTTCCTGTTAGGGTCTTGTTAGGGTGTCTCATCCCTCCATCTTCTTCTTCCTCTTCCCAGCTCTGTGTGGTTCTAGCCCCCATCCCTCACTCCTCCTCCCGTTATCTCCTCATACGCCGGTCAGGCATGCGCTATCGTCTTCACCGCGGATATTTCCATCGCCGGACGTCAACCTCACCCCCACCCCTGCGACCGGCGTACACTTACCCATATATCATGCATCGGTCCTTGTACTCCCCCACATGCCCATCCACTAATATTCCACTAATCCCCTTTATTCATCCACTAAACACTCCACTAGCCCAAAAAGCTACCCTCTTAATCTGTCGGCTAGTATAGGTTTTTCTTTTGCATGATATACAACTCAACCACCCACCCTCCACTAACTATCCCCAAGGGTGCAACTTGACCCACCCCACCCCTGGCTCCCACGTCCCACTTAGGGTTTGCTAGGACCCCCACGACACCCTTCGTCCCGAGTCCCCCTCCCCGTCGTTTTGCTATCATCTTTTCATGTCGTCTACATGTATCCGAGCTAGCGCCGTCCATCTTGGACTAGGGTTAGGTGTTTTCCTGGTTTCTTTGTGTTTTTTTCTCGGTTTCTCTGCGGGTTTTTTCACGTTCGAGGGAGTGGTGTAGTTCGTATGAGTGGTGGAGGGATCATGGAGGAGCTTACGACAATGAAGTAAAGGTGGTGGACTTGGATGAAGACACGGACACTAATTCAACGATAAAAGATACGCAAGAATCTTGTTTAGCTGGATCTTTGTGTACACAGAAGTCATTTAACTTTTTCTATATGTTGGAAGTCATGAAGAAATCTTGGAAGCCAAGTAAAGGTTATTATGCTAGAGAATGGGGAAAAAACCTATTCCTATTTAAGCCGATGACCCGAAAGAGAGAGAATGGGTTATCTCTAATCAACCATGGCACTTTGAAGGAAACCTCTTCGCACTCAAAGAAATCGAGGGTGCGGAACAACCTTCATCCATCGCGATTACGGAGACCCGTTTTGGACCCGTTTTATGACCTACCGATTAATCAGTATGAATAAGAAGGCCCTTCTTTGTCATGGTTAAACAGATTGGCTCTCTTGTGGCTTGGGACTCGTGACGATGGCATCTTTGGAAAATCGGCAATAGTTAAAGTCGCCCTCAACATCATGAAACCATTACCCGGGCATCACGATCAAGGTGAAAGGCGAACCAAAATGGATCCCCATCAAATACGAGTCACTACCAATTTATTGTTTTTGCTTTGTGGAATAATTGGTCATCACTTTCGAACCATGTCGAATACGATAACAATGCAAAGAACGCCCCTGCAATGGAAGCAAAATACGGTTCTTGGTCAAGGCATCACCGTTCAAGCGATCCCGTCCAACCGCACCGAAGGCCTCTCACCCCACCCAAAACCAAACCCGGTTAATAAAACGCTCTTCCCTGATAAACCAACGCAGCTACCTCCCCATGCAACTCACGTCACACCCATCAAGCCCATTAAGCCCCATACCACCACTACATGCTCCTCACGCCCTGACACACTTGATCTCCCAATTGTCCCGAGCCTCAACTCATTGATCCTAACGACCAAATCCAACAAAACCATCACAATCAATAATCAGACCCATTTAACACAACTCCCACCACCAATCCCATCCAACTTATCAAACCCACACCTGCAAAATCCAACCCCAACCAACATGCATGAATCAGCTGAATACACAACAAACCCACATAAATCGCCTATACCCCATACCTATCCACCCACCTTATTTAACATAGATACCTTAAAACTAACCCCAAGCATACCCACCATTAATACCACAAACCCAATACCTAAACCAAGCACTTGGACAAGACTAATAGGCAGACAACCCCCATCCCCCAATACGCCATCTAACAGCTCCCCCAAAAAACGAAAGAACAAAAAAATCCAACCCCCCACTGACTCTAGCCAACCTACACCACCAAACAAAAAACCAAAACAGAATAACCCAACCACGGGGTCGGTGGCGTATCCTTCACGCATACACAAACGGCGGAGGTGCGGAGAAGCTTGATCCCGCCGAACCCAATGAGTTGCTTCAGTTGGAACTGTCGGGGGCTTGGGAACCCCCAGACAGTTCAAGTGCTTACGCGAGATATCAAAAGAAAAGATCCCACCATTGTTTTCCTTATGGAAACAAAGCTACTTGGTACGGAAGTCATAATATTTGTGTTAAACTTGGTTTCGATAATTTTTTTGCGAGTTGATTGTGATATGAGGAATGGAGGTTGCGGGAGGCGGCTTGTGCCTTTTTTGGAAGGACTCGTTACAGGTTACGATCCAATATGACTCACTACATGCTATAGACGCCATGATTGATGGGAGATGGAGACTTATGGGGATATACGGATGGCCCGAGGAAAATTCTAAGTCGCAGACGTGGAACCTTATAAAAGCCCTCCACACAAACAATGACACACCGTGGGTTTGCATGGGGATTTTAATGAAGTACTCTATCGATCGAGAAAAGTCAGGTGGCGATTAAAAGACGATGCAAAAATCCGAGCTTTTAGGGACACACTTTCGAGTGTAGCCTTGACGACCTTGGCTTCGAAGGCTTTAAGTTTACGTGGACGAACGGTCAAGAAAGGCGAGATAACATTCGAACGGCTCGATAGAGCCGTACAACTTATCGTGGATATGCATGTTCCCTCAATACAAAGTGGAGCACCTCCTACGCTTATCATCAGACCATTGTCCCGTTCTTCTGTCTTGGGTTGCCAATAGGAATAAGGGCGGGAGTAAAAGGAAACGGCTCTTCAGGTTTGAGAAAATGTGGTTGCAAGATAACTCTTGCAAACCTTTTATTCGCCAGGCTTGGGATTCGACGATTGCATGCAGCTCACCTGAGCACATAAAGGATAAAATTCACCGACTTGGGACCTCTCTTCTCAGTTGGGAATCATCGCATTTTGGTAGTGTACGCAAACAACTTGAGAATGCCAGAGACCAGTTGGAAAAAGTACAAAAGCTTACTCCTACTGGTAATCATATAGCCGCGGCCAAGGAGATTGAAAAGAAAATTATTATGTTAATGAAGCGAGAGGAAACTATGTGGTTCCAAAGGGCCCGAGCAAACTGGATAAAAGACGGAGATAAAAATACGGCCTTTTTTCATAAAGTAGCTAATGGTCGGCAAAAGCGTAACTCGATCGAAAAAATCTAAAATGCCGACGGCCATTGGGTTGAGGACCAAAATGATATCGCGTGGGTTTTTCAAAACTATTTCGAAAATTTGTTCGCCTCCACCATGAACACGAACTACAACAACGTACTGGACGCTATAAACCTTAGATTGTCGGACGAGCATAAAGCGGAAATTGGCGCACCCTTTACCGAGTCCGAAATTGTTGCGGCGTTATCTCAGATGCACCCCTCCAAGGCCCCGGGGCCCGATGGTATGCCTGCTTTATTTTTCCAGCAATTTTGGACTTCTATTAAAATTGATGTTGTTGCTTCTGTTCTTAATATTCTCAATAATAAAGCCAACCCATCTGCCCTGAATCACACGTACATCATTCTCATCCCTAAAAAGAATTGTACATCCCTCCCTAGCGATTTTAGGCCCATTAGCCTTTGCAATGTGATTTTTAAGATTATTTCTAAAGTCATTGCGAATAGAATTAAACGCACGCCTTACCCATGTCATCCACCCTAGCCAATCTGCTTTCGTGCCGGGGCGGCTAATCACAGATAACGCCCTCCTAGCCTTTGAAATTTTCCACGCTATGAAATCCTCCACGGCCACTAAAAAAGGGTCTTTCGCACTCAAGCTTGACATGAGCAAAGCTTATGACAGGGTTGAGTGGGAATTCTTGCACCAGGTCATTCTTCGCGTTGGCTTTCCTAATCACATTGCTTCCCTTATTATGCGGTGTGTGTCTACGGTTACATATTTTGTGCTCACTAATGGTATTCCTGGTAATTTTTTTATCCCCTCGAGAGGGCTCCGCCAAGGCGACCCTCTCTCCCCATACTTATTCTTATTTTGTGCAGAGGCTTTCTCCTCCCTCATTAGACGTGCAGAGATAGCGGGGCGTATACATGGCTTCAAAATTTGCAGACAGGCACCCCCGGTCTCCCATCTATTTTTTGTCGATAGCATAATATTTGGAAGGGCAACAGATAATGAAATCCAAGAACTTCAGAATATTATAACTCAATATGGGGCGGCGTCGGGTCAGATAGTTAATTTTGAGAAGTCCGAGATCACTTTCAGCAAGGGTGTTCCCGAGACAGTTGCGACCTCTCTTGCGAGTCGATTGGGAGTACAAATGGGTTGCAAAGCACCTCATCTATCCGGGACTACCTAGCTAATGTGGGGCGATCAAAGAAATGCATATTTCAATCATTAATTGATCGGGTGGGGAAAAAGCTTAAAAACTAGAAAGCCATCACACTTTCGACGGCGGGGAAAATGACGTTACTGAAGAGTGTGGCACAGGCAATTCCGACGTACATCATGAGCTACTTTTTGATTCCGCTAGAAACTTGCCAAAAAATCAACTCAATAATGGCGAGATTCTGGTGGGGACAAAAAAACGAGGAGAGGAAAATTCATTGGATTCAATGGAATACATTGTGCAAAACAAAAGAACTGGGTGGATTGGGGTTTAGAGAGTTGTCAGTGTTCAACAAGGCCATGCTAGCTAAGCAAGGATGGAGGTTAATTCAAGATGACACTTCACTACTCGCCCGTATCCTAAAAGCCCGATATTTCCCAAACGGGGACTTCCTGACTGCCACAATTGGCTACAACCCCAGCTTTACCTGGCGAAGCATTGTAGCGGGAAAGGATATTATCCGAAAGGGAGCTAGACGGTTGATAGGCAATGGACAATCAACTCACATTTGGAAAGATCCTTGGTTACCTTCATGTCGCAACTTTCAACCGGGGGGACGAAATAGTGAATGGCCTGAGGAGACGAAGGTTTCAGAACTTTTTTCGGGGGGTCGTGCTGAATGGAACGAGGTGTTAGTGAACCAACTGTTTACGCCGGAGGTTGCGTCGCACATCTTGCGTATCCCCTTACGTAACTTTTGGTGCGAGGATGGATGGGCTTGGCATTTCACAGCAAATGGACAATATAGCGTCAAATCCGGGTATCGAGTTGGGCTTGATTTGGACAATCGTTTTACAAGTAGTGCTTCGTCATCAGAGAGTCCAAAAGAGTTATGGAAATGGCTATGGAGGCTACCCGTACCCCCTAAAGTGCAGATTTTTATGCGGAAAGTTCTTCACAAGGCATTACCAGTAAGAGTCGCATTATTCCATCGCAAGGTGGTGCCCAACCCTATTTGCCAGAGATGCGGCGAATGCCCCGAAACAATCGAACATGCCCTTCGAGATTGCCCGTGGAGTTTATTCTTTTGGCGAGCTTCCCCGCTTAGGCTTGATAACTCCGTGACTGACCAGGTAGCCTCCTTGGCGGACATGACCGAGAAGATTGCGAGATTCAAGAACGAGGATGCCAGTGCTTTGTTCGTAATGCTCCTTTGGGCCTTGTGGTATGCAAGGAATGTCCTCATTTTTCAAGGAAATGAACTATCACATGCAGACTGCTTTACCTTGGCGATGAGACTAAAACAGGAGTACAAGGACGACTCCAGCGAGATGGTAAACCTGCAAACTAGAGCCCGGGTGACCACTTGGTGCCGACCCAGAGAGGGCGTCTTCAAGATTAATACTGATGCATCCGTAGTAAAGAGAGGCGGATCCAGCGTGGGTGTGGTGGTTCGAACACATAGCGGCGAAGTGATAAAAGTTTTATCTCGGAAATACCAACAAGATTTTGCAATCGATATCATGGAAGCAATTGCGTGCCGAGAGGGACTTACTCTTGCAAAAGAATTACAGCTACAACACATCGAGGTGGAGACGGACAATCAACAAGTGGTTCAAGCGTTCCATCGGAAGGATTCGAACCTCTCATACCTTGGACGTGTGGTGGATGACATACGATCGTTGTGCAGCTCATTCCGCTCATGCAACCTCCGTTACATTCCTAGATCGGCCAATTCGATGGCTCATTGTGCTGCTAGATTTGCTTTCTCTGTTTCTTTTCCTAGTTGTAATGTTTATTTGGGTTGTTTTCCTCCTGAACTTACTCATCTTCTTCCAGAAGATGAGAAAACTTTTCTCTGATTAATGCATGTTAATTTCCTCAAAAAAAAAAATATTAAAATCCACAGGTAGATGCAAGAATGAAATATTATGTGATAGCACACAAATAAAAAAAATCCTCTCAGCCTCCTGTTTTGGAAAACTAGTGGCCAAAATAGTTTACTATATTCCTTTTTTCCCTCCTAAAATCTTGCAATATAAATTAGGTGGCCAAAAAATGTAAATATATTCATTTATTCCATTCACCTCCACCGGACCACCACTTTGAAAATTGTCACAAAATCTTTCTTCCGTCCCCACATCCACTCCGAAAAGCGTTCCCTCCACGCGACCTCCACAACCCCCAATAAATACCATCTCAAAACAAGGAAAACAAGGAAAAAGAAGAGATGCAGTCGCTGCAAGAGAAGGCATCGGAGTGGAGTGGAGTACATACAAACGATGCCTTCGCCATTGATGAAACCAATCTCTATGAGAAGCTTGGCCTTCAGACTTTCATTAACCTCTCTACCAACTTCTACAACAGGTATCCTCCTGTAAAAAAGTTGGGCTCTCGTTTTTTTGTTCTTTTGTTTATTGATATGTGATGGGAAATAAATGGGTTGTTAAGAAATTTATTGAAGTTCGGATCTTGGATTCCGTCCCAGTTGAGTAAACAGTGGCTATTGTGGAATTTTGGATTAAGGTTTAGGAGAAGAGGAAATAATGAAATCGATTCTTTTTTAATTGGTGGTTTTAGTAGAGTGGAATTCTGGGGTTAAGTTCTCTTATCGTGTTTAAAGTCTATGGACAATTGTTAATTGTTTGAAGTCACTTTTGTGTCTTTTTGTTTGTTGCTTAACTGGATTCTGATTCTTATAAATTCATATAGGGGTGTGTGTTTGTGTGTGGAAGAGTTGCTTGATAAAACCACAGAGCTGAAGACATGTTTTTTAGCTCTTAAGTAATATTTCACTGGATGAAGAGTTACTTTACTCAATATTATCTATGTGGTGGCTATCATTCCTGGATTGTCATGATTTAAACAGGTTTTGATCCTTATTCAATGTTTGAAATAATTTTGGTTTGTAATTTGATCCCCTGAGCTCTGTTATGCAGATTATAAATAATAAGTGGTCATTGTCAATTGATTCATAAATTCCAATTTCATTATGTTACACTCAATTGTTTAGTACTTAAGCATCTTTTTGTTGTTTAATTTGGAATCTTGGACAACAGAGTTTACGACGACGAGGAAGAATGGTTCAGATCAATTTTTGCAAATTCCAAAAAGGAAGATGCCATTCAAAACCAATACGAGTTCTTTGTACAAAGAATGGGAGGGCCTCCACTATACAGCCAAAGAAGAGGTATCCTTGTGAAGTGTCTCATGTTATCATAATTGTTTGATGTTGTTTTCATTTTGTATCTCTAGCTCGAAATCTTGTTCAGGTCTCATATCCTATGCCAAGAGTTCTATGATCCCTTTACCTGCTGTATTCTTTAATCGATACCATGTCGTGATCACACTTGCAGCAGCATAATATTTTCTGTTTAGTGCCTTGTGGGCATTTAGGAGAATGTGCTGGTTATTAAACGTCCTCTAGGTTCAAAATTAATCCCGATTGTTATCTAGACGTTCTTTTTTCACAGAATCAGAAATTTGATGTTGATCAATTCCAGTAGTACTGCTGTTAGAGAAATGCATAGCTTGCTCCTTTTTTTTTTTTTGCATTTCTATGTTGAAATGATTGACAAACTGAGTTCTGGTTTTTTTAAGTTTGTACTGGTTCTAGTAGGTTCAAGTCAAAAGTGTTCTCAGTGAGCTCATCACAATTCTGTCACAGATCTTTTTTTTTTTTTTTTCTTAAGATGAATATGACTAGGTTTGCAATCGTGAACGGAGGTCCTTAAGTAGGCATGCCGTTATTGTCTTATTGACATAATAGCGAAACAACTTTTTTTTATGAGACGATGAGTATTTGTTAATATTCATGGTTCATCTTCCAAATATGCGGATGGGATCTTCTATTCCAGGATGGTGTTTCATCTCCTATTCCACCGTACGGATGATTGACACGTGTATAGGAGTTACCATATTAATTTTGGAGCATAAATCACACCTAAATTGTGGGGTTTTAATAATAAGTTGACATTTGAAAACACTAAAAATGCATAGCATGCTCTTTTCCTTAATTTTTTTTCATTTCTATGTTGAAATGATTGACAAACTGAGTTCTGTTTTTTTTAAGTTTATACTGGTTCTAGTAGGTTCAAGTCAAAAGTGTTCTCAGTGAGCTCATCACAAGTCTGTCACAGATCCTTGTTTTTTTCCCCTTAAGATGAATATGACTAGGTTTGCAATTGTGAACGGAGGTCCGTAAGTAGGCATGCCGTTATTGTGTTACTGACATAATTGCGAAACAACTTTTTTTTAATGAGACGATGAGTATTTGTTCATATTCATCTTCCAAATATGGCATCAAAATATAACAAACTGATGTGTTTGTGTCCTATTATAAGAATGAATCCAGATATACTGTACATGATTGGATACATTCATTTTCACCACAGCTTGAACTCCATGTGAACAATCCAACTGATTGGCCTTCTGTATTTGTTTTATGGAAGTTCCAGCAATTGTTTAATTGGAAAATGAAATTGATATGATTATTCTTGAGATCTTACAGAACATTGAAATTTGTTTTAGCTGATAGTTTGGCAATTTAGTTTAGTATATTCTGTAGTTATAATTTTTTTTAAGTTGTTGGAATAATTACAAAACTACCCATGAGGCCCTTAATGTATTACAAACACCCCCTTGAGGTTTGTACTTTTTTTTAAGAAATATCTTATATTGAGGGTGTAATTTGTAAGATAGAGATAAATATCAAGGGGCATTTGTAATTTTGAAAGACAGGTAGGCTTTTTTGTAATTAGACTAAACATTAGGGGTGTTTTTGTAATAACTTCAAGTTATTTTAAACTTGAAACTGAATATGCCTGGTTTTTGACAGGCCATCCTGCATTGATCGCCCGCCATCGCCCATTCCCCGTCACTCGTCAAGCTGCAGAGCGGTGGTTGCACCACATGCAGCAAGCATTGGACAGCACTTCGGATATTGATTCAGACTCCAAAATCAAAATGATGAATTTTTTTAGGTACAAGTTTATCTCCTGTGTCTTTCAAACTAACGGTCATTTTTCATCCGGTTTTAAGTTAAGTTGGCACAATTATTGTTGGCAGGCACACCGCATTCTTTCTAGTAGCAGGAGATGAGTTGAAGAACCAGAGACAAGCAATTGCGTGCAAGCACGCAACTGAAAAACCCTCTGCTGTCTAAATTCTTAGCAGAATTGCTCATTTGATTCGTATCACCAAAACTAGAAATGATTGTACCAAACAGATAGAATAACACCATTTTTATGATGAAAAATATGTTATAAACTTATACAGAAAACTAATCGTTGAAATGAATTTTCGGGCTTGCAAGTTCTCTTGAGAGAGGCTTTCCCACTTTCTCGTAATGAAAGCTTGCTGAGAAACATCGGATCTTGATTTCGTTATGTTTTTCTTCTGATGAATGCATTGCTTAAATGATATGGTTATTGTTTGGTTCAAATAACAGATATGGTGGCAAATTTAGTTGCCAGTGCAATTGAATTAGCCTTAGAAATGGCTTTGTTTGTTGCTTAGTTGACCCTTACTGATGAACAATGAAGTGTTATTAAAATGATCAGGAGAACAGAGGTTAAGCTTCATCTGCTGATTGAAATGTTATCCACAATAATCAGATGGTATTGGATCCCTTTGGCCCCTCTCAAGTTTTTATATCTAATTCTCATGGTTTACTTAAAGCAAGACATATGTAGTCCTGGAAATTGAACCAAACAACTTGAGATTCATTTCATCTTGGTTCTTTTTATAATGGGAAAATGACATGAATACCCCATTTTCCATACCCAATTCCTGCACAATATTCATTTTCCGCTGATATTGGACAAAAATACCATTTTTCGCTGAATTTTGACAAAAATACCCATTTTTCGTTGTTATTTTGACAAAAATACCCATTTTCCGCTGATTTTTTTTATGAAAATACTCATTTTCCGCTGATTTTTTGCGTTGGTTTCTTTGTTGTTTCAAACATGTTTGTTGTTTCATACCTGTTTCATTTGTTTCTTATATGTTTCACTTAGCCAACTTTTTATTGAATTCCACAGTTGTATGGAGAAAATCTCAGTTGTGGTATCTTCAATGGACAATGGGAAGAAAATAGAGAGTATCTTTGTAGGTCCCAAGAGGTGTGGGTAAGGTTTAGAAGGGGGGTTGAATAAACCTTACCAACTTTTAAAATATTACAGAGTTAACACAAACAACTAAGTCCTTGAGGGACGGCTAAGTTGTTATTCAAATAGAAGTTAGCCACTCAGCAGGACTTCAATAGAGCCGTTGATAGAATAACTCGATTGTTTAACTGAACCTTAACTTAGTTTGTGTTGGTTTTATCAACTAAGACTTAACACCCTTTGATTTGTTTTAAACTTGTTTTAACACTTGATTTTAGGTCTTGGTTATTTATCGGTTGTATAGCAAATGAGTTTATCATCAGATATGAAGTAACTATGCAGAAATATAAATGTGCTGAAAAATAAATGACACAGTTAATTTTTATAGAGGTTCAAGATGGGGTAATTCTTCTAATCCTCTCTTCTTCAATTCTGAAGGAATCCATTAAATGTGAATCGGTTCTGAGTGGTGAACAGTTGATCTAGAGACAAAGATTGATCACACAAACTGCTTCTCGTCCGACTCGAGCTTCTTCACAGGGCGGTTGCCTTGCTACTTGACTCACTTTCTCAAGCTCTTGGATTTGATCACGAAGCCCTCCAATAACTTGATCTTGGTTCGACCTTGAACCTTCCTACAATCCTCCTTGAAAGTAGACCCTTTTGATTCTTCAAAAGTTTCCTCTTCAACATTTGAAGTTGTCTTTCCTTCACGACTTTGTGTTGGATCGATTTCCTTGAGTTTCGAGCTTGAGGATTTGCTTGAATATCTTTGAGAATATTTGCAGGTTTACAGCTTGAATATTGCTTGTTTGTTCGTGGTTCAGGTAACCTTTTCTCAATCAATTTCCTCAGCCTTTTATAGTGAACTTTCAAAAATCTGCCCATTGAAGAGATAGACTGATTTTCAAAAGACACTTGTGTTCGTTGGCTTGTCTTTTCTTGGTCTTCGATCTTGAGATGTAGACCTTTCCTCGTATTAAATGAATGTGCGACTTTTCGTGTTCGACACGAGGTGCAGTGCTTCCTATTGGTTTATACCTTTTGCACGCTTCTGGGACAAGCACTTTAAGACCTGGCAGCATGAAAGTATTACTTATTTAAGTAATGTTCTTGACTTCTGTGTAACGGATTCATTTCAGTTAACTCCTCTTGGTTGCTGCCTATTTCCCCAAGTGACTTGAGTCTGCTTCAATCATTTAAAGACTCATCTGTCACTTTCAACTTGAGACTTGGCTCGTTGAGTTGACTTTGACTGACACTTCACACAGCTGTTCCTCAGCTGATTTATCTTCAGTCAAGTTCTTGATCTTCCTTCTTGGCCATACTCAGTTATTCCACAGCGGAGTCTTCACTTCAGTCTTCTGTTGACTTCTTGTATTTCCAGACATAATTGACTTGACTCAGCTTTTCAGCCCTATCTATTACAATGAAAATTACAAGGAAATTGGGGTGCCAACTTTCTAGTTTAAGTTTTACATGGCATTCATCAAAATCTATAAAATAAATTTCCCAACAATTTCCCCCTTATTGATGATGCCAAAACTTAAAAACAATAAACATGTAAACAAAGAAAGATACATACTGACAATGCAAGAACAAAGAATGTATGCGTAGAATCGATCTTTTATTGATCATAACATTCTTGTCCTTTAGGCAATTTGTTTACATTTAGTATCGGATCATTCTATATCAAAGCAAAATACGTACATCTATGCTAGGATACAAATACAAAGTGAAAATTTACTGAAAGCTTCACTAAGTATACGGATGACTTACAAAAATGTATTTACATAAGTAAAATACATGAAGGGTTCAAACAACACTTCATCACCTTCATTTGCCTCCTTCTTTCCTCTTGACTTTGTCAAAATCATCACTCTCTTTCTTTTTCTTTCTTCTTCACCGCCGCTTTTTTCATAAGCTCTTTTAGAAGCATCATCTTTCCGCCTCTCGAGCCATTGCTCTGTTTGCCTTCTGTTCTCCTCTTCCTGTCTTCTCACGGCTTCAACATTCTTCTTTGCCACTTCCAGGTTTGCCACTTCATCATACCCAGCCCAGTAGATCCTTTCCTTCTTTCTTGGATCTACATATTCAATGTTCTTGGGTTTTGGACGAGGTCGAGAACTTATTCCACCACCACTTCTTCCTCCTCCTCTGGGTGTATACTGCATATGAGTCTTCTGCTTGCCAACTGAGTGGCTGCTGGTAGTCTGCTGCCTATCAGCTTCTTCGCACAATGTAAGACCCTTCTCCCAGTACAGATCCCAGGCTTGGGCTAGTGACATCCCTTGGAAATATCCTTCGGATTCGAGCGTCTTGAATTCTTCAACATATCTTGGCTCGGATCCATTGTCAGGAATATCATCTTGATCCTTCCCTGTCGGAATGCCACCGTATTGTTTTAACACTTCTTCTATGCGGGCATCTGTCTTCTTGTCGAATTCTACCATCCCTGCTTCTACGATTCGCCTTTTCTCCGACATTGGCACAACAGAGTGTTCGATCGGCAGAGTCACTGGAAGTTTACTGATAATTGAGGCTGTAACATGACCCTGCTGAGGGGTTTCAACAATCATTAAATTCAAGTCCTTCGAATGTTCCCCTTTAGCTGTTTTTCCCTTCTTCTTCTCAGTTGCTATCATCTTGGCTTCATATTCTTTCAACTTTTCTTCTTTTAAACTCCTTAGGGACTCCTCTTCCCCCTTTTTGGCATCACCAACGGAGAGAGGGACCCCAGGGAACATGCCTGCGAGCATAAAGTCGAGTTTGCTGAGCGTGGAATTCTGTTTGGAGTCTGCTGCTGCGTAAGTTGTCCGAAATTCTGAACGAGTGGCTTTGGAGTCGGTTGCCACCAATTTCATTTCACCCATGAGAAGGCTAAATTTTGCATTCATGGTCTCCTCAAGGCGCAGAACTTCTTTTCTCTGAAATTCACGCAGCAGCTCCATTTCTGTTGTGTGAGAGGCATGCAACCTCTCAATATATTCTTGCATTTTGTGCCTGTACAAAGTGTTGTCAGTGCTCCAAACAAGCATTTTATTGTATAACGCCTTGAAATAGCGAACTTGCTCGTATCGCATGGCACTCTGCTGTTGAGACCATTCCCTGATCCTTACCACTATCCCTCTTAAATCTGCAGTGAGGGTGGCATCTATATTGTCCAGTCGTAAGTCTAGTGAGGCTTGGTGCCGTTCGATCTTCTCAATCTCTTCACAGATCTTCTTGAAGACCTCACGAATCTCAGTTGTCCCACTTGATTCAGCTGCCGGCCATTCCGCATCGAAGTCAAAATCATGGCCTGGCACAATAAAGTCGGTAGGGATTACGGGATCTTCTCGTCTGATGTATCGTCGTTTCTCTCTAGCGGTCTCTTCCTCTAGCTCAGGCAACTCGATAGAAAAGGGAAATACTTGCTCAAAAGCATCATCTCGCACATATGGGATTGATTGTGCGGTTTGTGCCTATAATGTTTCTGCTGGAGTCGCATTCTTTGCTACTGTTTGTGGGAGCTCACTTGAGATGACTCGATTTGTTGGGGATTTTGGAATGTGTTACGCAGCTGACTGAGCCTCAGCTGTCTTAACAGCATCCTTGGTCTCAGTAGATTTCTCTAAGTGAATTACCGAATCCTCTGTTGTATCCTTAGCGTCATCGGATGATGATGAAACTTGGGGGCTTGGTTCATCATCAAAATTGAATGTTTGACGAGCAGCTTTGTAACTCGACAGACTCGTATTCTTAAGAACATCCTCAGCTGGGTCCTTTTGATGTGCAACGGGTGTGGACTCAGCTTCATCTTAAGACCCCACAAATGATATGTCAGGATTCTCCTGGGAGTCATGAAGTGCACTTATCTCCTTCTCAGATTCAGCTCTGTGAACAGGAGGAATGTTCTGAAATTCTTCAACTTTACCCAGGGAGGTCTCAACTTCCCTTGGGCCTTCAATACCTCCAGCAGTCTCAACTGCATCGAGGCCTTCAACATTCCCTTCGACAGTCGCAGCTGTCTTAGGGTCTTCAGCATTGGCATCCATAGGAGTTTCAACCCCTTGGATTGCACTTTCATTGCCCATAGTGTTAACTCCCAGGGCATTTCCATCATGTGCCTCGACTGCAACAGTAGTGTCATCAGCCTTCAAAGCAGCTGACATTTCAGCTGGGACAGACTCACCTGTCCGAGCCTCGTCAATATCACTCTGCTGTGGTTGTTTCTCAGTTTCCACTTCGCCACCTTTCTTCAAGAGAAATTCATCTGCGGCATCCTCCGACCCTGCTGCGGTGGAGTGAGTTTCCCCATCAATCGGCACACCGGTGGTGGTGATGATGGGGTCACTCTTCTCCAGACTCGCGGCTTCTTCCATTGAGTGCTCAGCCGCCGGGGCAGGTGGTAAAACACCTTCAGTAGGGATTGGCTCAACTTGGGTACCCAATGTCCCAGTTTCATTGCCAGGTCCCTTGGACCCATCCCCCGAGAGTACCGGGAACGTAGCTGCAGCGATGTCTATGGCAATCTATTGCACTACTCCCAGCGAGTCGATTTGCAGGAGAGATTGAGACGACTCTCCTGGTCCTTCAAATAATTGTTGCTCATGCAACTGCCTGGATTCCCTTAGAGCTGCTGCATATCGACTTTTACTGCAAGCGGCAGTGGGATCCTCATCACTCTCAGATAACACATCAAGAAGTGTGTGATCATGATTACCAGTAAGCACACACATCTTGGCCTTTTCCAATGCACAGGCTTGCTCTTCAGCTTTGTCTTTCTCATCCGCCTTCATGATGCGGAGGAGATCCGCATGCGATTGTCTTCGTCGAGGGCTGTTGGATAGTAACGCCTTAAGACGGAGTAATTCTTCCTCTTTGTCAATATACTCGGGGTGAATGAACGCACCGCTTGAGTGATCAAGCTTCCAGGCTCTCCATTCTCGAGACGGCGGCTGAATATCCGGGGTACAAAGGAGAATACATGACAACATCATCATCATCATCTTCTTCTTGTCCTTCCTTTTCTGGGATTGAAGGCAATATACTCTGCTGCTCTTCTCCTTCAACAACATCAGTAGCAGGTGGAGAGACAACTTTTTCAACAGGGTGTTCAGTTGTCTCAACTGCTTCACTATCCTTAGCCGTCTGACGCCCAGCTGAGTTTTCATCGTGACTCTGCTGATTACCCTGAAAGGCGTGGCTTGATCATCAATAACCCGGAGATCGCACTTCGAGTTTCAGTGATCTCGATTCTTTCTCCAGCTGAGTGGCAGACTCAGCTGTCTTCTCTAATTCAGATCGCCTAACCAGTCTTCTTCTCTTGTTCTTTTGAGTCTTGTTCTTTGGCCATGAGGCATATCAAAGCCTCTTCCTCTATATCACTTGAGTAGTCCCTTCACTACTATCCGAGTCTCATTTGGTTCCTTGGACTTGATTGTTTACATGATCTCATCGGCCAACATGACTTTCTTCTTTTCTTGTCTCCTTTCTCTGAAGACCTTTCTATCCTCTTCATTTCTATATTTGTTGACTGGTGGATAGGGACAATCAACAGAAATTTGTCCTAGTTGTCTGCAGTTCCAACACAGGTTCTCAGCTCTCTGCAAGTCAGCTCTTTCAGTCCTCTGATTATTAGCTCTCTGATATCCAGTTCTTTGATGTTCAGCTCTCTTGGGTGGCCTATCCTCCCTTGGTTTGGAGGGTGCTGAGTGTCTTGAGGATTCACCCTTGTTCCTTTTGTAGTTCATATTGAAGAACTTGTTGGGCCATGACCTTCATTTCCCACTCAACTGGGAGAGACCTTAGGATCTTCATACACATCTCCTTCTGCGTGTACTCCTTTCCCAGAGCTGAAAGCTCATTAGTGATTTCTGTAAATCTGGCATCCATCTGATCCAGACTCTCACCTGCAATCATTTAAAATTTTCAAATTTTTGGACTCCAACAGTTAATTTGTTTTCTTTGATTTGATCAGATCCTTCACAAATCAAAGTAAGTTTTTCCCAAATTTCTTTGGCTGATTTGCAAGATTTGATTTTATTAAAAATAGCCTTATCCAAGGATTTATAAAGAATATCATTGGCAACATTGACAAGATTGTATCTCTTTCTATCTTCGTTGGTCCATTCACAACGAGACTTTTCAACCATAGCAGGTTTGGGCTCTGCTGCAACATCTTTTCCTTCAGCATGAGGTGCTCTTCTTACAGTAGTGTTGACCTTCAGAATTTGCAGTGGCCCATCCTCTATCACTAGCCACATCCTATCGTGCAAAGCTGATAAATGAGTCTGCATACGAATTTTCCAGTCATCAAACTTTTCTACAGTGAACTTTGCTTTTAAAATAAAAGCTTTAAAAACTCAAGTGTTGTTTCTTTTGAAAATACTGAGATCTAGTTCAGTAACCAGTGCGGAAGGCTCAATAATCGCTCGTATACCACTTGTAGGTCCTAATGGGTGAGTAGTAAGGCTTAGAAGGGGGGTTGAATAAACCTTACCAAATTTTCGATTTAGTCTTTTTAAATACTTTTAGAGTTACCACAAATAAGCTTAGTCCTTGAGGGACAGCTAGGTTGGCTTACTCAGTAAAATTACTCACTCAACACTGACATGAGTTTGTTGATAGTATAACTCACCGGTATCGGCTAAAACTCAACTTAACTTAATTCATTTGGCTTTTGTTCAAAGACTTTTCACCCTTGTTGTTTTAAACTTGTTTTTCAACACTTGTTTTTAGCAGTGGTTATTATTAGTTAAATTTTGCAATTACAACTTAATAGCAGATATAAAGGATATGCAAGAAATTAAAGTGTTGTAAATAAATAAGACACAATCAATTTTATAGTGGTTTGAGGATGGGGTAATTCTTCTAATCCACTCTTCTCCAACTCCTGGAGGAATCCACTAAGTAACAGATCTTGATTACAAAGCAGTCAACAGTTCGAGTCAGCCTTGATCACACAGCTGGCTGCCCTGGGACTCAGCTGTTAGATAAAAGTTTTTATCAAGATTTTGATGATTTTGTTTAAATGAGTTTTTATACCAAAACAATGTTTATAAATGATGTCCAAATACTCCTAAATGATTTAAAATATTTTTACTAATTTTTGGAGTATTTCTTGGAGTTTATTATTCGATAAAAATTGGACAACACTTTTGATAATTTTGTGTTAATTGGTTTTTACACCAAAACAATGTTTATAATTGTTGTCCAAATACTCCTAAATGATTTAAAATGTTTTGACTAATTTTTGGAGTATTTCTTAGAGTTTATTATTCGATAAAAATTGGACAACACTTTTGATGATTTTGTGTTAATTGGTTTTTACACCAAAACAATGTTTATAATTGTTGTCCAAATACTCCCAATTGATTTAAAATGTTTTTTTACTAATTTTTTGGAGTATTTCTTGAAGTTTATTTTTGACAAAAATCGGACAACATTTCAAGTTGGAGGTCGACCAAGTCGAGCAAACGGTCGGCCGTGCTGGAGAACGCACAAAAATGAAACAAAAAGCATTTACTGAAAAAAAAAAGAGGAGGGTGACCGGTCAAGGGTAGGGCCGATTGGTGGACCCCTCCGAATCGCTTTCGGACCCCTCCAAATCGTACTGGATCGCACTAATTTTATTCTAACGTTCGAAATTTTCTATAGAAGCGGCCGTCACATTGTAATCTTTTGACAAGAAAATTTGTACCGTTGGACATCCTTATCGCAAGATGTGCTTTTCATTTTGTACAATATTTCTACATCTTGTAATCTTCTTTTTGTAGACAAAAGTGAAGAAGGAGGAGCCTATGTTTGTGAAGACTCTTCTATAAATAGAGGTTTATTTGAAGACACGAGATACAACAACGCACAAGCAATCAGAACAACAAGAAAAATCTGCAAATTCTCCAAGCTTTTGTTAGATAAATGTTTTTATCAAGATTTTGATTATTATGTTTAAATGAGTTTTTATACCAAAACTATGTTTATGTATGTTGTCCAAAATACTCCTAAATGTTTTAAAATGTTTTTACTAATTTTTGGAGTATTTCTTAGAGTTTATTATTCGATAAAATATTGGACAACATATTTAATGTTTTTATGTTAATTGATTTTTACACCAAAACAGTGTTTATAAATGTTGTCCAAATACTCCCAAGTGATTTAAAATATTTTTACTAATTTTTTGAGTATTTCTTGAAGTTTATTTTTGATAAAAATCGGACAACATTTCAAGATTGGAGAGGTCGACCAGGTGCCAAAAGCGTCGACTTACACCAGAAAGAAAACTTGAAGCAGAGCGTCTTGAGTTAAAAAAATGAAGAGGGGACGGTCGGGGGCCGACCGTCGCACCCTAGTCGCACCCCGTCGACCGGTCGACCCCCTTCGACTCACTGTACGGATCGCACTATCTTTTTCAAACGCGTTCGAAATCTTAAACAGGCAACCGACGCCTATGTTATTTTGTGACAAAAATCATGTCATTTGAAATCCTTTTCAGCAAGATTCACTTTTGATTTTGTACAATATTTCTACATCTTGTGATCTTATTTTTGTAGACAAAAGTGAAGAAAGAGGAGCCTATGTTGGAGATCCAATCTTGAAGACTATCCTATAAATAGAGGATGAATTGAAGACACAAATACATAACACATACAAGCAAATACACAATAAGAAATCTGCAAATTCTCCAAGCCTTCATTTTTATACTCTTGTTGTAATAGCCTAGTTCTTGCACTTGCACAATCTTGAGGTCTAGGCTTTTCATTCTTGATTACACTTGCACTCAAAGTTTGTATACTTCATTTATTGAGTTTTAATCTTGAATTTTTCTATCATCCAAAACAAGATATCCTTGTTAGTGTTTTTGTGGTAAGAACACACTTGGGTGATCTTAGATTTTGAAGAGTGTGGTACTCTTCATAGGTGTTGAAGGAAGATTGTGGTAATCTCCTTGAAGGTGTTGTAAGAAGATTGTGGTAATCTTCAAAGGTGGTGTTGTATTAATTGTGGTAATTAATAAAATCTTTTTTTCTTTTTTGAAATCCACTTCGGATATACCGGGGTGGTAATAGATTAGGCCCTAGGTGGGTTGAACTACTATAAATCATCGAGTGTTGTTTAATTTCCGCATTTACATTCTTGTCAATTACTTGTTCATTCGAAAAAGAGGGCGATTTGCGAAAAATCGGCATAATCTATTCACCCCCCTCTAGATTATCGTAGCCACTTGGACTAACAAGTGGTATCAAAGCCAAACTCTTTGGCTAGCTCGTTTCGAGTAAAGAGAAAAGATCCATGGCTACGAACGAAAGCTACCTCACCATCGGCGCCTCCACCAACAAGCCACCACTATTCGACGCCAACAACTACGCATTTTGGAAAGACCGTATGGAGTGCTTTCTACAAGGATGCGGGTTTGACATTTGGAATGTGGTCATTGAAGGAGTTGCTCAACCAACCACAAAATTGGAGGATGGCACCACAACTCCCAAACCATTCAAGGAGTTCGATGAAAATGACAAAAAGGCTTTCTCTCTAAACGGTATGGCCTTAAACATTTTACATTGCTCTCTTACCGCCACCGAATATAATCGCATAATAGGCATACGGTCGGCACATGAAGTTTGGGAAAAATTAGAAACCATTTATGAGGGCACAAAGAAAGTGAAGCAAGCAAGAAAAACAATGCTTGTGAAAGACTTTGAAAATTTCAATATGCATGATGGTGAAAGCATATCAAAAATGGTGGAAAGGCTTGACAATATTGTCAATCCTCTTGTGGCTCTTGGAAAGGTCATCTCCGAAGAAGATAAGGTGACCAAAGTCTTAAATGCCCTTCCCGGCCCATGGTCCGAAAAGGTGACGACAATCACGGAAGCTCAAAATCTTGAGACACTCAAGTTTGATGAGCTCATTGGGAACCTCCTTATTTATGAAGTATATCTTAAGGAGAGGAAAAATTCTCAACCATCCACCTCTAAACCGGGTACGCAAAATATTATTAAAGGCTTAGCATCTTTTTCTAATAATGTTTATTATGCTAGTGATGAGGATGATGAAGAAACGGCGGCTCTTGTTAGAAAATTTGTAAAATTTGTAAATAAAAATAAAACAAGAAAGCCTAGAGACAATTCTAGTTTCAAATGCGGAAAATTCGGGCACTACATAGCCGATTGCCCAAAAATAGCGGAAGAGGAACAAAAGAAGAAAAAGCCTTTTCTGAAAAAGAAGGCGTCAAATGCGGACGTCAAAACTTGGAATGAATTACTTGAAACAACCGACGAGGAAGGAGAATCCGAACATGGTCTTATGGCCATAGACGATGAAAATACCAAGGTACGCTCTAATGCTTCATCTTCTTCCCTAGTTGATGAATTACAATGTGATTTTGATGAATTGTAAAATGAGTTTCAAAATTTGATTGTTAAATACAAGAATTTGAAAAAGGAGCATAAAGAGCTTAAACTAGAAAAAGATAAATTATTTACTTCCTATGATTCTCTTGATAAGGCTCATGCTATTACTCTTACTATGGTCCGTACTCTTGAAACCGAAAAACAAACGCTCACAAATGATATTGAAAATTTGAAAAAGGATGTGCATCGATTCAATTTAAGTACGGATAAAGTCACAAAAAATTTAGATGCACAAAGAGGTGAGCATTCTAAATTAGGACTTGGTTATAAACCTTTTCAAAATGTTTTTAAGAAAAATGACCAAGATCCAACCTTTGTACGTGCTAGTAGTCCTCGTATTATTACTTGTTTTTATTGTGGTAAGAATGGACACTATGCTAGAAATTGTAAATTGAAGAATAATTTTAGCTATTATTGGAGACCTAAAGGTCTCAAGGCTAACCCCCATGGACCCCAAAATTATAGGGTACCTAAAAATAATTCCTTTGTAGGTTATAGGGGCTATAACAACAATGGAAGATTCAAAATGGCTTGTGGACAGCGGATGTTCATGCCATATGACCGGAAAGAGAGAACTTTTTACCAACATCAAGCTCCAAGAAGAGGGTATGGTCATGTTCGGCAATGGCAAAGGAAAAATCATTGGCAATGGAGACATTGGTAACTCTTCTTTCTCTCTTAGTAATGTTTTACTAGTAGAAGGGCTTAAGTTTAATTTGATAAGTGTTAGCCAACTTTGTGATTCAAATTATAATGTTATTTTTAATAAAGAAAAATGCCTTATTTCCAAAAATGATAAAATTATTTGTGAAGCAAATAGAAAAGGCAATCTTTACAAAATTTGTACAAGTGATTTGGTTAGTCAAAATGTTTCTTGTCTTGTCGCCAATAATGATTTAACTAGTTTATGGCATAGGCGACTTGGACATGTTGGATACAAAAGTTTGAAAAATATTTACAAAAACCAACATGTAAAAGGACTACCCAAATTAAATTTTGAAAATCTTGGCTTATGTGACACTTGTCAAAAGAACAATTAGTTAAGAGTAGTTTTAAGCCCAAAAATGAAATTTCCACTACCAAACCCCTACAAATGCTTCATCTTGATTTGTATGGGGATATTGGTACGGCAAGTCTAAGTGGAAAACATTACACTTTTGTTATAGTTGATGATTTTCCTAGATATACTTGGGCTCTATTTCTTGAAAATAAAAGCGATGTCGTTAATGAGTTTGTTAAGTTGTGTAGACTTATTGAAAATGAAAAATAAGATACTATTAAATCTATTCGAAGTGATCGAGGTGGAGAATTTGACGGCGAATTTAGAGTCTTTTGTGAAACCAAGGGATATAGTCACAATTTTTCGGCTCCAAGGACACCTCAACAAAATGGAGTAGTCGAAAGGAAGAATCGGACACTTCAAGAAATGAGTCGATCCATGCTCAATGAATTTTTACTTCCAAAATATTTTTGGGCCGAAGCCGTAAGTACCGCTTGCTATGTCATTAATTGAGTTTATATTCGTCCTAAAATGAATAAAATTCCATATGAGCTTTGGAAAGGAAGAACTCCAAATATTAGTTATTTCAAAATATTTTGATGTAAATGTTTTATTTTGAATACTAAGGATCAATTGGACAAACTTAATCCTAAGGCCGATGAAGGAATATTTATGGGATATTCAACCAAGAGCAAAGCATATCGGGTTTATAATAAAACTAGTGGAGTTGTTGAAGAATCCATCCATGTCAAATTCAATGAAGCTTCGGGTGTTGAAAGGATACCCAATGATGAAAGTGATGAAGAGGATATTGTTGAACCCATTGTTCAAGATGATACTCAAAATGATCAACCTTCAAGCTCAAATGTTCCTCAAGAAGATAAAGGTGATACTTCGGATCTTCCCGTAACATTGAAATTTAAGGGAGATCACCCAAAAGATCTTATTATTGGTGATCCCCTTGATAAAGTAATGACTCGGGGAAAATTTTCCGAGAAAGCTCTTATATCTCAAAAAGAGCCTAAAAATGCTAAGGAAGCTATTGAAGATGAGGATTGGTTTTTAGAAATTCAAGAGGAGTTGAATCAATTTGAAAGGAATGATGTATGGGAACTAGTACCTTGTCCTCCATCTCAAACAATTATTGGCACAAAATGGGTATTTCGGAACAAGCTTGATGACCAAGGCAATATTGTTCGAAATAAAGCAAGGTTAGTAGCTCAAGGTTATTGTCAAGAAGAAGGTATTGATTATGATGAAACATTTGCACCCGTGGCACGTTTAGAAGCTATTCGTATCTTACTTGCCTATTCTTGCTTTAAATATTTCAAGCTTTATCAAATGGATGTTAAATCCGCTTTTCTAAATGGTATTATTCAAGAAGAAGTCTATGTAAAACAACCTCCGGGGTTTGAAAATTTTTCTAGGCCTAATGATGTTTATAAACTTAAAAAGGCCTTATATGGTTTAAAATAAGCACCCCGTGCATGGTATAATACACTTAGCTCTTTTCTTTTGCAAAATGGTTTTACAAGAGGTAAAGTTGATACTACTCTCTTTGTTTTTGAAAAAGGGCAAGATTGCTTATTAGTGCAAATTTATGTTGATGATATTATTTTTGGTGCTACTAATGAATCCTTGTGCAAGAAATTTTCTAAGTTAATGCAAGGTGAATTTGAAATGAGCATGATGGGGGAGCTCGACTTCTTCCTTGGACTTCAAATTAAGCGATGCCAAGAAGGAATATACATTTCACAATCCAAGTATACAAAAGAACTTTTGAAGAAGTTCAGAATTGAAGAAGGAAGAACCGTCTCTACCCCAATGGCAACAAACGTCAAGATTGACAAAGATGAAAAAGCCAAGTTGGTTGATGAATCCAAATATCGAGGTATGATTGGTAGTTTAATTTATTTAACCGCAAGTAGACTGGATATTCTTCATGCCGTATGCCTATGTGCTTTCTTTCAAAGCAATCCCAAAGAATCTCATATGAGTGCCGTTAAAAGAATTTTTAGATATTTGAAAGGCACTATTCAATATGGTTTATTTTATCCAAAGAATTAAAAATTTTCTCTTAAAGGTTATAGTGATTCGGATTATGCGGGAAATATTGATGATCGTAAAAGTACTTCCGGATCATGTCAATTTCTAGGTGATTGCCTAGTTTCTTGGTTTTCAAAGAAACAAAATTGTGTTTCACTTTCAACGGCCGAAGCCGAATATATTTCTGCGGCCTTTTGTTGTACTCAATTGCTTTGGATGAAACAAACTTTAGCGGATTATAAATGTTCTTTTGAAAGTGTTCCTATCTTTTGTGATAATATATCCGCTATAAATATTGCTCAAAACCCGGTTAATCATAATCGTACTAAACATATTGAGATTCGACATCATTTTCTAAGGGATTGTGTTTCAAAACGAAAAATTGAGATATCTTTTGTACCATCTCAAGATCAATTAGCGGTCATTTTTACAAAACCGCTATCTTCCGAGACTTTTGCGTCAATATGAGCTCGGTTAGGCATAATGCATATTGAATGAGGTCTATGATTGCATTTTGCACGTTTTTAAAACTTAGGGGCGAAAAATCAGATTTTTGGTTCAAACCTCGGATTTTGGAAAACAGAATGAAAAACTGGTCTGACTGGGGCAAGGTCGACCGGTCGCCCATGACGTCGGTCGGTCGCCCATGCCCCCAACCGGCCGACCATTGCTAAAATTTGCTTAAAATCGTTTTTATTCTCAGCATTTGTCATTTTGGTCTTTTGTGTTCATTTTTTCGTCCCCTTCGCATTTTGCACACCACTTCAAATTTGTTTTATTGCATACATTTTATATTTTGGACTTCATTAGGCTCGATTATCATCATCATCGCTCATCTTTACCGATTAAATGGTAAGAATTTCTCCTTTTTATCTCAATTGGGTTGAACCCTTGAGAATATACTTGTATTTGCTATTTTGATGAAATTATTGTATTAGTATGTTGTATATGATGATTGTAGATGAACGAATATTGTTGTATTGTAATTGGTGATGAAAATTTTTGGCTTAAACGAATCACAAAGGCGTTATATTTCTCTTGTTTTATTCGACGCACGCCAAGTGTTCGACAAAATATTTCAATGAAAAATTCATCACCTACATGATTCTCTTGATTTGAAAAGTCTTATAAGTTTATGGAGATCTTGTTTTATCAATCAAATGAGCTTTTACAAATCAAATGAGCGAATTTTTTCCCTTTTATTCGGAATTTAAGCTTAAATGTTCAATATGCTCGATAAATCGATTAAATTGCGCACTTTGATATGATTGTATGATGTTTTTATCGTGCTAACATTATTTTTGATGATTCCAAAGGGGGAGAAACAAGAAAAATGCTCATACGCTCAAAGAAGCGAACATAAGCTCGGAAGAAAAGCTATAAGCTAGAGCTCTTAAAAGCCAAAAGCTATGGATAATACTTAGTCCATGTGATGTATTATGGACTTCTATGCTTGTCTAATGATGTTTCTGTGACAGGGGGAACTTTTAAGCTCATGAAATTCAAGCTTTTAGCTTGTAGTTGTTTGCTTATACTTATCTTTATTATGTTTGTTGATAGGGGGAGCTTGTGCAAAAATGATTTTGAAAAATCTTTGCTCCTATCCTTGTGTGTTTGTACTTATGATGAATCTTGCTTAAAATGGATTGATGTTTTAGACCGGAAATTTTGTTTTGTTTTAAAATCAACTTCCTAAAATTGTTTTGGTTTGTAATCATCAAAAAGGGGGAGTTTGTTAGATAAATGTTTTTATCAAGATTTTGATGATTATGTTTAAATGAGTTTTTATACCAAAACTATGTTTATGTATGTTGTCCAAAATACTCCTAAATGTTTTAAAATGTTTTTACTAATTTTTGGAGTATTTCTTAGAGTTTATTATTCGATAAAATATTGGACAACATATTTAATGTTTTTATGTTAATTGGTTTTTACACCAAAACAATGTTTATAAATGTTGTCCAAATACTCCCAAGTGATTTAAAATATTTTTACTAATTTTTTGGAGTATTTCTTGAAGTTTATTTTTGATAAAAATCGGACAACATTTCAAGATTGGAGGTCGGCCGACGTGCATCGCCCAAAGCGTCGACATTGCACGAAGAAAGAAAACTTGAAACAGAATGTACTGAGTTAAAAAAATGAAGAGGGGGACCGGTCCAGCAGGGGGCCGACCGGTTGCACCCCCCATCGACCGGTCGACCCCCCCTTCGACTTGTACCTGGATCGCACTATCTTTTTCAAACGTTCGAAATCTTAAACAGGGCAACCGGTTGCCCTATGTTATTTTGTGACAGCAAAATCATGTTGTTTGAAATCCTTATCAGCAAGATTCACTTTTGATTTTTGTACAATATTTCTACATCTTGTGATCTTGTTTTTGTAGACAAAAGTGAAGAAGGATGAGCCTATCTTGGAGATCCAATCTTGAAGACTCTCCTATAAATAGAGGATGAAATGAAGACACAAATACATAACACATACAAGCAAATACACAACAAGAAATCTGCAAATTCTCCAAGCCTTCATTTTTATACTCTTGTTGTAATAGCCTAGTTCTTGCACTTGCACAATCTTGAGGTCTAGGCTTTTCATTCTTGATTACACTTGCACTCAAAGTTTGTATACTTCATTTATTGAGTTGTGATCTTGAATTTTTCTATCATCCAAAACAAGTTATCCTTGTTAGTGTTCTTGTGGTAAGAACACACTTGGGTGATCTTAGGTGTTGAAGAGTGTGGTACTCTTCATAGGTGTTGAAGGAAGATTGTGGTAATCTCCTTGAAGGTGTTGTAAGAAGATTGTGGTAATCTTCAAAGGTGGTGTTGTATTAATTGTGGTAATTAATAAAATCCTTTTTTCTTTTTGAAATCCGCTTCGGATATACCGGGGTGGTAGTTGATTAGGCCCTAGGTGGGTTGAACTACTATAAATCATCGAGTGTTGTTTAATTTCAGCATTTACATTCTTGTCAATTACTTGTTCATTCGAAAAAGAGGGCGATTTGCGAAAAATCGGCGTAATCTATTCACCCCCTCTAGATTATCGTAGCCACTTGGACTAACAGCTTTCATATTTTACATTCTTGTTGTAATAAGCCTAAGTTCTTCCACTTGCACAATCTTGAGGTCTAGTCTTTTTATTCTTGATTACACTTGCACTCAAATTGTAATATTCATTATTGAGTTGTAATATTGATTTTTGGTCAATCATTCAACACAAGACATCCTTGTGAGTATTCTTGTGGAAAGAATACACTTGGGTGATCTAGGTGATAGGTGTTTCAAGAGTGTGGTGCTCTTGAGGTGTTTGAAGAATTTGGTGTTCTTCAAGATTGAAGATTGTGGTGATCTTCACAAGGTGCCGTTGAAGGAAGGTTGTGGTAATCTTCAAGAGAGATTGTGGTAATCTCAAAGGTGGTGTTGTAGAAGAGTGTGGTGCTCTTCAAGGTGATGTTGTAAGGTGTTGTATTAATTTTGGTAATTAATAAAATCTTTTTTCTTTTTGAAATCCATCCCGGAGATACTGGGGTGGTAGAGGATTAGGCCCTAGGTGGGTTGAACCTCTATAAATCGACGCATGTTGTTTACTTCCCGCACCTTTATTATTATCTTGGCTTATTTGTTTTGAAAAAGAGGGCATAATCGAAAAGATGGAGATAATCTATTCACCCCCCCTCTGTAAGTCCAAGCGGCTACGATAATCTAGAGGGGGGGTGAATAGATTATCTCCATCTTTTCGATTTCACCCTCTTTTTCCAATCGAATGCTCAAAGATAATAACAAAGGTGCGGAATGTAAAGAACACACGTCGATTTAAAGAGGTTCAACCCACCTAGGGCCTAATCCTCTACTACCCCAGTATATCCGGGATGGATTTCGAAAAGAGCAAAAGATTTTATTAATAATTACCAAAATTATTACAACAAAATCTTACACCAACACCTTGAAGAGCACCACACTCTTCTTCAACATCACCTTTGAGATTACCACAATCTCACTTGAAGATTACCACAATCTCCAACGACACCTTGTGAAGATTACCACAATCTTCACCCTCAAGAGTACCACACTCTTCAACACCTCAACAAGAAGATTACCACAATCTTCTTACACCTAACACCTAGTTCACCCAAGTGTGTTCTTACCACAAGAACACTCACAAGGATATCTTGTGTTTGAATGACGACCACAAATTCAAGATTACAACTCGATAATGAATAATACAATTGAGTGCAAGTGTAATCAAGAATAGCCTAGACCTCAAGAATGTGAAAGTGAATAGCTAGGCAAATTACAACAAGAAATAAGACAATGTAAGAACAAGTGTATTCTTGAGTGTATCTTGTTGTGTTGTAGTTTTCTCTCTTGTTGTGTTGCTTCAATTCTTCCTCTATTTATAGAAGACATCTTGTACATGATAGGCTCCTCTTGGGGACATGAATTACGTAAAAATTGCAAGACAATTGAAGAAAAGAGTTGTTAGAAATCAATCCCATAAATTAAGGAAAAGATGTCTGCTGCACAACGGTTACATTTTTGTCAAAACTTAAGAAGGCGACGATGTCGCGACAAATAGACGTTTGAAAATGAGAAAACACATTTACACAGGCGACCCGATCGACGGGGTCCGACCGTCGACCTATGTCCAAATGGCGAGCGAACCAAAAAACGAGTCCGAAAGTTCATTTGAAAAATGCTCCCGTGCACGGTCACCCGCCGGCCGACCGATCGACCGCGACCGGCCGACGCCCGGTCGACGGGTCGACCACACCGGTCTACCACCCTGTTGGCCGGTCAACTTGAGCCTTTTTTTCAAAGAAATAGCTTATTCACTTGTTTTTCACAACTTTTAGGTACGGGATGCCCTATAGGGTGACCGATTGGCCTCAAAACAAAAGTGTTGTCCAATTTTATATTGAAAATAAACTTCAAGAAATACTCCAAAAATAGTAAAAATATTTTAGACCGATCGGGAGTATTAGGACAACATTTTAGAAACATTGTTTTGGTGTAAAAATACATTAACACAAAATCATCAAAAGTGTTGTCCAATTTATATCGAAAATAAACTTGAAGAAATACTCCGGAAAATATTAAAACCATTTTAAACCATTTAGGAGTATTTGGACAACCTTTAAAAACATTGTTTTGGTATAAAAACAAAATCATCAAAATCATGATAAAACCATTTATCAAACAATCTCCCCCTTTTTGATGATTACAAACCAAAACAATTTTAACGAGGTCGATTTTGAAAACAAAACAATTTTACCGGTTAAAGAGAACTATTCGTTGTGAGCGACAACATTCCGTGCAATATAAACACAAGGATTGGAGTAGAGAGATTCAAACACATATAGCAAATGCTCCCCCTATCAATATGCACAACAATAGTTATATAGAAGCAACTTAAACATAAGCTAAAATCTTAGCTTTTCAATATTGAGCTTAAGTATCAATAACTTAAAAGCTCCCCCTGTCAAAGAGACATCATTAGAAACATAAATACGTCCATACTACAACCAATGGACCAAGAATCATACATAACCATAATACATCAAGTGGACATAATATGATCCACAACTTATGGCTTTACATAGCCACAACTTATAGCTTCTTTTCGTGACGCTTATCTTAGCTTCTTTGAGCTAAAGAGCTTATAACCTGTTTCTCCCCCTTTGGAATCATCAAAAAGAATGTTAGCAAGATAAATACATCATATATTCATATCAAAGTGCGCAACTAAACCGATGTATCGAGCTATTTGAACATTGAAGCTTATAAACCAAATAGGAGGGAAAAGTCGAATCATACGACTTGTAGAGGTTTATGAAAACTAATTTGATAAACAAGACATGATCTCTATAAATGTATAAGACTTTTGAAATCGAGAGAATCATGTAGGTGATGAATTTTTCATTGAAACGTTTTATCGAACACTTGGCGGGCGTCAAAAATTGAAAAGAATATATATAGCCCTTGTAAATGAAATCAAGCCAAGTTTTTCATCACCATGCAATTTAATAAATATCATTCATCAACAATCAATAAGCTCATCACAAAAATATATGAATTGCATTAAGAAAAATACATATAAGCCACAAACTCAAGGATTCAACCCAATTGAGTTAAAGAGAGTGAAATTCTTACCATTCTATCGGTAAAGATGAGCAATGATGATGATACTCGAGCTAGATAATCCCCAAAATATATAATTCATGCATCAAAATACATTTGAAGTGAAATGTGTGTGCAAATTGCAAAGGGGACGAAAAATGAACCAAAAGAGCCAAAATGGCTAAGTCGTGAAATGAACCATTTTTAACCAAGAAATTGTCGGGCGACCGGTCCAGAGGGGGCGACGCGACGGCCGACGGCCATGGCCGGTCGGCCTTGCCCCGGCCGATGGTTCTTTTCTCGTTTTGAAAATCCGAAATTTGATCCAAAAATCCGATTTTTCGCCCCTAAGTTTTAAAACGTGCAAAATGCAAACGTAGACCTCATTCAATATACATTATGTCATAATCAAGCTCGAAATGAGGTAAAATACTCGGAGGTTAACGATCAAAAAGTCCATGAGTTATCCTTGAGACGGAATTAAACACATCTCAAGTTTTTGTTAAAAATCACAATCCCTTAAAAATATATCGAATCTTAATATGTTTAGTTCGATTATGACGAACCAAATTTTGAATACGAATAACCGTATAATAGATACCGAACTTGTTATCCCGAAAAAATAAGAACGTTTTAAAGCTTTGGATACAACAAGTCATAAGAAGAAGTGCCTTTCAAATATTTGAAAATTTCTTTTAACGGCACTTTAATGAGATTCGTTGGGATATTTTTTGAAGTCGAGCATATAGACATAAGGTATATGGAATGTCGAGTCTATAGGAATAATACAAGAAGACATACCTCGAATTTGTTTGTCAACCGACATGCCTTTCTCAACCTTTGTCAATCTTTAGCCATAGAGGTTGAGATAGTTCTTCTTTCTTTAATGCTTAACTCCTTCAAGAGTTCTTTTGAAATATAACCATCTTCTTGGCATTGAATAATTTGAAGTCCAAGCAATAAATTGAGCTCCCCCATCATGCTCATCTTGAGTTCACCTAGTATCAACTTAGAAAAATATCTTGCACAAATATTCATTAGTAGCACCAAAAATATTCTCATAAATATGCACAAGTTTACAATCTTGCCCTTTTTCAAAAAAACAAAGAGAGTAGTATCAACTTTACCTCTTGTAAAATCATTTAGCAAAAATAGCTAAGTCTATCATACCATACATGGGGTACTTGTTTTAAACCATACAAAGCCTTTTATAAAAAACATTTGGCCTATAAAAATTTAAAGCCCCGGAGGTTGTTTTACATAGACTTCTTCTTGAATAAAACCATTGAGAAAATTGGATTTAACATCCATTTGGTAAAGCTTTAAATTTTCTTAAAACAAGAATGGGCAAGTAAAATGCAAATAGCTACTAAATGTGCTATGAGTGCAAATGTTACATCAAAATCAATTACCTTCTTCTTGAAAATACCTTCGAGCTACTAACCTTGCCTTAGTTCGACCAATGTTGCCTTGGTCATCGAGTTTGTTCCGGAATACCCTTTTTGTCTACTTCATTATTATCATCATAGGGCATCCAATTGGTCTAAGGTGTTCACAATAGAACATTTACATCCAAATGTTTTGAGGTAACAATATTTGGAGTACTTCGTTTCTCATCTACACAACTAAACAAACTCATTATGGCATCGCTTATATAAGCAAGAAAAAATAGCCCAAGTGTAAAAACATGCTTCAATCATCAATCACAAAATATCTTGCAAAAGAGCATAGTAGGAATAGACACTATATATATATAGATCATGAAGCAAGAAACACATACTATGCATTTAGAATATCATCAAGAGTCTAATAAATCATGCAAGTTCAAATAAGCTTAAGAAAGCTACAAAAGGTCTCTTTTGAAATTTGAGAATCCGATAGCATATAATTGAGACCTCATTTAAAAGAAGTATTTGAACAAAAGTTGACAAAGCAAATATGTGCAATCAAATATCGAATAGTGCCTTTCAAAAATTCTAAAAATCCTCTTAATGGCATTTGTATGAAATACTATGAAAAACAAGCACATAGGCATATGGCAATACATATATCGAGTTTATAAGAGTAAGAATAACACAAGTAAACGTACCTCGATAATTTATGCCTTTTCTTGACAAATAATGACGAAAATGGCCATTTGTGAAAATATGTAAATCCTACACAATTCTTAAAACAAATCTAGCACAAATCATAATGATAAAAGTATAGGCTAAGAGATATCACAAGTAAGCTCATGCCATAAAAATCCATAAGAGATGATAACATACTATAGTCTTCAAAAATGCACAAGAGTTTTAAAAACATCATATAAGGTCTTCTTTTTTTTTGAAAAAATTTAAAAGCACAAATATATATTGAAGACCTTAATTAAAAAATAAATATTTGAAAACTCATTTTGCAATAAAGACACAAATAAAAGCATGCATAATAACAAAATAAAATGAATATTTAAATAGGGAGATACGGGTTACCAATTACGCCATTTCCATGGGTTGTGCCGTTCCCATTGTTGATGATATCTTCCCTTTGAGAAGTCACTTTGTTGATGATGACTTCTTTGATTACTCCATTTCCAAGGTTTGTTGTCTTCCCATTGTTGAAAGTCTCTTCTTCTTTGAAAATCATCTTGTTGATGATGTCTTTGCCATTTCCAAGGATTGTGTTTTTCCCATTTTTGATTGTACCCTCTTCTTGGAAATTGGCTTTGTTGAGAATAGTTTCTCCTTCTTTGATCAAATGAAACGGTCATTTGATGCCTTCTTGGCGGTATGAATTTTCTTCGATCATTATTTCGTCGGGTACCTAATATGACATTGTTTTGTGGTACCCTCATGTGTTTGGGTCCTTTGGGATTAGTCTTGAGACTTTTAGGTCTCCAACAATAATTAGAGCTATTTCTAGCCCGACAAGTATTTACCGTATGACCCTTTTTACCGCAATAAAAGCATGTAATAATTCTAGGAGCATAATGACCAACGTGCTTAGAGACTTGATTCTTTTTCATGTGATTGACACCCTTAGGCTTATGATCAAGTTCTAGTTTCGAATTATTACAACAATCAACAATATTGGTCATTCTATCGACACTCAAGTTGGATTTAGATAAATCATTTTTCAAGCAATTTATATCCTCAACAAGAGTACTATTTTCTTTCTCAAGGTTTCTAACCTTGTCAAGAGTGGTGGTGTGAGCACATGATAGTGATTCATAGGAAGTAAATAAATTATCCTTATCATTTTTTAAAACAATGAATTCCTTTTTCAAATTTTTCTATTTAACAAGTAAGTTTTGGAATTCATCTTGTAGCTCATCATAATCATTTTGCAAATCACTATATTCATTTTGCAATTCATTGTCATAAGAAGTAGAGGTTTAGAACTTACCTCGTTTTCTTCTTCTTGCCCATGAGGCATTGTTCAACTTGTTCATCATGGGAGGTTGTAGAAGGCTTATCCCATGTTGTTGGATTTGATGTTGTATCCATTTGTGAAGTAGATGCTTTTGAGTTGCTCATTTCATTTGCATATACTTCATAGATGGCTTCTAATTTTTGCCATACTTCATGTGCCGATCGAATACCTACAACATGATCAAATTCCAAAGTGGTAAGTGAACAATGTAAAATATTAAGAGCTTTACCATTTAAGGAGATGATTTTCTTCTCTTCATCATTGAGCTTTTTGAAGCCTTTTGAGGTGTGTGGTGTATCTTTCATCGGAATGGATTCTCCATTAATGACGGTGTTCCAAATGTCGAACCCGCAACTTTGTAAATAGCATTCCATTCTTTCTTTCCAAAATATAAAATTTTTGGAATCAAACCGAGGTGACTTGGTGGTGGAGGTGCTTGGAAAGATGAGCTTCGTTCGTAGCCGACGATCGTTTCTCTTCACTCGCGATGTGAAACGAGCTTGCCAAAGAGTTTGGCTCTGATACCACTTGTAAGTCCAAGCGGCTTCGATAATCTAGAGGGGGGGTGAATAGATTATCTCCATCTTTTCGATTTCGCCCTCTTTTTCCAACCGAATGCTCAAAGATAATAACAAAGGTGCGGAATGTAAACAACACACGCGATTTAAAGAGGTTCAACCCACCTAGGGCCTAATCCTCTACCACCCCAAGATATCCGAGATGGATTTCGAAAGAGAAAAGATTTTATTAATAATTACCAAAATTATTACAACAAAATCTTACACCAACACCTTGAAGAGCACCACACTCTTCTTCAACATCACCTTTGAGATTACCACAATCTCACTTGAAGATTACCACAATCTCCAAACGGCACCTTGTGAAGATTACCACAATCTTCACCCTTGAAGAGCACCACACTCTTCAACACCTCAACAAGAAGATTACCACAATCTTCTTACACCTAACACCTAGTTCACCCAAGTGTGTTCTTACCACAAGAACACTCACAAGGATATCTTGTGTTTGAATGACGACCACAAATTCAAGATTACAACTCGATAATGAATAATACAATTGAGTGCAAGTGTAATCAAGAATAGCCTAGACCACAAGAATGTGAAAGTGAATAGCTAGACAAATTACAACAAGAAATAAGACAATGTAAGAACAAGTGTATTCTTGAGTGTATCTTGTTGTGTTGTAGTTTTCTCTTTTGTTGAGTTGCTTCAATTCTTCCTCTATTTATAGAAGATGTCTTGTACATGATAGGCTCCTCTTGGGGACATGAATTTCAAAAAATTGCAAGACAATTGAAGAAAAGAGTCATAGAAATCAATCCCACAAATTAAGGAAAAGGTGTCTCACGCACAACGGTTACATTTTTGTCATCAAACTTAAGAGCGACCGTCGCGCACAAATAGACGTTTGAAAATGAGAAAACATATTTACACAGGCGGCCGGCGATGGGGTCCGACCGGTCGACCACTATGTCCAATGGCCGAGCGAAACCAAAAAACGAGTCCGAGAAAGTTCTGTTTCAAAAAATGCTCCCAGTGCACGGTCACCCGCCGGTCGACCGGTCGACGACCGCACCGGCCGACGCCTTGGCCGACCGGCGACCACACCGGTCTACCACCCCGTTGACCGGTCAACCAGCCTTTTTTCAAGAAATAGCTTATTCACTGCTTTTTTCACAACTTTCAGTGCAGGATGCCCTATAGGGTGACCGATTGGCCTCAAAACAAAAGTGTTGTCCAATTTTATATCGAAAATAAACTTCAAGAAATACTCCAAAAATAGTAAAAATATTTTAGACCGATCGGGAGTATTAGGACAACATTTTAGAAACATTGTTTTGGTGTAAAAATACATTAACACAAAATCATCAAAAGTGTTGTCCAATTTATATCGAAAATAAACTTGAAGAAATACTCCGGAAAGTATGAAAACCATTTTAAATCATTTAGGAGTATTTGGACAACCTTTAAAAACATTGTTTTGGTATAAAAACAAAATTATCAAAATCATGATAAAACCATTTATCAAACACCCTCTAGATTATCATAGCCGTTTGGACTTACATCAGCTTCTTTACAAAATAGTTGTATTGCTACTTCAGCTCCTTCGAACTCTTGGAATTGATCACACAGCCTTCTAATGAGCCCAAAGTTTCTGGTTCAAACTTGAACCTTCCTACTTCTCTTTCAACCTTGGAGAATAGACCCATTTTGTTCTTCAAACAGTTTCCTCTTCAACTTGATGAAGTAATCTTTCCTTCACTGAGTGTGTTGGATTGAGTTCCTTCGATTTTAGGCTTGAGGAATGTCTTTGAAAGCTTGAGAGTATTTTGCAGGTTTTTGCTTGAATGCTTGTATGCTTGTAATAAACTCGGTTACCTTCTCTCACTTGCTTCCTCAGCCTTTTATAGTGCAGATTCAAAAATATCGCGCTTGGATCCTCAACGGCTCTACCCCAAACTGGTTTTGTGACACCATCTGGATCAATGCTGGTTTTAGTTCAAAATTGTTTGTATTGATCAGCAGACGGGCCACACCCCCATAAGTTTGACTTACCTCCAGCTGAAAGTAGTCCCTAACTGCCCTTCTTGCGGGCCGTTCCACAATTCAGTCATGGACCTCCTGGTGGGCGCTCCTCATTATTTATGTTTTCCACTGTGTTTGGATTTGTCCCAACCGCCATTGCTTTAGCTCTTTTCCTTAGTTGTTTCGTTGTCTTTTCGATTTCCAAATCAATGGATATTGGCTGGGTCGATCTGGAATGCGTGATCATGCACTATCTGCACTTAACAAAAATAATGTTAGAACCGAATAAATAAAAAAAAACTAATTTCGAAAATTTTGAATAGAAAATAAAAAAAATATGCTTCAATTAAAATTGAACTACTTATTACTATATCTAAGTAGAATCTAATTGATCTCCGGCAACGGCGCCAAAAACTTGTTCGCAAAAAATATTTGGATCATACAACTACAACTGTATGTGCCAATAATATACCAGGCGCATCTCACGTATGCGCCAACGAGTAATACCACAAACCGTTATAAAATCACCTTATTTGAGCAAATTGTTTTGAAATTTGTCATACTTAAGCAAATTACCCAATGCATAATAGCAATAGTTAATCGATATTCATTGTTTCGTTTGCCTACAGTAAATAAATTTCATTGGTAAAAATCTAAAATGCGATTCTAAAATTGTTGAGTTAGAAACCCAAAGTTTATGACACAGAAAAACTACTCATGTTAGCTTGTGAAAAAGTGCAAATTGTCCTTTAATTAAAATAAGGATCTAAATATATTTTAAAATTACAAATATCCCTTAACATTTTATTCTATTTATAAATTGCACCTTCATTAAGATATTTGTTAGATAAATACAAGAAGGGATATTTATAATAACTTAAGGTGGTGGTATTTGTAATTTTAAATGATAAATTGAGTGTTTAATAATTTAGCTAAGTCTTAAGGGTAGTTTTTGTAATTAAGTACCCCAAAAGTAACTATGGTAGAAGGCATAAATAAGAGGTGGAGATTCAACATCGTTGTATTGAGATTCGCTTATTATTAAATTTATTTCTAATCTCCAAACATTGGGCCAAAAGTAAATTATCAAAAGAGTTAAAAAAATGTACGACTCAGTGGGTTTGTAACGTTTACGACATTCATCAGACTACTTTAATCAAATTATCATTGATTTATCGACTAGGGTTTAGTGGTGGTCATTTTCGAAAAGATTAAAGTAGGAGGGGAAGAAATAAAAATAGGGATAATTTTATTTTTCATACCCAATCTATACCCTAATTTCACTTTTGATATCCATGTTTTCAACCTAATCAAGATTAGTACCTAATGTTCACAAAATTAATCATATTTGGTACCTTTCCGTTAACTCTCTGTTAACTCTAACAGCTTTAACTTTGTTATAGCGGTTTCCTTCTTAGAACAACCTTTCAATTTCGATACCTAATGTTTTATGAATAATCTCTTCCAAAGACCCATACTTTTCTTTTCTGCTACAATAATGGAAATAGTCCATTACGACCATATCAGCCCAACATGCTTCAGAAAATTAATAGATCCCTCAAAATTCATACCTCTTTTGACCGAAACACCGCCGGGTTAAATGGTTCGCAACGCCACCAGTCGGAAAATTACTGCCCCCAGATCGTTTGACAAACAGCTCCTCACTGTTCAACCTCACCCTCAGGGAAGATGATATGCAAGTTATCCGACCTCCAAAGACTTTCCAAAGACATGACTTTGGTTCGTTTCCTACTCCAGCGTAAAAGTATTTCTTCAAAGGGATAGATCAATAGAACACTATGAACACATGTTGAACAAAAGCCTTTATTTTATTAAGAACTTAAAGAAAAATTTATTACATTAGTAATCTCCTTTTGGGAGGAGAAAACTTGTTTAGCCTCTCATTATTGAGGCTTGCACTCGAAAATACATAAATTTAAAAACTAAACACTCAAACTTATTACAAATTTTCACTCAGGTTTTATTGTAAGAAAACTAAGGAAATGTTCGATGTCCTCGCTTCCTTCAAATCCGCATTTTATAGAGGTAAGTCCGGACTTCAAAGGCGGACTTCAAATCTTCTGGCGATATATATGACGCGTCACTACTTACGTCATATCCCACATTATTGCCTCGCCCCGGTTTTCTTTTTCTCCCGCGTGACTCGGCCCATGTGATGTTTGTCGGGAATCTTTTAAAAATTTGGTTTACGTGGTCCCCGAGGATAACGCGTCTTGTGAGTGGGCCCTTATCCTTTCCAAATACATGATCTTGTCGGCCGGGTTTGGGTCGGAATCCTTTCCCAAACTCGGGTTCCTTTTGTTCGGGCATGCTTGATGATCCTCGTCGATCCAACGACCAACATGCGCCATGTTCTGAGAATTCCTAGTAAGTTTCTTTGCTTGCCGGAATCTTGTTTTCCCGAGAATTCTTCTTTTGGTCTCGAAGAGTTCTTCGCAAACCCCGTGGTTGATCCAAACATCGAATTCAAAAGGAAAGATCCATTCGCCGACTGCGGAAGAACTTGAATGGATATTTGACTTTGTCCATTTCGATTAGACAAACCCAAAGACCCCATGCTCGTGCCCGTAGAAGCTTCCTCTTGAAAAAATGCTCCTACTAACACTCGGTCCTTCTTCCTGGTGAAGTCGCTTAATATATTTTAAAGCATTTCCATCCGATCTTCTTAGCTTGATGAAATGAAAAGCTTCATTAAAGCCTTTCTTCGCTTTGTTCAGAGCCGCTGCACCGATAAAATATGATTCCAAAATATCTCATCGGCCAAGTGTGAATTATTGGCCCAGTCTCGTAAATCGCTTCCCAATCCATTTCGGTAATTTTGAGATTTTTGGGAATCCTGGTGACACGGTATAGATTGAAGCTAAAGCTCCAAAAGTATACCATTCATGTACTTCATTGATGACTTCCTGGTTTCATCCAAACTCGGGATACTTGCCGAGATATCAACCATTGTTTTCTCCGGGTTAATACCTTGTCTTGTAACTAGTTTCTCCCATTGCCTCGATATACCGCATAGGAGAAATCTTAATCTCGTCGATTTGAACCTTAGATTTGCATGTCGTGGCCTAAGATTCAACTCTCCCTCTTTTACCCCGCAGGTGTTGGGTTGACTTGAAGACTCGGGTTGTGACACCGGAGCTTCAACATTCGTTCTGATTTGTACACCCTCGGGGATGCATCACCGCAACACTTGTGATTATGGTACTTGAATCCATAACCTCCGGGTTAGAGCCCCGTACTCTCTCGGCCCTTTTTGCACCGTAGAGATGCGGCTGGAAGAGAGGCCTTGCAGTGCTAAGAACAATTGTCCTTGAGCGAATCAGCATGCTCATATTTGACTAGAAACAGCATTTACGGTCGACTGTTGAAGTCGTCCAACAACTTCGCATTGAGACATAGCGTCCCAAAATCTCGTTCTAGACTCTCCAGGTTTTCCCCGAGATGTCTTACTCGTTTAAGGACTTCGACAACGCGTCCTTCCATCTCGTGTCAAGAAATCGCAAGAATATTTTCATGAGATTTTATAATGACAATATCATAATCATAATATTGACATTCAGCTTGCCATCTAAGTAATCGAGCCTTTTCTCTGGTTTTGATTCAATTCCGAGGAATTCAATCGTCTTGTTGCGATTACACGCTTTCTTTTCCGAAAGCACTAATCCTTCTTTTGTGACAAACATCCAAAATATTTCCAAATGTTTGAGATGCTCCTTCATGTTCTTTGATGCAATTAGAATGTCGTCGATATACACGAACATGAAATCGAAATAATCTTTGAAAAGATTATCCATCTTTCTTTGATATATCCGGGGTGCGTTAGCCAATCCCATAGGCATCACGTTCCAAATATAGTGTCCCCGTGGTGTAGAAAAGTCAGAAACTTCTTACTTTCTTCCTCCATCTTAATCTGGTAGAATCCGGACTTGCAATCGAACTTTGAGAATATCTTGGCACCTTTGATACTGATTAACGGATGTTCTCTCGCTTGGGATATAGTATCCGTCGAACTCCAAAATGTTATTAATCCCTTGTAATTAATAACAAGTCTTGCTTTCCTCTTTTGATTTCTCCATGGTTTCGACTACGAATCACTGGAATCCTGGATCAGTATGGAGAAACTCCCGTGAAATTAACTTAAGGTTAAGATGTTCCTTAAGTATCTTTTGCATATCCTCACGATCTTCCTGGTTCATAAGGATTGGTTTGAATCTTACGAACTCATACTCCTTTCCAGGTTTAACCTTTAAGGAAGCTTTAAGTTCGTTCTTATCCCACCAAGCCAAAGGATCTTCATTATAATTCCTTTGGATTTTCTTCTTAACATCCTCGAGTGATATTTGTTCCTCAATGGTCACGTCACTCTGTGGATTCTCCATAAGACTCATCCATAATTCGCAATGGCTTCGAGTAACTCGTTCTTCACCTTGCACTCGAATGAATACAAGTTGTTATCCCATCTTTTGATCCTTCAATCGAACCAAATTGTCTATAGGATAATAATGCTTCACCAAATTTTCTTCGATCCGCCATTTTTGGATTGCGAAGTTTGGCTTCATTACCACGCTTTGCTGCGAAAATTAATGGGCATTTTTCTCGTAAAATGCTTCCATGATCTCGGACAATAATCTTATGATCACATAAGGTTGTGAAAATAAGTCTTCTCGTCTCGTTCTCTTGTGTGAATCGCTTGAATGTTTGTAGGAAATTGTTTCCCAAAAAATATCTGCACATGTATCATGGAAATAGATTGGTGGCGTCTTTACTTTGTACCATGGGTACCGCCCGCTCCTCCGATCATTATTTCTCGCTTGTTTAATTCCCTTGTTAAGGATAAGAATCCTTTTAGAGAAATCTCTTCTGCAATGGCTGGTAAATCTTCTCCAATTTCTTTAGAAAAACATCCGGCTTTGCGATACATATTCCGCACTGAATCAATATAGGCGGCGAAATACTGCTTTTGTATTCGACATATAACATTCCAATAGAAATGTATATGGAGAATGGACTAGTGGTCATCGATTACGTATCTTTTATTAGCCACTGTGAACCCCATTCCGTCTTGTAATCTTTCCCAAGGTTTATGTTCCTCAAGAAATTCAATCCCGGATTAATTGTTCTCGGGACTTTTCCCGCAACTCCCGTGATAGTAAGCTCAATTTCTCCTATCTTCTTGGCTTCCTTGATACCTTCCAACGATTGGTTGTTGGAGATAATATAAAACATCACAAGGAAAAATGTTATCCTTTTGAGTGATGTCGAATATTACTTCAACCTCTCGCCATCCTTCGGACATTTCAGCTCTCCTGCCGTTTTAAAAACATCGGGATGCGCTTCGTACTTGGTCTCCTTTCTTCCCAACGGCCGCTACTCACCATTCTCGTCTTGCCGAAAGACATCCTTCTGTGCTCAACTCGAGACTCCGACTTTTGTTGAAGACTGGTTGATCTTGAATTATCATATCAATCTCCTTAATAGTTGGAGATTCAATGATTTCTCGTAACACCACCCACTGGCAAAGTCCTCAAAGATTCTTGGGACTTCAATAAATTCCTTTCTCAAGAATACTTCGAATGATGGGTATTCGAGAGAGCATAGGAAATCTTGTATGTGATCGAGTAAGGCCTGTTTCCTTCTTTCATCAAATCGACTCTTTTGAAATCTTGATGAAGGGTTAGGACTCTCTTGAAGTCTCGATCTCCCAAATTGTATGCAATTCTAGGATAGACATTAAATGCCAATTTCCCCGCATACAAATTTCTCAGAACCGCTCCAAGGCATGAATCCTTGAGATGCGAGATTCGCTTGTCAAAGATAGCAAGATTAAGAGGCGAATCTATTACTTCTTTGAATGTTGCTTTAATAATTACTCTTATGGCTCCGATATGAATCCATGAGAGTGTATTTGCAACTTCTCTTTTAACTTTGCTTTTGATCTCTTCTTCATAGATGCTTTCATCCGAGGGAATATCCTCGAATTGATACACCCGTATTAAATCCCGATAATAGACATGCTTCTTCGATTTCTCGGTGTGGCCTCGAATCGACTCCTCGACTTTTTTTTTGATTGTCCTGGGCAATCTGTTGAGATATGCCCTCTTGCTCCCATGTCCAAAGAATTACAGTCTTTGAAACTTTCATTAGCTCTAGTGTGAGCACGCCGAAAGTTCTTCTCCTGGATTTCTCTGGTACTTGCTTGATTAGAACCTCGATGATGAGGCTCTACTCCTACTTGGTGTCGGTCTTTGTCCCGATTTATAACTTCGGGCTTTTGTTTTGACGAGAACCTTCTAGGTCTCCATGAAGACCCGCTTTTTTGTTGTTGCTTCCTCGGCGGTATGGATGGCTTCTCTCCTTATTCTTCTTGTACCGCCTTGACCTGACCTCCACAACTGTTGGGATATCATTATCCACGCAACATAGAGGAACCGCTTTGTTAATTCCTCTTAATCTCTTGTAATTCCTCTGGAGTCGCTGATAGCACCATTCGGATAACTTGCCTTTAGGAAAGACATTTTTCGGGCCACGCTTTCTACTTGACTCCACCCTTGTATTCTCGATAAGCATTTCTCTCCAGGGGACTCGGGATCTTGGCAAAGAATAGTCATGCGACTTCTTTTTCTTCAATCTTGATTTCCACCGTATTCGGTGAACAACTTGATATATTCGTCAATATGACAAATACCCAAGAACTCAAGGCTATAGAGGGCTTGTTTATATTTCTTTCTTTTTCATCCTCTAATCCTCGAAATAACCCGTGCCGATGAATTGGATTTTGAATAGTTTTGCCATACCATCGACAATTCCTTTAAGTGATTCCCCGATGTGACCGAACTTTTCGTACTAGCATCGGTCATATCCCAGCAATCTTCACCGATCCTTCAAGACTCATTTCAAGGAGTAAAATGAATGAATCCTTTGTAAGATCGAGGTTCTCGCTAAAATTCTCATAGTCAAGCCCATTCATCAATGAGAACTTCTCTGTTTTAAAATCGGGATGTCCAGATTTAACATCAACCCATACGGATGTATTAGGTCGAGGTGCGATTTTCCATAAGGCATCTAATAAACATTCGCCTTCCGGTAGGGTTGTCCGTTCCCGCAAGAGGTTTCGACCTCCCCGTCCCGACAGGTGGATCACTCCCGTCGTGAAATTAGGGGTGGCAATCTCCGACACGACACGAAAACACGACCAACCTAACACAATATAAGTGGGTTAGGGTTGACCCATTTATTATTCGGGTCATAATCGTGTCGGACCCATTTAACCCAAATAATAAATGGGTCTTTAGGTTGACCAAAATGACCCACTAAACCTGTTTAACCCGTTTAAATAAGAAAATTCAGTATTATTTTTAATATTTTTTAATATTATATATATAAATAACCCAAAATTCTAATTTTATCATAATAAATAAAAGATTTATTCAAGGTTAAAAAATATACAGGTCATTTCGGGTCGTGTTCGGGTTACCCGTGTATTAAATAGGTCGTGTTCAGGTTGACCCATCTGACCCGAATAATTAAACGGGTCGTGTTCGGGTTGGATAAATTTGTGTAATTATCATATCTCAACACGACCCGCGAACCCGAACACGACTCGAATTGCCATCCCTACGTGAAATCCCCAGCGTGTGGCATCCTCTCGTCCCGAGCTCCATGATGTGAACCCGTACTTTCTTCGACGTTAGGATTAACTGGTGGCGGTGGTGGAGGAATTGGTCTACCTTGTGGGTCATAGGTAACCAAAGCTGATTCATCACCTGTGTTCATCTTTAAGTCTACAATACCTAATCCCGTGAAGGATTCTGCCAGGTCATGTAGATCTTTAAGATTCATCATTTCAATATCCATCTTTTTTAATTTTTGATGGATTTTCCTTTGATTAGAGCAATGATATTTTCCTCATCCGTCATTTTTCGTATGACTTGGTTGGTTTCCCTTTTGGTGTAAATAGGTACGCCCCAAAATCAATACGTTTTCTTCCTCCTGGATGAACTTGGCCTGTCCTCCAGGTTCTTGACTCGTTTTGAATATCATGAAGGAGTTCAAGAGTTTCCTTCGATATTTCACCATCGTTTCCATCTAGTTCGGATCTCGATGAACTTGTCTTCGTAAATGAATATGGCGGTTGCCATAATTCCGCACCGCGTCTCTCGATTTCTCTAAGATCTTCTGAGATCTTAGATTTGTCTGAAGTATCTCGTTCCACTCTCGTACTCCATCGTGAATCATTGTTTTGATGGGAATTTTCATGAATCAAGCTTTTCGGAAGGTTCATCAAGTGAACATATAGGGTCCGTTAAGCATCCGAATCGCTTATAATATTCTCGCTTTCGCATTTTGCATTGCCTTAAGGTTTCCCGTCGGCTCCTGCCGCTTCCTTTTCTTCATGTTGGTATTCCCAATATGAAACCTGGTCAAGGTGTTCTTGTGCATACATCGTCAATATTTGACGATATGTCCCGTAAGGGGTACATCTCGGACATCGGTCCGGATCCATAATCTCGGAGTAATTTCTCCTCACCAATTGTTAATTACATAAATATAATAAATTTAACTAAAAGTTCTTAATAAACCTAGGCTCTGATACCAATTTTCGTGGCCCAAAGTAAAAGATTTGGAGTATCAAGAGATCAGGTCCTTTGCATAAAAATTGAAATATCTAGGGACCAATTTTGATAAATCAGTAAACATAGGGTACCAAAAATGATATATTTGAAAGTTTGGAAAACCTTCTACAACCAGTCAACCGGTCAGTTTTAACAGTTATTTAACGGCAGGTATCCGAATTGATTAAAACTCAAAACGTTGGATACTAAAACTGATTAAACTGAAACCTTGGGATCAAAACTGAAAACTAGGTATAATTGAGGTACTAAAACTGAAAATAACCCAATAAAAATACATGCTGTATTGAATGCCATAATCATATATTATATTTAATACAGCCCCACACTGGCCAGTGGCCACTGCCTAATGGCCTAATGGTAATGGGGCTTTTCATCCTGTAGTATGTAAGACTGTAACTATGGGGTTTCTAATACGTATCCACTAATATCTAAACTCAAGGAAACATTGGCCATTGTGGATAAATTTGGCCGGAAGTTGAACTTTTGTCCCAAAATGTCATATGATATGCTCATGGAGATTTTTTTTTAAAGGATGAACCACAAATCACTCGAGTTATAAATCGGCACCGTTTGTTAGTCATATTCTCTATTCATTTTACATCTTTGGATTTTTTCCTTTTTTTTTTTTTTTTTTTTACTCTCAAAAGGTCTCTAGCAATGAGAGACATAAAAAATATGTTGAGAAAATGGAGATTCTTTATAGCCTTAATCAATTTAAAGGATAAAATACAAATCAGTTAAGTTGTGAATTGTTTGTCCCAAATTTTAATAGAGTAAAATTCTAGATCAGATGGGTGTATAGAATTTTAAAAACTTCATTCGACTTAGCTCTTTTGGATAAGACAACTAACTTGGTTCAGATTTCGACTGAACAAATTTTTAAACACTTTCTTCATGGCCTTTTTGTTAGAAAAATATTTTTATTTTGATTTTAAAGATTTTATATAAATGAGTTTTTTACCAAAATAATATCCCCATAAATTGTCCAAATACTTCAAAACATTTTAAATGATTTTTACTAAGTTTTTGAAGTACTTATTATATTTTATTTTTGACAAAATCGGACAACCTATCTCAATGAATGAGGTCGACCCACTCCCCTCAGTAGGGAGACCCGCACGATAGTTTGCAAAACAAAAACAAAACCGAGAAGAAAAATAGGGGTGGGTGACCTGGTGCACGAAAGTTTGATTTTTTGTTTCAAACTTCTCTCGTTTCTCGAGCGAACACACTATCCGAGCAACCTCGCCCTTTATGCCGAACCGTGTCAAATCTTGATCCAACGATTTAAACTTTCGAATTTTATACATAACGACGACCGCCTAAGCTTTTTGACAAAGAAAAATCTCACTTTGTTGCTTAAGCACTCATCAACAAAAATCACTTTATCAATTCTTAACAATTTTTTGTAGGTCTTTTAATCTTTCTTTTGCAGACAAAATTCAAATTGGATGAGCCTATATTGGAAATAAAACCTTGAAGCTCTCGAATTTGAAGGATCAATATAACACATCAATCTACAATCACAACAAAGAAAATCAGCAAATTTCTCAAGCTTCTACTTTTATATTCTTGTTATATTAAGCCTAGTACTACACTTTCATATCTAGGTTGATAGGGTTTCCTTCTTGATTAGACTTACACTTTTGAGTTGTAATATTTTTATCCAAAAAACTATAATCTTGATTGTACTTGTAAAATCATCCAAAACAAGACATACTTGTTGAGTGTTCTTTTGGCAAAAATACACTTGGTTGATTCATATGTATTAAAAAAAACATGATGCTTTATCACAAAGAACATGATGCTTTATCACAAAAAAACGAATACTTTAACTTATAAAAGTGTTACTTTAACTCTATTGTACTTATTTTTCCCTTTTCACTTTAATGAATTCCTAATTTGTGACTTTATTAAAACACGTAATACTTTATCTCAAAAACCAAATATCTTTACTCATAAAAGTGTTACTTAACTCTATCATATTTATTTTCCCTTCTTCACTGTATTGAATTCTTAATATGTGACTGTATTAAAAAAACCATGATATTTTATCTCGCAAAAAGGATAATTTTAATAAAAGTGTTCCTCAACTCTGTCATATCTATTTTTCTTCATTATTTGTAACGCCCCAGTTTTCAAAATACAGGAGTAACTTAATTTAATAAGAAAATGTATTTAAAAGCTTATGAATAAGGCACATCTCAAAAATAAGCGGAACTATTCTATTAATAAACCCCTAATAATTCCTGACTCTTCCGCTGCGCCACTCTGATTTCATAAAATATAGTCTAATTATAAAATTTTGCGTCCAAATAAACAAATGTACTTTAACTCAAACCCAGACAACAGTCATCCAAAAATAAAATAGTAACTAAAAATCCGTTAATAAAATAAAATATTTCTAAAGTTATAAAATAAATAAAATTATTGACTTGCATCCACCGCCTCCAATCCTCGCTCAGACTCCTCAACCTGAAAAGTGTTAATAAATATGGGGCGAGCTTTCAACTCGCTCAATGGGGACACATTTGTCATAATTAAATACAACAATAGGCATAGTCATAAACATTCAACATGTACTTTAACTTTTATTTTGACTGGTCAGTTACTTTATAGTACTGCGGGTTCACCCCGAGGATACTTTTGATCCCGGACCTTCTTACAGCCCTAGACTAATTATAGAATTGCGGATTCACCCTGAGAATACTTTTGATCCCGGACCTTCTTACAGCCCCTGGCTAACATGATTTCTTTTATTCCACATTTCACATAAATGAATACACATATACGAAGTATTTAAAAATGACAAATAATAAGTGAATAGAAATATCCCCACCTCGAAACTTTGCTTAAAAATAGTGAATGATTGATGCAATATCCCTATTGAACTTCAGAACACGCCATCCTCGCCGCCTAACATGGATATATATACATGTTAGTTCCCAGAAGTCAAAACTTAAGTATTAACCTCGATATCGGAAGCACTAAAATAACATTCTTGGAAGCTCACGGTATATTCCTAAGGTTTAGGGTTCAACTTGGCAGGTTTGAACAATACTAAATCTCTGCGCAGTTTGGATCGAATAATATTTTCTCATAAAATGTTTACTGTAATTATTCAATATTTTTACAGTAGATACTAGATTCAAAAATAGATATCATATAAAAATTTCACAAAGATTCGATATGTTTAGCTATGAGATTTGAATTTGTGAAACTGAAATTGCTGTAATACAAAATCTTGTACAACTATGGAAGAAAAATCATATTTAAATAAATATAGTACTATAGGATCTGGAATTTTAACTACGTAAAACACATACCATAATATAACATATACAAAAATTATAATATTTAAAATTCGTTAACTTTAGGTTTTTGAATTTCATAAACTAAACCTTTTGTCATAGCTAAAATTGTAACATTTTGGAAACTAGTTAATATTTAAATAAATATAAATTGAATGATTTGATATTTTATCACAAAGTAGTATACATTATAATACATAACACATCAGAAATTCAGGTATTTTTAAGGTCTTTATATATGGTTTCTTTAATTTGTAAATCAGAAACAGAGTATATTCAAGATTTGGAAAGCGTGAATGCGAATTCCATATAAAATAAAATACAACTTAAACGTGTATGAAAATTTAACTGAATATTATAAGCATATGATAACATAACATATTAAAATTTCACAAATTTTGGATATGTATAAGTAGGGTTTTGGATCTTCTAAAACGAAAATAGGGAATAACATAAATTCTGGCATCTTAGTTTGAAAATTCAATAACTACAAAAGTACTCATCGAATTAATATGAAATTTTAACCGTACAATAAAAACTTTATGACGAATAACATACTAAAATCTCAGAAAATTTTAAATAGTATATCTGGGGTTTCGAAATTTAGAAGTAAAATACCTTAGGAGTTGAGAATGAAATAGGGAACACAATTAAGGGATCATGGCGTTGAAGAGAAACTTCGTCGTGGTTTTGTGGTAGATGATGGGGGCTGAATAGTGCAGAGAGAAATAAAGCTGGAGCGTTTTTGTTTTTGTCATCTCTAATGTGGTATAATAAACCCTAATAACGAAAGACTCCTCATATAATTACCCTAGGTAGTTTCTCAAGCACCTTAGGATTCCTCATGGACCATGTAATTGGATAATCACTCCAATAATAATAATAATAATAATACTTCACTAATGGGCTATCGAACTAATTAAATACACTTTTTTTCCCGGGTGTTACATTATTGTACTGAATTAATAATCTATGAACGCGATACTTTCTCTCAAAAGATATATACTTTTACTCGTAAAAATAATACTTTACCTCTGTCATTTGTTTTTCCTTCTTCAATGTTTTGAATTCCTAATATATGACGGTAGGACAAATGATTAAAATAAATAATCGCAGAATTCAGAAAGACGACTAAGAACACGAAGCGAGCTTCAATTATCTGCAGCAACACAACATTTTATTATATAACTGATGTATACTGTGAACTATCTCAACAAGGCAACATTTTATTATATAATTGATGTTGATCAGCCCCAAAACTAAGCCTCCCAAGAATCCCAACTTGATCCTCTACTGCCTTCCTACACAAGACTACCAGAGATATTCCGACGTTATCACTCCGACGATCAAGTTAGTATATAGGTTTATATCAAGCAAAGCAATAGAACAATATATTTTATCTCAAAGAAGGAAAAGATCAACCTTTAAAATGAGCATTGACACTTCTATTTATACTTCTCCTCTCATGCTTTAACTTTACACTTGGCAACCTGAGAGTGGTTCTCACCTACCATATTGTACCTTTTCTTCAGTTTGGTCCTCCTCGTAGTTACTCATGAGTTAGGTTCGCCCTCCTCAGGTCACCATCCATTTAATGCTCTGTACACGCCCCATTAATGTGTCCTCGAAGAGCCCCCAGACATTCTCCTTGTCCCATCAGGAGGTGTCCTTCCCCTTTAATGCTACCTAGGAACAACTGCTAAGCATTTAATATTGCCTTGGGAAAGCTGTCGGGCATTAAATATGTCCTAAGTAAAGCTGCTTAGTAATTAATATTGCTCACTCGATAAAGCTACCACGCTATTTAATGCATCTTAATCGAGGCATCTTGGTAATAAATCCTCCCCCGATTACCAGCCCTACCTATTATGCTTAGCTCGCCTACACCTGAACCTTAGCTGGTCCAGAAACAGATCGGACCCATATTTTGGGGGGGGGATCAGATGTATACTGTGAACTATTCTCCTCAGAACAATGAAATTTTAATAAAGAAAATAATTCATTCTTAGTCAAATTTAGAATACAATAACATCAAACTATCATTTTTTTTTGTACTACAACATCAAGACGCTCTGAAAAAAGGAAGATTAATCCTCTCTGGTTGCTGGTTGTAGGGAGGAAGATAAAGAGAAACAAATGGGATAAGGAACGAAAGTAAGAGAAAATTAAATATCCTACAAAAAAAATAAAATAAAAAACGGGTAGGGTTAGGCCACGGGACCGGATCAATAGGATCCATCTTATAAATTTAAACCATAAAATGGTCCTATACCACATTTTTTCGAAAATACAAGCCAAACAATACAAGTCTCGATACTCCACCAATGGAAATATTATAATTCACATTTGCATCGTTTTTTGACCGGCCAACACATTTACCTTTTGGCTTCATAATAATTAATAATTTCCGTTAAAAAATCATTAATATACGCCCACTGCTACAAACAGGACATATCCAATTTATTTTATAATTGTAAATTACATTAGAAAACAACTAGGGTACACTTTTTTTCTAACCTAAAGACAAAAATTTGGGTTAGACCGTTTAAAAGGTCTTTTCTATTAAATGGACCCAACCCAATCCGAGTTTTAGTATAATTTCATGCACCGGTAGTATTTTTGGAATATTCTGGGGCGGTATCATAAAATCTCTGGACCCGTGGTGTTTTTGTAATATTAGTGGCTGTTAAAAATATTAGTTTTTCCCATGAAAGGTATTAGTCGTACATCTGAAAAGTATTAGTAGTATAACTGAAAAGTGTTAGTAATCCACTTGAACAATAATTTTAATAGCCGATCTCATGAAAAGTATTGATTTTTTTCCTAAAAATATTAGTAATCCACCTAAAGTATATAAATTGTCCAATTCAAAAGTATTAGAAAAGTTGACATACTACTAGGCAACCTCAAAAGTATTAGTTTTTCCAAAGAAAAGTATTAGAATCCAACTAAAAATATTAGTAATCCTTTGAAAAAGTATAGACAACCCTTCAAACAGTTTTTTAAGTTATTCTCATGAAAATTATTGATTTTTCCCCGCAAAACTATTAGTATTCCCCATAAGATGTATTAATAATCTTATTGAAAAGTATTAAGGTTTTTTATTAAAGGTATTTTAGTATTTTTCCTGAAAAGTATTAATAGTCCTATAAAAAAGTATTAGTAGCTCTTCTAAAAAGTATTAGCAGTGTCTAGAGAAGGATGTTGCGTGGTGTTAGTAGTGCGGGACATTGGACGGATTGCCGCGGGCCGGGTATTTGAATTTATCTAATGGATTAGATCCGTTTGGCTTCGATTTGATGAGAGACTTACCTTAACTAAATATATAGCTTCTAAAAATTAAATAATAAACAATAATAAAAACTACATGAAAAATAAATAGTGGGCATCCTTTGGTTTTTCTTACCTATTTAATATATAGTTTTTAAAAAGAAACAATACATAGTAAAAAAGCGAAAAAAGAATAAAAAAGCGTAAGAGGGCATAGTTTTATTTATCTTCCTTACACCAGGATGACAAGTATCTCCATTATTATATGATAAATAACAAATTTTTTTATTTATATGAACCAACTTTAACTACACCAACATATAGCATCTGTTGGGAAGCGTGATGGACCCCAACAACATCTGCAAAACCATGGTGCATAATGAGAAACTATCTCTTTTCAGTTTTTATTGTATTTTTTCATATAAACATTTTATACGTCACTGTTACCAATGTAAGTGCATTATTGCTCTTCGCCTCTTCCTAGCATGGCAGCATAACCCCCACCCCCAAAATGATTTTTTCAATAATCAAATTTAATGCTTTGTTTTTTTCTTGATCTGGGTTTTAAAGTTTTCCTACCACTCTTCTTACATTACAATTACATCAATACGGATTTTGTATTAGCCTAAACTTTAGGGTGTTTTTGTAATTATCCCTAACCATTTACAGTCACTGTTACTAATGTAAGCCCATCACTGGCACTGCCCATCGCCTCTTCCCAGTATCGCCCCCCCCCCCAAAGGAAAAAAAAAACACTAAATAAGGAGTAAAATGCATTTTTCAAGAATCAAAATTAATGTTTTATTATTTTCTTGATCTGGGTTTAATGTTATCCTACTACTCTTGTTACATCAACAGGGATTTGAGCTGGTGGTGACTGAGGTTGTTCAACTCAACCGAAAAATCCCATATTTTTCCTTCTTATCTTCCTTTCACGTATTGTATGTAGTATGGTGTGTGTGAGTGGTGCTCATAGGCTTGTGGGTTTTTTGAAGGAACGGACAATGGTGAAGATTTAAGCTTTGGGTGTGAAAATTGAAAAGCACAGAATTACTCAACGCTCGTGTCATTTCAACGTTTTCTTTTTTTGACGAGTTCTTGCTTTTTGGGTTTTGGATGGATTAAACGATGGGAAATACGGCTTCTTCCTCGACTGGAAGTTTCTTCCAAGATACAAGTAATGGGAAGCCCATTAATTGGCTCCAACCGCCTAAAGATACAACTAAATGGAAGTCCAAACCAGTTTTCATCTCCAACCAAAGTTTGTCAGATATTCGAGAAATAATTTTGTGGAGGTCCCAACCAGATTTGATCCACCAAGAAGCCGAAGTATCCTGGACTGTATCACATATTACAGCTGTTCTTCATTATGTATTAAAATTGGAGGGCATTAGCGTCTCTGAATTCATTGCACAGAGGCGTATAGACGAAGCCTGGGGTCCCAAGAGGGAACCTATTCACAAAAAAAGAATGACCAAAATGTTTTTGTCTTTCACTCATGACTTTCGGAAATTTTTGGAGGTTCCAAAGCTTCATCATGATTTGTCATATCAGAACAACAACAAAAACGAGATTTTGGCAGCTTTTATGGATTTCCTTCTTCAACTACTATATGACAGAACAACTTGGATGTATTCATTTGAGGATCGGATAGAGAGTCTTGAGAAGGAGCTTAGGTTTCTTATTACAGTTCTTGGGGATACACCATTCATAGTCGAGAATCTCTTGGCAGAGTTTGAAACAGTGGCCAATTATGCTGGGAGTTTAGTGCATTCCTTGGTTTTCCTCTCTGTTCGAGTATTCAAATCTATAAGAATTGATAAGGAGTTGGACACTCTGTTAAAACGTATCCACCTCTTGAAATTTAATATCAGCAAATTCTCGAATATGCTGCCGCCGTTTATCAGCAATGCAGCTGCTATGACTCCAACGAATACTGTTCCTGTGGATTCTCTCTTCATCGTCGATTCTCTGCTTTATGACCTCAACGATCTAATGTACAGGGAGGGTGGTCCGATCGTTGACGTGAAGGACCAAATCGAATTACTTCATCAAGGACTAATGCTTTCCAAGTCTCTGCTCAATGGTGTAAAGATGCCACCAAATTTGGAGATCCAAGAAACTGTGACGCGAATCAGACAAGTGTCATATGAAGCTGAATATCTTATCAGCTCCTTTTTGTCTGGAAATGCTCCTCTTTGGTATTTCACCGTCAGGCTCACTCATGTCATCCACAAGATTAAGCTTATTGAGACTCTGCTCCAGGAAATCAGAAAAAACTATGACATTGGAGCCTTAAATATTGCTGAGGAGTTCAGTGCGATCAAATATCATCACAAGCTAAAAAAATTCCGAGGTTGATGATATTATAGTTGGATTTGAGGACACGACAACTGATATTCTGGATCAATTGGTAGGAGGAACAGAGTTGCTGCAAATTATATCCATCTTTGGGATGCCGGGACTTGGTAAGACTACTTTTACAAAGAAATTGTACAATCATCCCTTAGTTGGCTATAGGTTTGACAAACGTTCGTGGTGTGTTGCTTCCCAAACATATCAGAGGAAACGCTATTGATTGACATTCTCATAAGTTTAAAAAGTGAAGCTGACAAAAATAAGATTTTGGAATTGGAAGATGAAGATTTGCTTGAAAGCATTTACAAAAGTTTAAAGGGAAGAAGGTACCTAATTGTAGTGGATGATATATGGAGTTCAAATGTGTGGGATGATTTGCGGAGATGTTTCCCAGATGATGGTAATGGAAGCCGAATATTGTTCACCAGTCGGAATAAAGATGTTGCCCCACCTAATACCATAATAAACACACTTCCCTCTTTGTCAAATGACCAATGTTGGGACCTATTAGAGAAGAAGGTGTTCCACAATGATCCGTGCCCTCCAAAACTGGTAGAGATTGGCAAAGAAATTGCAGCAAAATGTTGCGGACTACCACTTGCGGTAGTTGTTATAGCTGGTATTCTTTTAACTATGGACAAGGAAGAAAGTACATGGAAAAATGTGGGAGAAAGATTAACCTCGTTTATTTTTTCTGAGCAAAACAATCCCATGACACGGATTTTGCAACTCAGCTACAAACACCTACCAAACTATTTGAAACCGTGCTTTCTTTATTTTGGAGCATTTCCGAAGATGCAGAAATTTCAGCTCGGAAGTTGACAAGGCTGTGGGTCGCTGAAGGATTCATACGTAAGGAAGAAACGAAGAGTGCAGAGAGTGTAGCGGAAGAATATTTGATGGAGCTAATTGATAAAAGCCTAGTAATGGTTGCCAAAAGAAGATGGGATGGTGGAGTCAAAGCTTGTATTATTCACGATCTATTGCGTGACTTGTGCTTGGAAATATCCAAACAGGCAACCTTCGTTAAATTGGTGGACAGGTGAGTAACTCTTATCTATTTTGTACTTATAAAATTTGTGTTTCTGTTTTCGCTTATCTGATGTTTTTTTTTTTCCTTTTGTTTCTTTTGAAAAATATGACTCCAGTAACTGCTCAATTTACCAGAAAGGCCAGCACCTAATATCGCTTCAAGATCCGCTAACTCCTTTCTTCGGCCACCATGTTCGCTCTTTTCATGCCGAATGTCCTGGATCGGCTTTCTATCTTGGCAGCATGAACTTACTTAGAGTTTTGGATTTCAAGATAATATTTAATCATACTCGTTTGATTGGAACTGAGTTTCTTATTAACTTGAGATACTTGGTTATAAATGGATTGCCGGCATCAATAAGCAGCCTTGTGAACCTAGAATATCTGCGCGTGGAGAGAATTTTTGAAGGATATGCTGATATACCTTTGGTAATTCTGAAGATGGTTAGGTTGAGGCACCTCCACGTAACCCCAGCGGGAAGTTTTGAGGAAGATTGCTATAGCTCCCACACAAATAACCTAGAAGTTCTTTCCAATGTTAGTATTCTTAAGCTCGAGGATGAAGAGATGTTGAAATGTTCACCCCATCTTCGCAAACTCAAATGTAAATGTGAACCATTATTGGTGGAGGAGAATGGCATATCTCAATATCGATATCCTGATCTCCGCTTCCTCACTCAGCTTCAGTCACTCGAAATGACGGAGATTAACTTCTACAGAGGTAAAATGTCAGATAGTAACTTCCACGGGGGTAAAATGGCGGAGATTAACTTTCCGTCCACTATCAAAAAGCTGACAATGTTTGGCTGGCGCTGGCCTTGGGAAAAAATGTCGATAATTGGGAGATTGCCAAATCTTGAGGTACTCAAATTAAGACATAGTGCCTTTGTCGGAGAAATATGGGATACAAGGGATAATGAATTCGAGCAGCTCAGATTCTTGAAATTGGAAAATTTAGATATTACTCAATGGAATGTCGCCTCGAGCGAACATTTTCCTAGTTTGCGACGATTGATCTTGTATAGTTGCGACAATCTGGAAGAGATTCCTTTTGAAATCGGAGAAATTGCAACTCTCGAGTTGATTGAGGTACAAGGAAAGTGCCGTAAGTCGCTGGTGGAGTCTGCTAGACAAATTGAAGAACAACAACGGGAAATTGGAAACGAAGAGCTTAGTGTCATCATTCGACATATTTATGAACCATATGATTAAAAGCTTATAACAACTCTAGCTATCAATATACTTCTTGCTTAATAAAATGATTGGCGGGTCGACATAAAGGATAACGTGGAGAATACTTTTTGCACTGCTTCTTTTTACAACACCTTTTTTTTTTTTCATTTTCCCCCTCATCAATTGTACTTTTATGTTAGTAAGTAAGATATCATAAACGTTTATGTTGTTTCTTGCCCATCTAAGAGAAAATTCCTTTGATGAAGAATTAAGGAATTTTCCTGCGCTAGCTCCTAAAATTGCTTTTGTAAGGTAGTTCCAGTCCACTACTAGTCTACTACATATATCACTATTTCATGATCAGTCAATACTTTTGTTATTGTATTAATACAAATGAATAGTTGATTATTTCTGGAATTAATCCTTTGAGATTTATCTCATTTGGATTACAGGTCAAATCTGTCAGATGGAGATGGGGACATTGGATTGGTACCTAAATTATACACTATTTTCACTTTTGGTACCCCATGTTCAAGTAATATCAATTTTGGTACACATGTTTTACTTTTTAATCATTTATGATATGGAATGTGACAAAAGAGAATCATGAATGAGATATTGCGGTTACGGGATAGACTGCAGTATTATGAGACTGTTAATCACGAAATGTCCCAGAGGAAGCTTGCTGGTATGTTTTCAATAATTGTATTATTTCTATAATAAACTATTAGAAAAAGCCTTACATTGAGAGGGAAAGAAAAAACAAGAATACCGAGGTAGTGTCAATAGACAAAAGAATTCCAAGTTAATCAGCAGCTCATCCAAAAGCTGATCAAGAATTTTTGATGCAAGATTTCGACCAATCTCCTTCAAATGAAGCTTATTTCTCGATATTTCATAACCAACTCAAATTCATCACCTCCATTATAGCCAACTCGCCTATTTCATGATAAACATTCTGGTTTAAACTGTTCCTCAACCTGCTGGGCTTTTCTTTTTTGCCAAAGCTATTGTTATTGATCAAGGACACCATTTTCTCCTTGGAATTTCCACAATTCTCAAGATTTTCCGACAATGTCCTCATTCTTGAATTTGCCATTCTTGAAACATTCCCTGTTTTATGGATTCAAAAATCAAACACATTAGTGTCTGCTGATTGCCACTATAGTCAATTAGGACATCCATAGTTAGTTTAATTTAAAGTTCTTGTTGCTACTTTATCTACAGGCCGACATCTGCCAGCTCGGTATGGACCAACGGAAAGTGAATGTGCTTGCAAGGGAGTACTGTGATGACATCAAAAGTAAAAATAAGCTTATAATTTTGTCCCACCGTAAGCATATTTGTGTTGTGTGGACTTAGAAGTTCATACCTCTATTAACATATTCGTCAAGTAATTTTTCAATTGATTTTTTCTTAATTGTGCATGCAGATATGCTTCCTGGTTTGCAGGAAGGACAGAAAAGATGTCAAAGAGTGAACATCATCTTCCATTTACATGGAGGACGCAGAGGTATTGTCTGGTTTCAACAAGGACAATGACCAGTTACTTCTAATAATAGTTTGTTGAAATGTTGATTAGGTTGACATGTTTTTGTTTTGTTTTTTCTTCTGGGTAATATACTGTTGGAAAAACAGGTTGGTGTATACCGAATGGCTGTCGAGGCAAGAGTTGGACTCTTTCTCTTTAAGATGAGATTGCCCCGCTCACGATACTTACAGAATACGGAAATCGTCTCCCAAGATACAACGACAGACTACTTGCGATAGTTGCACTACAAATAGCAAGTACAGCGAACACTATGATGTTCTTAAACTTTCTTTGACAAAGTTATGCAGAAAGTTTGGAGTGAATTTCGAAATTTGATGTGAAGAAATGAATCTGGGGGCTGGTTTATATAGAGCTCCTGGTGTCTCTTCAGATCAGGTGCAACCCCGGTCCGGATCGGTCGTGACCATCAGATCGCGCCCTGTGGTTAATAACGCGATCTGATGGTCCTGATCCCATCTGCCTGAAGGAACATACCTATTAGCATACACCCCTTCACACTGGACATTCATGTCGATCCAGCTCCGTCGGCCGACAGACGCATCAAACAGCGCCACGTGTCGCCACCCGGACGATTCGCCAAGTCATCGCTTACTTGAGTCAGCCTCGCCACGCCACCGAGCCACCGGATCAACCCTGGTTCGATTTTCCAAAACTTTAAGGCTTCTCAAAGCTCCTCGTGACGATGCGTACATGCACGGGCCCGAGCCCGGCTCGGACGGTGCTCCGCACTGTCCTCGGTGCCTTTTGAGCTAGCCAAAGGCTAGTCAAAATTGACTTGGTCTACTAGTGTGTACCATAAGGAGTTCCACTTGATTACTCCTTATTAGTGGTGAAGCTCTTTATTAACTAGTCAAACATTTAATATGTTTCCTATGTGGGATATGGCTTTCCATATTCCCACCCTTTTATATTCCATATATAAAAGCATTTTAAGTGGCCAACTTTATGCATTTATTTCTCATTCACCCGATATTGGTTTTTAGAAATTCAAAATGCTAAACTTATCTACCCGCGGCGTAGATGACGTTTATTTCATTTATTTCATACTTCGAATAAATGACCCCACTTAAATAATTGGTCAAAATCGGGTCAAAACCCAATTTATTAAAACCAATTCCAACATATACTTCATCCAAATTGTTTTACCTTTGAGCTGCTATCAGTTTGATAGTAATGAATTTTACAGGCTGATGTGAACTTGAAAATAAAGAAAGCATTCTGCCCTCCAAAAGTTGTGGAAAAGAACCCATGCCTTGAGTACATCAAGTACATCATTTTCCCATGGTTCAATGAGTTCACGGTTGAGCAAAAACCAGAGAATGGAGGTGACAAGTAAGTCTTGTGGGCTCCATTTCCTTCCCTTTCCAAGTCCCAAACTTTGTAACTTGCTGGATAATTACTTATGGAACATATAATATCTATTTTGTACGGATAATTGTGTCCCCGACCAGGACCTTTAAGAGTCGTAAAGATTTAGCTGATGATTATGAAAGTGGGTAACTGCACCCTGGGGATCTCAAACCTGCTCTAGCAAAACGTGAACCCGTACTTGCAGAAGGTAATATTTTTTTTTTTTTCTGTTTTTTTTTTCTCTCTCTCTCTCTCTCTCTCTCTCTCTCTCTCTCTCTCTCTCTCTCTCTCTCTCTCTCTCTCTCTCTTTTTTTAAAATTTTAAATTCGTGATTTGGAGTATTTTGTCATCTTTGTGAGATATCTAAAGTGATCTTTCATTTTTTTTTTCTTTTTGCTGATTTTCTATCATATTGTAATTGTTTCAAGTTAGGGCAATTTTTTGAATAGTGGGTTGGTTTTAGTGTGCTTCTACCAACCTTCACGATTTTCCACTTGAATTTGGTATATCGATTCTTGCTAGTATTTTCGTTTTTTCCTTACTTTGTTTTCTTTTCTAGTTGATATGATTATTGGATGAAAATTCTTTGTTATTGATTAGGCTTATCCTAATGTCCTGTTATGTTCTTGTTAATGGACAACATTGAAGCTTTGGATTATGTGTAGGATATGCTATTTATGTTTCTGTTGGTATGAACAGTCAGTCATTGGTATCTTAGTTAGTTGCATCATCTACCATTTTCGTATTTGTCACATAAGACTTATTTGTTCAAATATTATTTTCTAATGAAGTCAATCCAATTAGATTACATCTGAATTTGGTTGCCTCGGGTTGCAAACCCTACACAGAAGATGGATGGAGAAGTCTGAAGATTAGGGAGAGAAATTTTACGGTTAGTTATGTCATACTTTGAAACTCTATTGCACCGTACATTTGTTTATCTTATATGGCTGATGGTTCTTGTACTCCCCACGCTCTTCTCCCTCCCCCAAAAGAAAATTAAAAAATGATAAGTCTGAATGCTTCTTTCTGAGGATTTTATTGCGCATATTCTAGGATATTCGCTTGTGCAGTCATTGGGCGGTTGCAATCGTTGCCAGATGATCAATCCGACTTTCACAGCTGGAACAGTGCAAAGATCAAATGAACCTATAGCTACTTTGGCATCTTACAGGAGATTAAAGGTCAGCCACATTATTTTACATATCCATATTTGTGCCTCTCATGATAAATATATGATTACCTTCTGGTTTGCATTTTGAATGAAACAGAGGAAAGTATACTTTGGAATATTGTTAAAATTGTGTGATAGTATTGAACAAGATGCATGGCTTCGCGTGGGACAAGAAATAGTTGTATTGAATTTGGAAGGTAATCTTGTAATGCCTACTTTTAGGGTGTTTTGGAAATTTCATATGACGATCCACTACAAATATAGATGCTAAATAAAATATCATTTAACAGGGGTTGTGACTTGAGAGCAAATTAAAGGAACCTGCTGTAGTATATAACTGCTTGTGATTTGGAAGGCAGTCATCCTCGGCACATAGAGTTGGAATGAACGTTCAGTGGATGGAAGTCTGGTTAGTATATCCATCTCAAGCAGTCTGGTTATTGGTGTTATGTAGCATATTCCAAGAATTAATGGTGGCATACCAACAAATTGTTATAGATTGCAACAGTTTATACTGTTTGTATGGTCCATTATTGTCACTTTAATTTAGCTTTACTTGGCAGGTATCACTACTCGGACACTTGGTCTCTTGCTATGGTTTTCTGGTTGTATTTTATTTGTTTCAGAGATAATAATATACTAATTTCATGATCAGTGAAATGGTGGAACACATTTGTGTGAGAGTTGATCTTGAATGGTGCTTCCATTTCAGGTTACAGTTATATGACTTGATTGAGCACAAAGTTCAAGGAGATGAAAATTGTCAGGTTAATTTGCACTGTCTTTTGCCTTGTTTTGAGTTTATTATATATTGCAGTCTTCTTCTTTTGCAATCAACTGTTGCTAAGGTAACAAATTGTCGAGAGATTTCAATAGCATTCAACACTAGACTACCAGATCACATGGATACATATTTATCTCGTCATATTAAATGACCATATTGAAACCTTCATGATGGCTGGGAGATTTTTAGAATGAAATTTCAAGTCAAAACCTAAACCATTTAAGTTTTTCTTTATATAATATTTATTTTTCAAAAGCATGTGTATTTCTAGCAGCTTCACCCTTTTGTGCTAAAATCAAGATGCTCAACATACTTGAGATTTTTCTGTAGTTCACTGGTGGCTTGTTATTCTATTCAGTCTTGGTCTGTGTTCCTGCATCACTATTCCATGTAGTCGTGATATTATATATATATACATATATATATATATGCGTGTAAGGAATAGAAGAAGTTCAGTTGTCGTGCATTGTATTCAGTTTTATGGGGTATCTAAAACTTGTAGGTACTTGGGCAATGTGCGAGAGGAAAAACACTTCAGGAAAATATGTATTGTGTATAAGCCAGGTTGGGCCAAAGAAGCTGAATTATAGTAGGAGTGCTCGAGGAATGGTTTATGTACTAAAAGATATATATATTGGCAGGAGTTTGTGCGGTGATGAAATTTTAGGTTTTACTTTTGCTCTATGAAATTGTAGCATGGGTTTCGTTTTATGAAGCACATATTTTTTTTAAAATAAGGAAGATATTACATCGTTGTAGAACAAACCGATGTAAAATACGGGCCATTTACATCGGTTATTAAGTTAACCGATTAAAAGTTCGGATTTTGGTAATATTTACATCGGTTATCTAAGTAACCGATGTAGATGGTCCAACTTTTACATCAGTTGTTTTGGTAGCCGATGTAATGGTCTTAATAATCGATGTAAATGGTCCGTATGCAACCGATGTAGAAAAAAATTCTACATCGGTTCCATGTTGGATGTAAAAAAGGGCCCAATTCCACTATGTTGGATTCTACATCGGTTTGAAAACTGATGTAGAATGTGGGTCAGAACCGATGTAAAAAGGTTGTTTTGTAGTAGTGTTTTCTGAATTTTGAGGCTCAAAGTTGCGATTCCACTGTTCAATTTCACTCCTGTATGCGCTGAACTGGGAGATGCTAATGCACTCCAATTTTAAGACATAATCAACAAGAGATGAAAGATGTGCTTTAGTCCAGGGTACTTTGACTTTGTGGTAGATCAAATCTAGTTTGAACTTCCATGTAATTATTTGTTTGAGAATTTCTGACGGAATTTCCTGAGAGGAAGAAGCCGGATTTTCCATGGTTTAATTAATAAACTTGTATAGAAAATTAAGGAACGACTGAGGTGAAAACATTGTGATATAAGTGTGTGTTGGCTTTGTAGCCGTGGGCACAATTATTGTGAGGCCGAAAGCCAAAAGGTAAATGTGTTAGCTAGTCCAATGTTATGAAATGTGATTGAGGCTTGTGAGGCCAAGAATGCACTGAGTTGTCTATGGATTGGAGAAAAGTAGCTATGATTGATGTCGTGGGTGATGGAACAAATGAAAATGGAGCCGGAAGAGAGAACATTTTTGCTAGAAAAAGTTTTTATTCTACTAGAGAATAGTGATGAAAAAAATTGAGGAAAAAAAGAATGAATTTTGAGAGTATGATGGATATGAGATGAAAATGTAATGATTAAAGTTGATATTATATAGAAATAGTAAAATAATGATTGAATATGATTGGTAGTTAGAATTATGTAAGTAATTGAATTGTGAATTTATAGAAAAATGTGTAATAATGAATTGTCATTTAAAAAAAAAAGTGCAGATGTGATTAGTGGGAGAAAAAATGAGAATGAGTTAACAGTGTATTTTTTGAAATTTTTGGTAGGCAAACATAATTTGAAGTGAAAATTTTTCTCTAGTGGAACGAAAATGATCCAATCGCCACCTTAGATTGCAGAAATCAGGATGCTTGTGATAGTCCACCAATTTCGAATTATTGTTTAATAATTATGTGCGATTTCCGTATTTTGAATAGTATAAAATTAAAAAAGAAAAATTGAAGATAAAAATAAACATAACAGGGACTAGTAAAGTGTCCATTTTTCTTTTCGTTTTAGAAAATTGAGACATTCTCCAGTAGATTGCATTACTTTGATGCAGAATTTGCATTATTTTGGTGCAGAATTTGCATTCCATCTCAAGCAGTTTGCACTACTTTCTCCACTAAAAAAGAATATTATATAAGATTCCTTCTTTTATTCATTTAATATTGATTTTTATTACATTATAATTGATAAAAATATTACATGAATAATTTGATTTCATATAATATTTATTAAATATTTTATTTTAAAATTAAACAAATTTAAAAAAATGTAAACTTAATGAAATTAATGCAAAATTAAAATAACAATTCATAAAATTACGTATTATATTATTAGAAAATTATCACATATAGTTGAATTAATTTTTATTAGATTAACTGAAAAATTATTGAATTAATTTTAGTATTGTTTTTTATTAGATTAACTGAAAAAATATCACATATTATTTTTTAAGGCTGAAAGTTTTAGGAAAAGGGGGAGGTATCAAAGTGCAGATAGATATAGAGTTTGCTTGGCAGTTGGCACGCACATTAAAAGTGAAAGCTGCATTGTTAGGCACCAATTTCGAATTTCGACAAATATAAAGTGACCCATGATTTTTACGACTCGTAGAATTTCTTTTTTTTTTTGAAAGGAAATTATATTAGCCAATATGCAAATTACAAATATTGTCAAGATGGACATCCACAAAGTTTGGAGGCTCCACCCAAATCACAGGACTAGCATAAAAACGAGAAGCTCGAGCAAGAGCATGAGCTACTACATTTGCTTGTCGATTAACATGTTGAACCTTAAAACTAGGCTCTGAATCTAAAATATTTTGGCAAGTTAGTATAATTCCACCGAATTCCGTCTGAAGCTGTTCGCTATTCCTCACGACATCAACCACACCCTTCGCGTCCATCTCGAATATGACATTCGAAAGCCTAAGACTTTTGATCCATTTTAAACCTTCCAACAGCCCCTTGCTTTCTCCTTCCAGCACGCTGATATCACCAAAAAAGCAACAAGACCTGCAAACCAGGACCGTCCCAGAATCATCTCTTACAACCAATCCTATCCCCACCTGTTTCTGCTCTTTAAAGAAGGCTGCATCAATATTGCATTTGAGATTATGTTGCTGGGGACGATGCCACCCACTACATTGTCGCTTGTTACCTGCAACTTGAGCATCCGATAAATTCCTAGCTGCCGACCATATATCATGGAAAGAGATTGCATTCTTGACCGTCCATTCAGGATTAGTGTGTGATTGATTCCAAACTTTGGAGTTTCGCTGTTTCCATATATTCCAGAGAATCATACAGATTCTTTCCTGAAAAAATATAAAAAAATATTAACTTCAAATAATGGTTCCCATGTATGGTATCTAATATAAAAATATTTTTCCAAGGAAAATTGGTCAGCACCTTCTAGCACATGAGTACAGTTAGTAACACTATGCAGTTGTACAACATGTATCATGTCCTCTCAATTTTAGACATCAGCCAAAAAGGAACTCTAGTTGCGCTTGAAACAAATTTATTAACTACTGATGCTGTTAGAATTCAAGGGTCGAATTCTTTAAGTTTGTAGTGAGTGTTGTGCAGAGTGTTGACAACACCTCTAGGTGTCACCCAGCGGAAACTGTGTTTTTCAGATTCTTTGTTTATTTTATCAATTAAGAAAAATAACCAAAGCATAAAAATGAGATTGAACACATGATATAAAAAAACGGCACCACTAAGGCAAAAACAATGAAGTAGAATGTTGATTACACAAAATAAAGAACAAGACAAAGACTTCCCTATTGTACTTGATCTTTCTACTCAACCTTCTACCGTAAACAGAAGAGAACAACTATAACCTATCCCAGATTACAGATTGTCTCTCAAAACTACCAAGAAGATTTAACTTTCAAGAGGTGTTGTGAAAGGTGACGTCAACACCTATCGAACACACTTGGCACCTCTCCCTCTTCTTGTGAAAAACTTGGATTCTTTTGTGAAAAACTCCGGTTCTAAGCTCTGGAATCCGTCAAAGTAAGAGAACAACTTGAACCTATCCCAGATTACAAGTCGTCTCTCAAAACTACCAAGAAGAATCAACTTTCAAGAGGTCTTTGTAAAGGTGATGTCAACACCTATCGAACACACTAGGCACCTCTCCCTCTTCTTGTGAAAAAACGGTGGACTCTCTTTAATTTTATGATTTATGTGCTATGAATCCACACTGATAAACGTGCAACACCTTTCCCTTTTATAGATCAGTCATATCCCTACAAAAAAGGTCATGCAAACAACTTCCAAGTTGAGGGGTTAGTGGAGAGATTGAGGGATGGTGGTTCCTTGAAAGTAGGACTCAATTCCTACTATCTCTCAACTCCCAAAAACTGACTGATCTCTTTCTCTTATCCACGACATGTGCCTGCAAATTTATTAGTTCATTTTGTTCTAGAAATAGGCAAAATAATAAGATAAAAACAAATTAAAATTATTAGAGTTTTGACTAAAAAAGTCAACTCTAACAATCTCCCCATTTTTGCCAATTTCTAAACAAAACCTGCACAAAAACTCAAGACAAAATAATGTCCAAAAATAGCCATACTCAAATAGGTACAAGGAAAATAATCCGTGCAAAAAGATCACAAAAAGCAAGTCCAAGATCAGAACTACTCCCCCTAAATACCATCATCATAATTAGTTAGAAAGCAATAGAATAAGTATATAAAGGAGTAGAACAAACACAACCAACATAGGAGGAATCAAACATAAAGCAGGGGACTGATCATCGCCGATTCTAGGAGTGTTGCCACCAGTGTGGGCAACACCTTCATCAACACTTTCGTACACTTCGATTTCCGGCCATCCTGTCCCACTCCCGCAACCTTTCTCTCCCCAACCGTACTCAACCTCCTATTCTTCTCCTATTTTCTCCTCAGACCCTACCACTTCAGTTCCAGTTCCCACCTCACTATTTTTTGTGCCACTTTCTCCCCCTTTTTGGGCAGAAATCAATCTACTCGTTTCATCCCGAATACGAGTAAAGATCTTTATCTGAGCAATGACATATTGCAAGTGAATTTCAAGTAAGTGGAGAGGAACTTGGACAAATTGCTGTGAGGCAAGGAATGTGCCAGTAGGTGTGGCAACACCTCCCACCTCACCTATGGAAAGATCACGAATGTGAGGCCCCTCAAGGAGATCAGCTTTTATAGGAATAAGAAGAGGCAGAGGAGTTAAAGATACTTGTTTTTTAGTCCTATGCCTTGGGCTTCAAGATTTGAGAAAATGCGGGAAGGAAATAAGAGGATCGAAAATCTGGAAAATAAATGATGTTACAAACACTTGAAATAAATCACAGTATTTATGAGCAATATAAAGACCAGAAAATAACTACCCACTAAGTGCAGTTATTTATCTCAAGTTCCAGATATTAAACTCCCCCTCAATTCAACCCACTAACATTAAGCCCCTAAACTTTAGGATAATGGAGAGAAAAAGAATAACCACCACACGTAACCGATGAAAATCAGTTTATAGGGACAAATCCACTAAATCAAATCCTGATTATGCCTAAAAAAACAGAAAAAGAAAAAATGAAAATAGGAAAAAAAAATGCAGACACACACAAAAGCTGAAAAAAATACCACAAGGTGTTCACAGAGAGTGTTGGCCACATCTGGCTAAACACTTCCCAGTTATCAAGAACAATTTTTCAAGGCCATACTCAGATTTTTTTTATGATTTTTCCTTGCACAAATTCAACCAAACCGAATCAACATATACACATTTTTGTGTATTTTTCACTTTTTTTTTCTCATACACACTTCGTGTGTTTTTTTTTCATATACACATTTTTGTGTATTTTTCTCCCATTGTTTTTTTGTCAAGTACACAAAAGCTCTTAATTAACAAGTCATTGTTTCACATGGAACATGATCACAGAAATATGAAAGATTCCTCATGTCACGCCCCAAACGGGACGCGACGACGATCCACAACTTAAATACAAATAACCAAATAGTCTAGATGAATATCATCGAGAACCCAATGAAACAGAGTCAATAAGCGGAATAAAGAACAAGTACAAATTACAACTTACAGTCCACAATATCCATAATCCAAATTACATCCCCGATATGATCTAAAAATAACAACTTAAAAGTCAAGGGTCCTACGCCCTTCGATTTAAAACCTAATGAAAGGAAATGCAAGAGTCCAACGACAAACACAAGAAAAGAGTCCAACAACAACAACAAGTAGTAACAAGTCCAAATGACCTCAACAACAAATGATAGTAAATCCAACAAGCGGAGTACAAGGGCTCAATCCTTGGTCGGTTCAACATCTTCAACGAAGTCCTCATCTATAGGTTAGAAAACAGGTGGGGATGAGACAAAAATCTCAGTGGATGGGGTGATCGTGTGCAAGTGTGGCGATATATATAGTTAATGCGAAAAACATTTATATGAAAACACGTGAGTATGATGCATGAATTCACACACATCCCACAAGCGTCGTGATAAATATATTTAAGTAATATACTTATACACTTCAAGAAAGCAGTTCATAGTCACACAGGCACTATGTGATTGATCCAAGACAGTAGGATTGCGGCGAAATGTAACGCCAATCCCATGCAAGGAAAATAATGGTTGCGTCGGTTTGTAGTGCCAACCAATGCAAAAACAAGTAGCGGTTGCGTGCGCACGGATTTTTAGCGCCAACCAAATGGGTCGATAACTCCGGAATCGTGTGGATTAGGCAAATGATTCCTTCGTTCTTCCTTGTAACTCCCCAGGCAGGATGGTCCAAGACCGGTCATCTTATCGCTCTGTAGGCAAAGACAAAATTCACAGTGGAGCTTACAAGGCTCGGATCTGTCATAATCATGATTATACCTTAAGTACTACGACCCGCTTTCCTTGGACACTCCGTCCCTCGATTGCGGGATTAGGGCGATGGGGCCGAAGAGTGGAATAGCAGCCGAGCTGCCTTCCATCCCCCGCGTATCCATTCCGATTTGTGAGCTCGACACACCAAGTTAACTCATGCGGAAAGTAAATACAAGTACAAAAAACAACCAGGCAGTCGAGTATGATTGATTCAGGGAAGCAATTAAGGAAAAATTTTGAAAATTCGCGAGTAGCAATATGGCGTTGGTGGAGTTATTTGGATGAAGATGATTATCGGAAGGATAAGCAATCTTCGATATCTTGAAAGGTTAGGTGTAACATAAGTCCCGTTATAGATTCAAAACCACAAGACGAGGAAGTCGCCCCGCGATTGGGTATTAATCGGTCGAATCGGTCCGATAAGTCAAGGGTTTTTGAGAAAATAAAAATACTTTAATTAAATATCCAAGTCAGAGGGTCCAGGGCTATTTTAGTAAAAGGGAAAATAATTTGAGTTAGGTCCTTTATAAAAGAAAAATTACAATTTAGCCCAATTTTGTAAAAACCAAAACTTTTGGGGTTAAAAATTGAATAAATAAATATCCCGACCTTGAACAATTATGAGGTCAGTTCCTAAATTCTCCAAATTGTCCATAGATTCAGGTTTTTAAAGTTTTGAGGTCGAGTTTTTATAAAATTCTCACATTGGCCCCAAATTTGTAAAAATTGCCAATTCGGACCTTAAGTTTAAAATAATCGGAACTCACAAGCCGGAAGGGCTTTTAATGTGATTCCAGTTGAAAAATGTCACTAAGGTTAGTAGGATATTGGGACAAAAGCAGTTTTTAAAAGAAATAAGTGTAGGTCCTTTAACTTTTGAAAATATCATTTTTGTCCCATTTTGAAATAATTGCCTTTAAGGCTTTTAGGGGTCCAATTGTTATGAAATTTGAACCTTGGGTCCAAAATATAATTAAGTTATAGTTAAATTAGTATTTCCAGGTGCATGGGCTGCATAAGTCCTGAAAAATTCATTTGGGTCCTCAATTTTAATCTTTTACAATTCGGTCCCTCAATTTTAGTAAAATTACTTTCCAAGCTCTAAACACTTGGATTTTTGGAATACGTTTAAAATATGTCATTTCGAGTCCCTTAAGAGTTAAAATTTCAAACTTTGAAAGTAAGGTCTGGTACAGTTTCAAAAATTACAAAGTAGCCCTCAAACTTCTAAAATTTTACAATCTAGTCCTTTGGCTTTTAAAGGTTGATTTTATTTATCTAAAAACTCTTAAAACTTTATTAAAATCGGGGCTTCACACCTCAACTACTTTAATGACTATAATCAGCGGAGCCAAGCTCATGTTTGAAAAACGTTACAATTTTCGCATGGGGCATGATCATACAAGAGATGAAAGACCCCTCAACTACTTAGTAACAAACTTCAAAACATAGGAGCTAAAGAGTGTACAAATATAAGGAAGAAAATGTGCAAGTACTTGTAGTATATACAATCCGATTTTTGGCCACAAAAATAACTCGAATCCAACTGAAAAGGTTTCACAGATGGCACACCCAATTTAAAAACCCTGAAGATATTATGCAACATGCCTAAAACCTAAAAATAAGAAAAAGAAAAGAAAAGAAATAGGTGTTACGACAAGTGTCGTCACACCTCGACCACACTTCACTTTGTTTGAAAGACACAAAGACCAAAAGATTTCCAAGACGGAAAATCTCTCAAAATCCAATGATTTAGTGAGAATGTCAGCTATCTGATTTTCAGTGGAAACATGATCAATGCGAATCAAACCTTTCTCCACCAAATCCCCAATAAAATGGTGCCTTATGTTATTGTGTTTAGTTTGGAAGTGTCGCACTAGATTTCTAGAGATATCTATATCACTTAGGTAGTCACAATACATGGTGAGAATATCACTAGAAATACTATAATCATCAAGCATTTGACACATCCACAAAATTTGAGAATACAATGAACCGACATCAACATATTCAAAATCACTATATTTGTACAGTTCATGTATGTTACTGATCCAACATTTATCCTTAAGAACTTCATTCACACTTTTTGGTTCAACATTGGACAGAAAGCAAGTAGCAATTTAACACATAGAAGAAAAGTAAGACGGTCTAACCATATCTCGATAGTTTGGCCGTTCTTTTCTTCTTGTTCTGATGGGATCTGAAACTTCTCCAATGATTTGAGAAGTGTGATGATCTTTCTGAATTTTCCTTGGAGGATCTCTGTGCGCAGGTACAAGATTACCATCCACTTTTGCTTCATTTTCAGAATCTGATAAATTGCGAGGTGTTGTACCAGGTGATACGTCACTTCTGACAACACCTTTAGAACTTCCAGAATTCTGGTGCATACTTTTACAAAAAGTAAACACGCCTTTATTGTGCTCCTCTTCCTCCACTTTTTCAGCATTAGTGTCATCATCACTTAGGGAGACACCTATAGCTTCCTCAATTTGTGACTGAAAAGCTATATTTTTTCTTCGAACACCTTCTGTTCCTTCACAATGAAGTTGCAAGGCATCCCATGCATCTTTTGCTGAGTTGCAATTTGAAATTACTTTGACAAGATTCATATCCACAACCCTAAAAATAGCATTTAATGCTTTGGAATTAAAAATGGCCAGTTGAATCTCATCGCTTGACCAATCTATCTCTCTTTTAGGAACTGAATCACCATCAGCATTTATGATTCTTGGAGGAGTCCACCCGGTCAAAATAGTTCTCCATGCACGCTCATCAATCGACTTTATGTAGGCCCTCATCTTAACTTTCCAATAAGAGTAGTTCGTCCCATCGAGAACTGGGGGACAAACCATCAAAATTACTTGACCATCCATCAGCAAACACTGCAAAAACAAACAGGATCTCACTTAGTAGTATCAAGTGTAGGCTCTTGATTCCAATTGTTAGAATTCAAGGGTCGAATTCTTTAAGTTTGCAGTGAGTGTTGTGCAGAGTGTTGGCAACACCTCTAGGTGTCACCACCCGAAATCAGAGTTTTTTGATTCTTTGTTTATTTTATCAATTAAGAAAAATAACCAAAGCATAAAAATGAGATTGAACACGGGATATAAAAAAAAAACCACTAAAGGCAAAAACAATGAAGTAGAATGTTGATTACACAAAATAAAGAACAAGACAAAGACTTCCCTATTGTACTTGATCTTTCTACTCAACCTTCTACTCAGAAAACAAGAGAACAACTATAACCTATCCCAGATTATAGATTGTCTCTCAAAACTACCAAGAAGATTTAACTTTCAAGAGGTGTTGTGAAAGGTGACGTCAACACCTATCGAACACACTTGGCACCTCTCCCTCTTCTTGTAAAAAACTTGGATTCTTTTGTAAAAAACTCCGGTTCTAAGCTCTGGAATCCGTCAAAGTAAAGAACAACTTGAACCTATCCCAGATTACAAGTCGTCTCTCAAAACTACCAAGAAGAATCAACTTTCAAGAGGTGTTGTAAAAGGTGATGTCAACACCTATCGAACACACTATGCACCTCTCCCTCTTCTTGTGAAAAAACGGTGGACTCTCTTTAATTTTATGATTTCTGTGCTATGAATCAACACTAAAAACGTGCAGCACCTTTCCCTTTTATAGATCAGTCATATCCCTACAAAAAGACCATGCAAACAACTTCCAAGTTGAGGGGTTAGTGGAGAGATTGAGGGATGGTGGATCCTTGAAAGTAGGACTCAATTCCTACTATATCTCAACTCCCAAAAACTGACTGATCTCTTTCTCTTATCCACGACATGGGCCTGCAAATTTATTAGTTCATTTTGTTCTAGAAATAAGCAAAATAATAAGATAAAAACAATTTAAAATTATTAGAGTTTTGACTAAAAAAGTCAACTCTAACAGATGCATAAACATATGAATACCATCGAAGTTGCATCAAATACAATATATTACAGTAAACAACCTTAAAGTGTTGATGCAAGACAAGATACCACAGATCCTGAGCAAATGCAAGAGTATTGATATATTGAATCCTATGTTCACAATGACGAATAGCGAGGAAGCGGTGAATGTGCACCATCACATCCTCTAGCCAAAAGCGATTAAACATGATATGAAATCACTTTTTCGATACAACGAGTACATTTTAAGAGTGTTAGATTCATCTCGGCTAGTTTAAGCATATAAACGTGTGACTAACAGATCTGAGATATTCCTTGAGCATGTAGTCTTACGCTTCTTGACACCTTGGTAAAATGAGCAATATGAATATAAAAATCCTCAAGCACATTTATTGGAAACAAATACAAGGTCTGCAAGCTATTATAAAGCCTAGTAATTCCGTGTTTTTACGGATATTAAATATTTTTTTCTTATTTTCGAAAAATTCCAATTTAAGTATTTTGCGTTTCTTGATTACTTCTTGAATTAGGATTTATTAAATAAAAGAAGCTGATTTAGAAAAGGACTGTTTTAAAACTGGATTCTCAAGTTTTAGATTAATGTGGAAAGATCGAATTTTGATAAAGAATGATTCTAAGAATCCTAGTTCTTGTATGATTATGAATCCTAGTTCTACTATGTCTCTTTCTTCCTTGTTTTGTATGGACTCAAACTCTTCAAAGGATTGCCTATATAAAGAGGACGTCCCTCACATAATCAGAGCACGCAGAATTACATCTCGGAGAGAGCATATATACGAGAGAAAGTCGAATTCTGCAAGAGAGAAATAAAGTCGATATTCTCGCATGCACGGTCAGTGTTGAATGAAGTGTTCTTTGCGATGTCGATTCAACACCTGAAGATTGAGCGTCTTTATTTTTCTATTTTTCGTCCATCTATTGTTTTCATAGAAGTTCTGAATAGTCTATATTCTTGTTTTTGGACGAGCTGATTTACAAAGTATTGATCTACTCATAGATAGGAGTTTTGATAGGTTTCGTACTAGTTAAGTCATTCGATTGAGTTCTGTAAACGATACTTCAACTAGTGAATATATTTCGCTCTGCTGGCACGTTTACAAGTATTTTTATACTTGTAGACAAATTTTATCTCTGTGTTTTACTTTTATCCGCTGCGAGTTGGTACAAGTGTTCCTGGCACTTGTAACAACACTTTATTCTGAGAAAGTTAGGGACCTTAAATTCTTTCAATTGGCATCTAGAGCCAACACTTGATTTCACTAAGTGTTGATCCTAAGTTCGAGCAAGCAATGGATAGTCACGTTTTAGCTATGTTTCGTCCACTTATGTTAGATGGATCTAACTACTCGATTTGGAAGATCAAGATGTGGCTTTCATAAAATCAATTGATGAGAAAGCCTGGCGCACTGTTTTAGTTGGATGGACTCCTCCAAAAATTATAGATGTGGATGGCGACTACATAAATCAGGATGAAATAAGTTGGTCCAATGAAGATATTCAACTGGCGAACTACAATTCGAAAGCTCTCAATGCTATCTTTGGTGCAGTGGATTTCAACATGTTTAAAATCATCTGCAATTATACTGCAACCAAAGACGTATGGGAGGCCTTGCAAAAACATTATGAAGGATCTGCAAGTATTCGTCTCTCCAAGTTACGACACCTGACCGTTAGGTTTGAAAATCTGAAGATGGAGGAAGATGAAGACATCACATCTTACCATGGACGACTTTGTGATATCGCCAATGAATCTCAATCTCTGGGTGAGCCTATTTCAAATTCAAGGTTAGTAAGCAAGATGATGCATTCCCTGCCTGAAAGGTTTGATATAAAGATTGTTGCGGTTGAAGAACTATCAAACATTGCTACACTATGACTTGATGAGTTAGCTGGGATTCTCAAAACCTGGGAACTCAATTTTGTTGACAAAAGGAAGTCAAAAGGGAAAAGCATAGCTCTACAGGTATTACCTGATGAATCTAATGAATTAGCTCAATTAACTAGAGAGGTTGAGGAATCTGAATTAGGTGAGGAGTCTATGGCTATGTTTGCTAAAAAGTTCAGTAGGACTATGAAAAACAAAAGCAAAACTCAATTTCCTTACAAAGCCAACAAACCTTTTAAACCTAATGCTCCTAGATATCCTCAAAGAAATATGCCTGATAGGAACCAAGATAAATCTGGAAATCAGTTTGATATTGAAAAGGTTAGATGTAGAGCATGCACTGGGTTTGGACACTATGCCAATGAATGTGCAAACACTTTACATAAAAAGGGTATGAATCTAAGTGTTACCTTGAGCGGTGATGATTCTGAGGAAGAAACCTCGGGTCAGAACGATGAAAATATTGCTCTCATGACGATCATCAAAGAGAAAAAGGCGTTACAAATCAATCCACTAGGTGTCTCTCGAGGTGCTGCTCGAGATATTCCAACACCTGACAGGTACACTTTTTCTAACCCTTCAAATACGTTTTGCTTAACATCTGTCTCTCTAGTTGAAACAGATAATCAGGTTGCTGAAGACTCCGATGGTGAAGAACAAAACATTGTGGATGCTTATCAAGAGTTATACCACGACTGGGAGAAACGTGTTGAACACATCGGATGTCTCACAAAGGTGAATGAAAAACTTACAAAGGAGAATGAGGAGCAGAAGAATTCTCTGACACGACTGGAAATCATGTTAACCAGGAAAAATGAGGAATTAGAAAAGGTAAAATCTGAACTTGAAAAATCTCTGGAAACATTGAAAAGGCTTAATACTGGCAAAGCTAAACTTGATGAAATCCTAGCCTTAGGAAATACAGAGAAAACTGGTTTGGGATACAAAATTCCTACTTTTGTAAAAGGATCTGAAAACTCCGAGGCTTCAAATTCTTCTATGGAAAAACCCTCTTGTTCTAATAAAAAGCCACAGAAAAGAAAAAGACATTATGTGTGTCATTACTGCTATAAACCTGGTCATATTAAACCATACTGCTATAAGCTAAAGTCTGATCTAAAACGTCAAAAGTTTTCTAGTCAAGTGTCTTCACGAGTGTCCTCACACACTTCTAGCAACACCTCGACCAGACAAAAAACTATTTGGGTCCGCAAAACTGAGTTGACTTGTAATGTTATATATACATCCTTGAGGTCTAACATTGCAGGGTCTTGGTACTTTGATAGTGGATGTTCTTGCCATATGATAGGTACCAAAGAATACCTAACGGACTATGAGTTATTTGATGGAGGTAAGGTCACATATGGTGGTGGTGCTCGAGGACAGATAGTTGGTAAATGTACTCTAAATGTAAAAGGTCTTCCTAAGCTCAGAAACATTCTACACGTTGAAGGGCTTTCTGCAAACCTACTTAGTATTAGCCAACTTTGTAATGATGACTTATATGTTAAATTTGATAGGAATTCTTGTGAAGTCTTTGATAAAGCTAACGTTTGCCTCTTAGCAGGTTTAAGATCTATTGATAATTGCTACCAATTCAGTGGTATTACTGCTTATCATAGTGTAAAAGCGAACGAAACGGTTTGTGGCATCAACGGTTAGGACATGTGAACTTTAAAATGATTGATAAACTTGTAAGGTATGAAGCTGTGAGAGGCTAACCAAAATTGAACACAAAAAATATTTCTGTGTGTGGATCTTGTCAAAAAAAGGTAAGCAAACTCGAGTGTCGCACCAAGTGTCACAACACTTTAATACTACTCGATATTTTGAACTTCTTCATATGGATCTTATGGGTCCTATTGAGGTTGAAAGTGTTGGAGGTAAGAAATATTTTTTTTATGTGTTGATGACTTCTCACGTTTTATTTGGGTTCGTTTCTTACGTGAAAAATCAGATGCTTTTGAGTCTTTTAGAAACTTACATAAGAAGGTGTGCAATTTATGTAGTGTCATTATTGCTAGGATTATGACTGATCATGGAAAAGAATTTGAAAATTCATCATTTTTATCCTTTTGTGATAGGAAAGGTATTTCTCATGAATTCTGCGCACCCAAAACTCCACAACAAAATTGGGTGGCGGAAAGAAAAAAATCAAACATTGCAAGAAATGGCACGAGTTATGTTGAGTTCGAAAAATTTGACCAAACGCTTTTGGGCTGAGGCCTTAAACACTGCATGTCATATTACGAACCGTGTGTATTTAAGGGTAGGAAGTACTATGACTCCTTATGAGATACTTTTGGGTAAAAAACCTAACCTTAAATATTTTCATGTGTTTGGATGTGTGTGCTATGTGCTAAATGACAGAGATGAGCTTGCTAAATTTGATTCTAAAAGTGATAAAAGTCTGTTCCTAGGATATTCCACTAACAATCATGCTTATAGAGTATTTAACCTTCGAACAAGGATTATTATGGAAACTGTGAATGTTGTCTTCGATGATTTGGCTGACCTTGTAGGAAAAATTGAAGAAGACTATGTCTCTGATCTAATTGAAGCAAGTGGTACATCTGAATCAGTCCCTGAAACTGATACTGAACCAAGTGTTACAATAGATGTCGTTGCAAGTGTTCCAACAGATGTTGAGACACCTGCAGCAGCACCTGTAAACACACCTGCACAAACTGACTCAGAGACTGAATCTGATCATGAGAATGAACAAAACCAAGTACTTGATGATCATGTGACTGATCGTACCAGAGACATACCAAGCAAAATTCAGAAGAATCACCCAACTGCTCAAGTGATAGGTGACTTTACTGAAGGTGTACGAACACGGAGAAAGGAGAAGGTAAACTACCGTGATATGGTAAGAAACGCATACCTATCTTCAAACTGCACTCTGGTAAGAACTTTTTGTTTTATCTCAAATTTTGAGCCTAAGAATGTTAATGAGGCTTTGAAAGATGAATTCTGGATTAATGCTATGCAAGATGAACTTGGTCAATTTGCTAAGAATGATGTGTGGTATTTAGTTCCTAGACCTAATAATATGAATGTGATTGGTACAAAATGGATTTTCAAAAACAAAACTAATGAATCTGGGAACATTGTGCGTAATAAAGCTCGTTTAGTTGCTCAAGGGTACACAAGGTAGAGGGAGTTGATTTTGATGAAACCTTCGCTCATGTAGCCCGAATTGAGTTCATCAGACTTCTTCTTGCTATAGCTTGTCATCTTGGTCTTACACTTCACCAAATGGATGTCAAAAGTGCTTTTCTAAATGGTATTTTAAATGAAGAAGCTTATGTTGAACAACCAAAAGGCTTTGAAGATCCCTATAAGCTGAACCATGTATTTAAGGTTAAAAAGACTCTTTATGGTCTTAAACAAGCTCCTAGAGCTTGGTATGGAAGATTAACTGAGCATTTACTCCAAATGGGTTTTAAACGGGATGAAGTGGATAAGACTCTTTTCATTCAAAGAACTAACCATAGTATTTTAATTGCTCAAATTTACTGATATTGTGTTTGGCGCTTCTAGTCAAAAATTGTTGAATGAATTTGTTGATTGTATGTCTTCTACATTCGAAACGAGTATGGTTGGTGAATTGAATTATTTTTTGGGCTTACAAATCAAACTATCGAATGATGGGATTTTTATTTCTCAAAGCAAATATGCACAAAATTTGGTGAAGAAATTCAACTTAGATAGTGCATCCCATATGAAAACTCCCATGGGTTCGAGTCAAAAACTTAGTAGAGAAGATGTTGCTGAAAGTGTTGATAACACTTTATATAGAAGCATGATAGGTAGTCTGTTGTACTTAACTGCTAGCCGACCTAATATCATGTATAGTGTGGGTTTGTGTGCTCGTTACCAAGCCAATCCTAAGATCACTCATTTGAAATCCTTGAAAAGAATTATTCGATATGTTGGAGGCACCACAAATCTAGGAATTTGGTATACTAAAGATACAAACACTAATCTAGTTGAGTTTAGTGATTCGGATTGGGCTGGAGACGTTGATCATAGAAAAAGTACAACAGGTGGTTGTTTCTACCTTGGTAATAATTTGGTGTCTTGGTATAGTCGTAAACAAAATTGTGTTTCTCTTTCGATTGCCGAATCTGAGTATGTTGTTGTTGGGAGTTGTTGTTCCCAATTGTTTTGGATGAATCAAATGATTGAGGATTATGGTCTTCATAGTGATATCTTAACCATTTATTGTGATAATTCAAGTGCTATTGATATTTCAAAGAATCGGGTACAACACTCTCGCACAAAACACATAGACATAAGGAAGTCTCTTGGTCTGTGTGCTATCTAACACATAATTCAAGTGCTATTGATATTGAGAAAAATATTATTCGCATAGAATACATTGGAACTGAAAATCAGTTGGCGGATATTTTCACCAAAGCTTTAGATTTTGAGAGATTTTCCACTTTAAGGAAGTCTCTTGGTCTGTGTGCTATCTAACACTATTTCTAGAAGTGTTGCAACACTCACAATAACACTTGCTGCAACACCTTTTTCCCTGTTTTCCTTTTCATGTTTTTGCATTCATGCATTAGTTAGATTTGCATTTGCACGACTAAATCAGTTTGACAGAGTTCTGGTAATGTACCCAAGAGTGTTCACTTGATAAGCTGATGTGAGTGGATGTTTCCAATCTACAAAATCATTATATTTTTACCCAAGCGATGAGTTTAAAAAATTATCGATCATGTTTTGAGGCTTTTGAGGGAAACAACTACCTCCCCACTGAGTGCAACTAATCCTTTTGACCAATTTTTACCTTATAAAAGTGTTTTAAGCGGCATGATCTTGTGATAAAAAGCTACCATTGGGACTTTGTGTGAAAGCTACCCACTGGCTAAATCTGGCATGGCTCTTGGAAAAATCAAAAGAAAAATTCAAAAAATCCTATATGCAGGTTATGCGGATCACTATTCATTGAATCGGTGTAAAGGTGTCTCTCAAGGTGTTACAACACTCGATGCAATGTCAGCTGATATGAGTCCTCCACTTGTGTGTTTTTTGTATTTTTTAATTTTTGTCACATAACCAGGCATAATTAGGACATGCATTTTTGGTGAAAATTGATGAATGACAGAATTTCGGACTCCCTTGGATCTTATGCGATCTTGATTTTTCTCTCCTTAATTATTGAATCTTGTGGTGATTTAAGTTTTGTGGAGTTATATGGTTTGTGATATACATGGATATATTTGAAATATTCATAGCACTATCTTATCTATATTTGAGGTTAAGTGTTTCATTTTTTTTGGAGACTTGAAATTCAAAATCTATTTGAAAAAATTGGGCTTTAATTTTTTCGCGTTTGTTTTTGGGAAATTAGATATATTGGGGTTCTGTTTTATCAACCCGTTACAATAGTCTAGTGTATTTAAGAGTGATTGACTGCTCTCATATCACACTTCACATCACTTTACATCTCTTCACCTCTCTCTCTCACTTTACTGTTTGAAAATCATTGTGCATCTTCTCTATTTCTCTCTCAATCGATTCTACTGTGATTTTCTTTCTTCTTTACATATACACTCTCTACTAATCAAAAATAAAGAGAATTCTTTAAGGGATTTCAGGAATGTTCAGTCCGACTACAAGTCCGACATCATCCTCATCGTCTCAACCTGTCACAGGGACGACTCCGTCAACCCCTGCAAAATCTACCGATGAATCTGCGTTGATCGACTCCCTAGTGCAATCTACACCTCCACCTCTGTTCAAAATCTTGAAACCCCTGTGAAATCTTTGGAAGAGAGTACTCATATGGAAGAAATCCCAAAATCTCCTACGGATTCTACTCCGGTCCAAGAACCTCAAAATTTGCCAAAAAATATTCCCACAACCACAGAAAATCCGCTAGAAACCCCACAAGAAAACCCACTCAAAAATCTTGATGATACCTTTGATCCAAATAATGCTCTAGTTCTTTTTTCTGAAACACCAACTCCGACAGGTGTTTTTCCCCCTGGTGATCCGGAGAATGTGATTAATGTTGAGGATATCCCGGATATGGCCACTCACAAAACACCCTTAAACCCTAAAAAATCTCCGATTTCGAAAAAGAGGGGTTTTGCTTCTTCTCAGTCTGCTGGTATGGGGTCACCGTCGCAAGGAAATCCGAAAAGAGAGAAGAAAAGTGTCAGACGGTCAACTAAGAAAGGGGGAGAACCATCGTTGTTTCTTGATATCTCATTGCAATCCAATTCCGACAAGGATATCGCCAGGTATGTGATGGCTCGACGATCAAGAACTAGGAACTCTGTCAAGAAACACACTGTCTCGAAGACTCCATCCAAGAAACCTCCCATCAGAAAAACTCTGGCCAAGAAAGCGGCTCCGAATACTCCGAGCAAGAAAAAGGAAACATCTAGGTCTGGGTCTGGTATGAAAGGACAGGGTAAAGTGTCCGACAAGGGCTCTGCAGATGAAGGGGCTGAAATTTTAGAATCTTTAAAAAAAGTACAGGGTCAAGTACATCACGGAGAGCTGGTAAGAGTGTTGTTACTCCAGTTCCAACACTTTCTGACTCAAAACAGACCGAGTCAGATAACTCTAGTGATGATGACTTTGATGTCCGAAAAAAAGATGACAAAGATGATGACACCGACCCTGAGCTGGTGCCAGAGACAAAAGTTGAAAGAGCCGCATCAAGTGTTCCGCGAAGTGTTGCTACTCCTGTTACAACAACTGACTCAACTGTGCACTCTGAATCCGCCGCAACTCCTTCCTCCGATACATCCCCTAAATCTTATGCAGCCTTGACTGAGGAATTTGAGATAAGTAAGGCCTACTCTGCTTCTTTTTACACTGAAGCTGTATTAAAACGTTTTAAAACCATGAATGATCGTAAGTTTATCTGTGAAAAGCGAATTGAGTACGATCTTTTTGAGAAAAATAATATTGTTCGGTTGTTTCAAAAGAGAAAGTTGTTGAGCACTGTGACCACAACACTGCCATTTGTCCGTAATGTGGTTTTGAAATTTTATGCTAACTTAGAGTTTATAGCCAAGAATAGGAGATATGCGAAGTATGGTAAGGTGTTTGTTCGCAACAAAGTTTGAAGAAGGTGCCTTAGTAGATGATTACAATGAGGTGGTTCGCACCATAACTGGCAACCGTGTTAAATATTGGCCAGTTCATCCTACTAAACTTCCTGCTTCTCGGCTCACATCTCTGTACTTTGTTTTACATAAAATTTCAGTTCAAAATTGGATTCCTACTTCTCACAGTACCTCAGTTGCAAAAGAACAAGCGGTGCTCTTGTTTAAAATTGGGACGGGGATTCCTTTGAACTATGGGCAGTTGGTATTTGATATGGTTATGGGGTTTGTTGAATCATCCGTGACTCATGCTCTGACGTATCCCTCGTTGATTTATCTGATTTTAAGCTCACAGGGTTTGAATATGGGAAGTGCGGATTCCTTCTCGCTTGAACCTGAACTGTTTACGATCTCCCACAAATTATTCAAGGGGGACAGGGAGAAGGACTTGCCTCTTCGCTCTCCTGGTGAAGATGAACAATAACACATTCCTCCTGTTGAGTCTGAGGGTGTTCCTCCGAGTGTTCCACCATTTGCTACCAACACTTCTAACATTCCTCCGCCTGCTTTTGACTTTACATCTGCTAGTTCTGTTGCTGTGAATTTTATGCAGGGACAACTTGCATTTGCTTGATCGACAAATTGCTTTGGCTAAAGCACATTCAAGATTTGAACAATTCAAAGCTCACATTCATGGCTTGCTCTCACCTCCTTCTGGACAAAAAGGGGGAGATGAAACTGGTGCTGGAACAGGTACTGAACTAAGCACAAGTGGAGGGGGACCTACTTTAAGTGGCGCAAAGGATGGAGCTGATAAAGGAAAGATAGCAGCTGGAGATGACATGGATATTCACTTTGATTTCGAGGACGAATTATATAAATTCGATTAAATGCCTGCTGATGTACTTAAACAATGTTTTTTTTGGCACTTTTGTTAATTAGGTCTTATGCTTGGATAGACTAATATCTTTTGATGTGCTAACATTTCATGTTTTTGTTGAACTACCTAATGCTAGTATTCTGCATTTGGAGTCTGTTGACTCTTGCTCTCATACACTGATATTGTGCTTACATACCAACTATCTATGCAGATTTTAGGTGTTCGTGCAAGTGTTTTCACATATGTAGGAACACTTTGTGAAGCAGGGCAACTTTTGATTAAGGGGGAGAAAATTTCTTTTTCACTAATCTTCAACTAAGGGGGAGTTACTTGCTTATTTCTATAAATCTTTTACTTGAGTTTTATGTTTTGTCCAGAAAGGCAAAAAGGGGGAGAATGTTAATTCCGTGTTTTTACGGATATTAAATATTTTTTCCTTATTTTCGAAAAATTCCAATTTAAGTATTTTGCCTTTCTTGATTCCTTCTTAAATTAGGATTTATTAAATAAAGGAAGCTGATTTAGAAAATGACTGTTTTAAAACTGGATTCTCAAGTTTTAGATTAATGTGGAAAGATCGAATTTTGATAAAGAAGGATTCTAAGAATCATAGTTCTTGTATGATTATGAATCCTAGTTCTACTATGTCTTTTTCTTCCTTATTTTGTAGGGATTCAAACTCTTCAAAGGATTGCCTATATAAAGAGGGCGTCCCTCACATAATCGAGCACGCGAATTACATCGAGAGATCATATATACAGAGAAAGTCAAATGCGCAAGAGAGAAATAAAGTCGGTATTCTCACGGTCGAGTGTTGAATGAAGTCTTTAACTTTGATGATCGATTCAACACCTGGAGATTGAGCGTCTTTATTTTTCTATTTTTCGTCCATCTGTTGTTTTCATGGAAGTTCTGAATAGTTTATATTCTTGTTTTTGGACGAGCTGATTTACAATGTATTGATCTACTCATAGATAGGAGTTTTGATAGGTTTCGTACTAATTGAGTCATTCGATTGAGTTCTGTAAACGATACTTCAACTAGTGAATATATTTCCTATTTGTCACGTTTCACAGTATTTTTATACTTGTAGACAAATTTTATCTCTGTGTTTTACTTTTATCCGCTGCGAGTTGGTACAAGTGTTCCTGGCACTTGTAACAACACTTTATTCTGAGAAAGTTAGGAACCTTAAATTCTTTCAAAGCCTTACCTCCAAGATCTCTCTTTCTTTCTTAGCTAACTTCACCATTTGAACAACACCTATCAAATTACAATATGCGGAACAAATAAATAGGACACGCTAATCGTTGAACTCCAGGGAAATCACAAAAATATATAACAAATGAACACTAGCAAGCATAAGACTCAAGATTGTTCATGAACCTTGACGCAACATAAACCTCATAACATCAAATAACAACGACAAAAGCGACCTCAAGATGCCTTCCATTGCGATTGAACCCCATAAGCATTTGCGGGGAACAAGTGTAGAGGATATGATAGTGAAAAACCTAAGTAACTAGATTAATACATGAACCGCTCCATAAAATTGAGAAGCCAACATATAAATTAACAAACATCGATTTAAAACTACAAGGACATATGAATGTAAAGCAAGTTTGTAGGTCCCAAGGGTGTAAGTGTAAGGTTTAGAAGGGGGGTTGAATAAACCTTACCAAATTTTTGATTTAGTCCTTTTAAAAATTCGAGTTGATACTACACACCGTGTCCTTGGTGGACAGACCATTTTAGTTAATCAAGAGTTAGTCTCTCAACGCACTCAACCGAGCATTGATGGAATAACTCACCGTTAAGTCTAAATTAACTCAATCGTGGTTTGTTTTTCAGCGGAAGACTTAACACCCTTAAGTTTGGTTAAGTAGAGATTTAGAGCTTGATTTAGTACTTAGAGGTTATCTAATGGATAGCAAATATGTCGTGAAATTAAACAAATATGATGCAAGAATTAAAGTCTTTGAAATGTAAATGACACAATAAGATTTTTATAGAGGTTCGAAGATGAGGTAATTCTTCTACTCCTCTATTCTCTAACTCCTGGAGGAATCCACTAGGTATTGATCGGTATACAAAGTGGTAACAGTCCGGATACAAGTCTTGATCACACAAATGACTTGATCCTTTGGGACTCAATCACTGAGACGCCTTGATCACTCGGTGGCTTCTCGTGCGATTCGACTTCTTCACAGGGGCGATTGCCTTGCTACTACAGCCCACTTGCTCAAGCTCTTTGGATTTGATCACGAAGCCATCCAAAAGCTCAAGACTTGGTTCGACCTTGAACCTTCCTACAATCCTTCGTGGAATGTAGACCCTTGATTCTTGATAATTTCCTCTTCAACGATTGAAGTTATCTTTCCTTCACGGTGAGTGTTGGATTGATGTTCTTCGTAGTGTAGGCTTGAGGATTGAGGTTTAATGACTTGAGAATATTTCAGTTCTGATTCTAATAATTGCTTGAATGTTTGTGGTTCTGGTCACCTTCTCTCGAGTCATTCCTCGGCCTTTTATAGTGATCTTTCAAAAATCGCCCGTTGAAGAGATAGGCTTAATTTTTGAAAGTCACTTGTGGTCGTTGGCTTGTTTTGTTGCGATCCTTGGAATTGCCATTTCCTCGTATGAATTGTTCTTCACCTTTTCGAGTTCGACACGGTATAGTGCTTCCCATTGGTTTATTCCTTTTGCACGCTTAGGGGACGAGCACTTTGAGAAAGGTAGCATGGAGATATTACTTGTTTAAGTAATTCTCTTGATTTCTGCAAATGAGATCTTTTTGATTATCTCGACTTGATCGCATTTCCTTGCTTTCCCCAGGTGACTTAGAGTCGACTTCCAATCATGGATGACTCTTCCTTACTTCAACTTGAGACTTAGCTTTTCTTGAGTTGACTTGACCGATACTCCACTCACCGCATCTCACCGCTCCTTCAGAGTTCCGTCTTCTCTTCTTTGCCATACTCACTTGTCTTGCAACGTAGTCTTCCTTCCGGTCTCCGGTTGTCTTCTTGCATGTTTGGGCATAGGCGATTTAACTCACTTGACCAGCCTATTTATTACAATGCGATTTACAACAAAAATTGGGGTGCCAACTTCCTATTCTAAGTTTTACATGGCATTCATCAAAATCTAAACAATAAATTTCCCAACAATTTCCCCCTTTTTGATGATGCCAAAACTTAAAACATTCAAAAATTTAAATAGCAAAGATACATACAGATAGTGTATTCACATAGAATGTATGCGTAGAATCAATCCTTTTATTGATCATAACATTCTTGTTCTTTTACACAATTTACAAGGTGTATCGAGCAAACATTTGTCTAAAAACATTTATAGCTTTATTGCGGAAGACTTACATAGTATGTATTTACATAGTAAAATACATGAAGGGTGGACATCAACACTTCATCTCCTTGTCATCTCCTTCTTTCATCTTGTTCAAGATCTTCGCTCTTCTTCTCTTTTTCTCATCGTCGGCCGCCTTCTTCTTTTTTTATATGCCTTCCTTCCGGCAACTTCATCTCTTCTTAATCTCTCTTGTCTTTCCTCCCATAGCTGAGTTTGTCTCTTATTTTCTTCTTCTATTCTTTTTGCATACTCAAGATTACTTTTAGCCACTTGCAAATTGGCAACTTGGTCAAGACATTGAGATCCCTCCTTTCTTGCCTGGATCTACGTGCTCAATGTTTTTGGGCGGAGGCCTGGTCCGAAACCTCTTCCTCCACCACGCTTTTCTTCTTCCTCTACCTGGGGCGTGTATTGTCTTTGGGGTCTTCTTCTTTCCACCGAGTGACCGGTAGCGGAGTGACCAGCAGAGCGACCGGTGAGTCTGTCTGCTGCCCGCCTTCTTCACATAACGTGAGACCCTTTTCCCGAAGACAAGTCCCAAGCTTGAGCCATAGACATTTTTGCAAAATATCCTTCGATGCGGCGTTTTAAATTCATCAACTGATCGTGGCTCGATCCCGACATCCGAGATGGCATAAGTGTCTCTCGTCTCTTTGGAATGCCTCCATGTTGTTTCAAGATGTTCATAACTCGGGCATCCATTCTTCCTTCCACTTCCTCCATCCCCGCTTCAATTGTTTTTCTCTTTTCGGCCATAGATATAGCGAGTGTTGGAGTGGCGAGTCATTTGGGAGTTTGTCGATAATGTCACCAGTGACAAGACCTTGTTGGGGGTTTGTGCAATCATCAAGGTCACATCTTTCGATCCTTCCCCTCAACGAACTTTCCTTTCTTTTGTTTTGACACTTCCTCACTGTCTTTCCCTTACAAATTGTTTCCTCCTTTTCGCCTTCGGATCTCTTTAGCGCTTTAAAGTATTCCTCCTCCCCTTTTTGGCATCATCAAAGGAGAGAGAACACCTGAAACATCTTGGCAAGCGGGAAGTCGAGCTGCGATAGCCAAGTTCTCGCCTCGAGTCTGTGCGGTGTATGCGGCCGAAATTCGAGCGAGTAGCGTTGGACTCTCTTGAAATTATCTTCATCTCACCATGAGAAGGCTGAATTTTCTATTCATGTTTTCTTCCATACGCCGGAGATCACTCTTATTTTGCTCACGCAGCAGACTTTATCTCGGCGGTGTGACCTTCATGCATGTGCTCAATGTGTTCTCTCAATTTCGTTTTTGCATCGGCATTCTCGGCTCTCCCATACCAAGACTTGTTAAACAATGTCCTCAAGTATCTAACTTGTTCCACACGCATTGTTTCTTCTTTGTTGCCACCATTCCCGATCCTGACGTTTGTTATGCCTCTCAAGTCGGCCATAAGGTTGCATCTCTGTTGTCCATCGCATGTCCATAGAGGCCTGGTGCCTCTCCATCCGTTCAATTTCAACAAATAATGCCTTGAACACCTCCCGAACTTGATTGTTTCTTCCGTTCTGCGGTGATGGCCATGCGATGTCAAAGTCATAGTCACCGAACAATGGTACCTGACGGAATGACGGGAGCCGGGTGCAGTGGAAGGCGTGCGAGCTCGTTCTCGACTCTTGGGAGGTCGGGTACCTCCAGGGAGAAAGGAAATGATTCTACAAAGGAATCATCACGGCCAACCGGATTTGTTCAATTATGAGAGGTGCGCATGAAGTTCCTTTTGGAGTCGAACTGCTGCGGCTTGAGGAGCTGTGCGGTGGACTGACTGTTTGGTGGGGTCTTTTGTGAAGTGGACCCGCTAGTGAGCCTCACTTTGTCTCAACAACTTCGTTGGTCTCACTGGTTTCTCCAATTGAGTGGACTGGTCCTCGGCCTTGATCGGAAGCGTCATCGGACGATGATGAGATTTCCATTGGTGGCTCATCATCAAAGTTGAAAGTTTGACGAGTAGTCTTGAGATCGGACTTGCTCATCTTTGGGGAACATCCGCACCGAGTCTTTTGGATCGGTCACGGGGATGACTCAACTTCTTCGTCGCCGATCCCAAAAAGGTTACATCGGGGTTATCCTGGGAATTATGAAGTGCGCTTATCTCCTTTTCGGATGGATCAATGATAGCGGAGGGATGTTCTCTATTTCACTTCTTTACCCCGGAAGTCTCAACCTCCCGTGGGCCTTCATTACCTCCTACGGTCTCAACTGCGGTGAGGGCCTTGGACCTCCCTTTCGACGATGTCACTGTCTTAGGGTCTTCTATGGTGGCATCCATTGGAGTCTCAACCCCATGGATTGCACTTTCATCGCCTGCAGTGTTAACTCCCGGGCTGTTCCTTCCTAACGCCTCGACCGCATCGGCGCGTCATTAGCCTTCGCAGAAGCGGTTGGCACCTCACCGAGACAATCTCAATCGCCGAGCTTCGTTGATGACAACTTGCTTGTGTACTTTGTGGTTGTTCCTTCTCCACTTCGCCTCCTAGATTCGTCGTGGAGTCATCTTCAACATTCTCCGACCTTTGTAGTGGAGGAGTTTCTCCCTCGGTTAGCGCACCACCGAGTGACTTGGAATGGGGTCACTCGTCTCCAAACTCCTGGCTGTTTTCTCTTGAGTGTTCAGCGGTTGGGGCGGTGGTAAGACACCTTCATTAGGGGTTGGCTCAACCGGGGTCCCCACTAACCCGATTTCATCGCCAGCTTCCCTTAATTCCTTCTTCCGAGTGAGTTGGGGAAGTGGTGGCGGAACAACGGTGGCGATTTGTCAACCACTCCCATTGGATCAATTTCACTGTGTTTTGGAGGACTCTCCTGGTCCCTCCATCAATCTTTTTCTCGTGAAGGATTACGGATTCGTGCATTGCTTGCTGCATTTGCAACTTTTCGTGGGCGGCAGAGTCCTGATCTCATCATCAGTCGATAAGACATCAAGGAGATGATGTGTGTGTTACGTGGTGCCGATGATAGAGGCGAGATCTTTGGCCTTCTCACGTGCCTCGGCTTCCTCTCGCTGTCTTTCCTTCTCCTTGTCCTTGAAGATTTGCAAGATATCCGTGCGCTTTTCTTCATCCAAAGTGCTTGGACCTCGTGGTCACTCCAAGGAAGTTCAATGATTCCTCTTCCTCTTCTATAAATTCAGGCCGTTGGAACTGTTCCTTGATCGACTCAATTTCCACTTCCTCCACTCTGTGACGATTTTGGATGTCCGGGTAAAGTGGGGATAAGATCATCACATCACTATCGCTCTATCGCTTCTTCTTGTGTCTCCAAGCGCGGACTACAACAGAGTTTTTTGTTTGCCTCTGGCTGATCGCCTTGACGAGACTTAGCTGTTTCATCAATTATATCCTGGGACTCTACTTCTCCAAAGAGTCTCGTATCTGCTCGGTGAGTGGTGACTCGGCCGGTTTCTCAAGCTCGGAGTGCTTGATGATTCTTCTTCGTCTCTAGTTTGTACCGGAGGAATTTACGGTTCGAGAGAGTTTCTTCCGAGTCTTGGCGGCGGGGCCGTCTTGTGTTTTTTTCTAAGGAGGCGGCCGTCTTGGCTTATCGTTCTCCTCTTTTTGACGATCGGAGAAGGTATTTGAGAGTCCTTCTCAACCATCTTCTTTGGGGCGGGAGACACGGCTGCGGGGCGGGTGACTCGAGCTACGGTAGGAGCGAGTTTGTTTTCTTTCTTTGCATGAGCAGCGATCTTCTTAGCGACTACGGGGCAACTTTCTTCTTTGGTGGAGAGGAAAGCAAAGCAGTATCTTGGGTCACTGATTCCCCTCACTCGTGTCGACTCTCTTGGCGTGGGCTCTCTTCAGTGCGCTGAGAGGTTTGATCTCGAACATCCTCTTGTTTACATGGAACGCCTTTCCATGTCTAAGAGGACTCCTTTCACCTCCATCACCGGCCAATCACCGGGCCATATCCTAGGGATCCTCCAAATGCACCATCTTTCTTGAAGGATTTGTTCCCTACATTCTCGCGGTCTGCTGTAGACAAACTCAGCCCGTTTATTTTCTTTTCTTCAATGATCGCGGCCATTACGATCAATTTTGCTTTGAAAGTTGGTCAAAGCCCAAATTTGATGTCTATGCATTTGGCAACTATGTCCAACAGTTTGTGGTAATCCTCCTTCAAAGACCTCTTGTTTGTTTGTGTAAACTATTTTATCAAAGATAGTCGGGCTTGGCTATTTCCTTCCAAGCAAAGGCGACCAGGTTTACATCAAAGATCGTTGATTTACGATGCTCCTTCCGTCGGCGATGGCGGTGTTGACCAAATCCTTGGCGAGAGATGGTGAATTTCTTTCCGTGAATGATGACTTTATCCCTTCATCGTGAGTCTCGGCGTTCACGTAGAATCGTGCGACCTCCTCCACATAGGTCATCGGATATTCCAACGCTCGAAAACGATTTCACCCCCAGGCGTTTCCAATTTCTCGGAATTTTCTTCACTAAGGTGTCGTCGGACCCTGTTTCACCATGCCGTCGAAATCCACAAAAGAGACCCGGTGTGGATTTGCTTTCCTAACTTGACAAAGTCATAGGTTGGTGCCATTTTTTAGGATTTCACCGAAAAAACTTAGAGGTTGATTTGAAAATAGATAGGGTTTTGAGAGAGTTTTGCTTTTGCTGCTAAAAGAAATGAACGGTTTGGTAATATGAGAGAGAGAAGAAGGAAAGCTTAAGTATGGTTTATGAAAGGACGTGCGGGTGGTTTTTGAAATGTGATCGAAATCAACGGCTTAGATTTTGCACGCCGATTTAGCATTTAATGTCTCGTATTTAATGCGGCAAAGATTTATATCCAATCATAAGCTTGGTGTGCGACTTTTGCCTGTACACGTCATAATTATCTTTGACGTAATTCTTAAAAACATTCCCGCTTAGTCAAAACGATCGCGTTTTTGTCACTTGGCTCATAAATGACTCACTTTTTACCCTTAGCTGGTTTAACTCTTCTTCTCACTGGTTCTCTTTGTGACTCAAATTTGTCGGTGACATGGTATATCTGTCTTTTCCGATCTGGTGATTTACTTAGCTAATTTGTGAGTTCAGACTCTTTTCCCTTTTTGTGTTCCATTTCTTTTCTTTGATTCTTCCGAGTGTCATCACCTCAATTAACCCTAACTCATGCTTGAGTTCTTCAAATCTTGACTCACATAATGGTTTTGTGAAGATGTCACCAATTGTTTATCGCTTGAGATATATTCCAAGATGATGTCCTTCTTTTCAACATGATCTCTTATGAAGTGATATCTGACATCGATATGCTTTGTTCTTGAGTGCAACACATGATTTTGAGTGATTGCAATTGCACTTGTGTTATCACACATGATTGGAATTTCTTTTTCCTCAACTTCATAGTCTCTCAAATTGCCTTGTCTCATCCATAGGATTTGGGCACAACACCGCCCGCATGCCTATGTATTCTCGCTTCACCGGTGTAGAGGTGGCTCTTCAATTTTGCTTCTTGCTAAACCAGGAAATCAACCTTGTTTCCCAGATTTGACATGTGCCTGAGGTGCTCTTCCTGTCAACTCGCATCCAAAGATAGTCAGAATCTGAATAGCCAATTAGCTTGAATCCACCTTCCTTTGGATACCATAAGCCAACTTCTTGGCTTCCTTTCAAGTATCTCAATATTCTCTTAGCTGCTGTCATATGGCTCTCTTTTGGAGCAGATTGAAATCTTGCACATACACCTACAGCAAAGGTGATGTCTGGCCTACTTGCTGTGAGATAGAGCAATGATCCAATAAGTGCTCTGTATCTTGTTTGATCTACAGGCTTGCCATCTGCATCCATGTCCATTTTGACTGATGTATTCATTGGTATTTTCACAGAAGACTTCTCCTCCATACCAAATTTCTTCATTAAGTCTCTGGTGTATTTTGTTTGACTTATGAAGGTTCCATCCTTCAGTTGTTTCACTTGGAGTCCAAGGAAGAATGTCAACTCTCCCATCATGCTCATTTCAAATTTACTTTGCATGAGGTTTGAAAATTTTTCACATAGCTCTCTTTGTTTGTGGATCCAAAAATGATGTCATCCACATATATTTGAACGAAGCAAGATACTCTTTTTGTCTTGAATTAAAAAAGTGTTCTATCTACTTTTCCTTTTGTGAATCCATTCTCGATTAGGAATTGTGACAAAGTGTCATACCATGCTCTGGGTGCTGTTTTAATCCATACAGAGCTTTCTTGAGTTTGTATACCTTATCTCCAAGAGTCTTCTCGCTCAAATCCTGGAGGTTGTTCAACATACACTTCTTCTTCCAATAAACCATTTAGGAATGCGCTTTTTACATCCATCGATATACGAAAAATTCTTGTGAGTCGCATAGGCAAGAAACATCCTTATAGCTTCCAATCTTGCTACGAGGAGCAAATGTTTCATCAAAATCTATTCCTTCTTCTTGGCAATATCCTTTGGCTACTAGTCTTGCTTTGTTTCTTACCACATAACCTTCCTCGTTCATCTTGTTTCGAACACCCATTTAGTACCAATAACGTTTTGATGGGTGGGTCTTTGAACTAATTCCCATACTTTATTTCTTTCAAACCGATTCACTCCTCTTGCATAGCTTGAATCCAATGTGTGTCATCCAATGCTTGTAACACATCTTTGGGCTCTATTTATGAGATAAAGCATGTGAACATAGCTTCTTGTTGAGTTCGGATCTTGTTTTGACACCTTCTCTTATATCTCCAATGACAAGTTAAGTGGATGGTCTCTCGGCCATCTTACATCGAAGTTGCGATAAGTTGGTTGGGTTCAATCGTCTAGCATTTGTGTTGCTTTGATCGGCTCTCTCGTAGTCACTTAGCAAATTTTCCAAATTGTTTTTCAGATTGACTATCTCATCTTCTTCCTCGAGTTTATAATTCGACTTGACTTGACAAGGACTCTCTTCTCGTATGGTTGGATGATTCAAATTATCGGTGACTCTTCAATGTCTTCTCCATTTACATTTGGCTCATCGAATACCACATGAATGGATTCTTCTTACGCAACCATAGTCCTTTTGTTGAGTACTCAGTAGGCTTTGCTTTCAAATTTGTATCCCAAGAAGATACCTTCATCGCCTTTAGCATCGAAGGCCTTTAGATTGTCTTTGCCATTATTGTGGATGAAGCATTTACATCCAAATATTCTAAAATATGCAACATTTGGTTTTCTTCCAGTCCAAATCTCATAGGAGTCTTTGTCACCGTCATTTATCATACATCCGTTTTGAGTGTAGCAAGTCGTGTTGATTGCTTGACCAAAATCTTTTTGGTAGCCCCGTCAATAACATGGTCCTTGCCGCTTCTTTGAGAGTTCTATTCCTTCTTTCGCAACTCCATTCTGTTTGTGGAGTCCTTGCATTGCAGATAGTTCATGACCAATACCATTTTCAATACAATCGAGTTATTATTCCATTGACAAACTCGGTTCCTCTGTCGATCTTATTTTGATAATGGTTTGGCTCTTCTCATTTTGAATCCTCTTCATCGATTGTGGTAGTTTCTGTAGAGTTTCTTTCTTCTTACACATGAATATTGTCCATGTATATCTTGAGTAGTCATCTACTACCACCAAGGTGTATTTCTTTCCACTTATGCTAGCCGGTTCCACTTTGGGCCAAATAGATCCATATGTAGCTGATGCAATATTCTTGTTGAAGATGGGCATGTCTTTTCTTTGAATGATGATTTGATTTGTTTTCCCTTCGACATCGTCACATATACTCTCCTTTCTCAGATATCGAGTCCGGAAGTTCTTCCACAAGACTACTTCGCAAGCTTGTTAATCGTTTTGAAATTCGGGTGACTCGGGCTTTTTGTGCCCACGACCAACTTGATTCAAATTTTGTGCTTTTGCTAGTAGACAGTCTTTGGGTGTAGCGGTTGACCAATCTACTACATACATGTTCTTTTGTCTCGTATCCTTGCAACACAACTTCATTCGATTCACCTCCTTGATTTGGCATATACCCATGTTAAATCCAACATTATAGCCCTTATCACGAGTTGGTGATGCTTAGCAAGTTGAAGTTGAGTCCTTCAACATATGCAACATCCGTGATTTCTAATCCATTCCTCTTGATGGATCCAATGCCTCTTATTTTACCTCGAGCTTCATTTCCTCCAAATATGACTTTTGCTCCTTTAACTTCCTTGAATTTTGACAGAGTTTTCTTATTTCTGTCATATGTCCGGAACAACCACTATCCATATACCAGGTTCCTTGGCACTCACTGCTTCCTTAAACCCGCAATCAAGGAAATTAAGTTTTAGGTACCCATACTTGTCCGGTCCTGAGGGGTTAGAATTGTCGGATGATCCAACCAACTTATAGCCAAATGATTTGACTCTGGCGGGTTGCCATCTATCGATGCCATAATCATAATTAATCTTGGCAAATTGCTTGGGGATTCTAGGTTCATACAACCTGTCTCTTTTGTCCGTATGCCCGCATATGTGTTTTGGCAATCGCCTTATGGGTAATTGTGGTGTCTTTGAGTGTAGTGCCTAGGTGCATATGTGTCTTGATGAAAGCTCTTATACTTTTGGAATGGCCTTTCTTGAGTTCTAGGCCTTTGCCATTTGGGCTTATATTCCATAAGTCTATCCGATAGTTCACATTATTCCAATCAGTTGCTTGGATATTTTCTACCATTCCCATCATATGTGTTTCTTTTATAGATTTTAAGGGTTTTTGGTAGCTCGCTTCTTCTTTACTGAGTATTTTCTCGTTGGAGTTTGGCTGAGAACTCGATCAATCTTTTCTCAAATTGTCCTTTCAAATAAGCACTCAATCGGGTCATTTTCCTTTTCCTTTATAAATCCAAGGCGGTTTGCTGTAATTGTGCTTTGAGTGAATGTGTGTGCAACATTTAGAGTTTTGGATTTTTTTAGACTCTTCATTGCTTGAAGATCCTTTTTCCAAAATTACTCTTGAAGTTTGACATATCACGAGAGAGTTAAATCCTAAGCTGTCTTGTCTCCACATTCTCTTTGACTCATAATAAGATCATCTAATGATTTAGATGCATTAGTGAATGAGGCAATAACATTTTTGAGGTCATTCTCCTCTTTTCTATGGCAAAGAATTTCTCGCTATTAGCTTGCTTTTTCAAATTTTTTTTAAACTTTCATTCTCATCAGCTATTTGACTTAGAGTACTCGGCTCCTTAGTCACCGTGAGCTTTGGCTCTTGAGTAGGTCTGTTTTCCTCATTTAGTATTGTGTGTGAGGATTTAATGTGTTCAAAATCTTTCATCATTTTGCCTAATGAGTCATAAAGATTAGTGGGTGATGAGGTGTGTGTGTCACAGTCACTATCACTAGAATCGAGTTTGATGAGTTGGAGTTTACCTCAACTTCTTGGTCGGAGTTGATCTTGTTCCTTGGCCATCAAACGATCGTGGCTTCTTCTTCGAGTCACTTGAGTAGTCGGCATCGCTCTTCCTCGAATCACCGTGTGTCTTTTGACTCAAGATTTTCTCGCGACCAACATTGCCTTTCTCTTTTCTTGTCTTGTTTCTCTCAAGACCTTTCTTTCTTCTTCATTCATTCCCTCGTATTTGTTGACTACGGGATATGGGCAATCAATGGCATAATGACCTGGTTGCCTCGATTCAAAGATAGATATTCAACCTTTTGATCGGCTTTTTGATGATCTCGTTCTCTTGGTTGGTCTATCTTCCCTTGATTTGGAGGAGCCGAGTGTCTTCGGAGGATTCGCCCTTGCCTCTCTTGTAGTTCTTATTGAAGAACTTGTTGAACCTTTTACTAGTAGGGCTATTTCTTAAAATGACTTCTTTGACCTCAACTCTCTTCCCATCTTTAACAATTAGAGCAAACTATTTTGGGTACAAATTGTCTCTTCCTGGTCTTTTTCTTCTCACTCAAACTCGTTGGCTTTGAGGTCCGAGAATAGTTCATGGTTAGATGTCTTTGATAGGTCCATGGAATGTCTTAGTGCCATGACTTTTATTTCCCATTCACCGAAGACTTTTTAGGATCTTCATACACATTTCATTCTCGTGTATATTCCTTTCCAAGTGCGGATAGCTCGTTGGTGATTTATGTGAACCGAGCATCCGGTTGATCCAGTTTTCTCCCGAGATTATCTTGAAGTTCTCAAATTTCGTACAACCACCGATAATTTGTTTTCTTTGATTTGCTCGAGCCTTCACAAATCAATGTTAGCTTGTCCCGATCTCTTTAGCCGTTTTGCATGATTTGACTTTATTGAACATGGTTTTGTCCAAGGTTTTGTAAAGGATGTCCTTGGCTACATTGTCCGAGGTTGTATCTTTTTCTGTCATCATTTGTCCATTCGGTTCTTGGTTTTCAACCATGGGTGGTCCGGGAGCAACATCCTCCTCACATTCAAATTGCAGCTCTTCTTATATACCGTGTTCACCTTTAAGATTTGCAGCCGGCCCATCCTCTATCACTATCCACATCTCATCATGTAATGCTTTAGATAGATAAGCCCGCATACGAATTTTCCAATTATCAAATTCTTCAATAGTGAACATAGGGATGCGTGTCAAATTTGTTTCCATGATAATAAATTTTAATGATAAAAAGAGTTTTGAAAGTTTAAGTACTAAAGCGAGACTTTGAAAAGTTTGGAGATCTAGTTCAAGAACTGGTCAAGGGAAGGCTCAATAAACCAACCGCTCCGATACCACTTGTAGGTCCCAAGGGGTGTAAGTGTAAGGTTTAGAAGGGGTTGAATAAACCTTACCAAATTTTTGATTTAGTCCTTTTAAAAATTCGAGTTGATACTACACACCGTGTCCTTGTGGACAACCAATTTAGTTAATCAAGAGTTAGTCTCTCAACGGACTCAACCGAGTGTTGATGGAATAACTCACTGTTAAGTCTAAATTAACTCAATCGTGGTTTGTTTTCAAATGGAAGATTTAACACCCTTAAGTTTGGTTAAGTAGAGATTTAGAGCTTGATTTAGTACTTAGAGGTTATCTAATGGATAGCAAATATGTCGTGAAATTAAACAAATATGATGCAAGAATTAAAGTCTTTGAAATGTAAATGACACAATAAGATTTTTATAGAGGTTCGAAGATGAGGTAATTCTTCTACTCCTCTATTCTCCAACTCTGGAGGAATCCACTAGGTATTGATCAAGATATACAAAGTGGTAACAGGTCAAATACAAGTCTTGATCACACAAATGACTTGATCCTTTGGGACTCAACTGAGACGCCTTGATCACTCACCGGCTTCTCGTGCGATTCAGCTTCTTCACAGGGCAATCGCTTGCTACTACACCCACTTGCTCAAGCTCTTTGGATTTGATCATGAAGCCCTCCAAAAGCTCAAGACTTGGTTCGACCTTGAACCTTCCTACAATCCTTCGTGGAATGTAGACCCCTTGATTCTTGATAATTTCCTCTTCAACCGATTAAAGTTATCTTTCCTTCACACGTGAGTGTTGGATTGATGTTCTTCGTAGTGTAGGCTTGAGGATTGAGCGTTTAATGACTTGAGAATATTTCAGTTCTGATTCTAATAATTGCTTGAATGTTTGTGGTTCCGTCACCTTCTCTCGTAGTCATTCCTCAGCCTTTTTATAGTGATCTTTCAAAAATCCCGTTGAAGAGATAGGTTTAATTTTTGAAAGTCACTTGTGGTCGCTGCTTTGTTTTGTTGCAGCGATCTTGGAATTGCCATTTCCTCGTATGAATTGTTCTTCACCTTTTGAGTTACGACATGGTGTAGTGCTTCCCATTGGTTTATTCCTTTTGCACATTTCTCGACCGAGCACTTTGAGAAAGGTAGCATGGAGATATTACTTGTTTAAGTAATTCTCTTGATTTACGTGCAACGGATCTTTTTCATTATCTCGACTTGACTGCATTTCCTTGCTTTCCCCAGGTGACTTAGAGTCGACTTCCAATCATTGGATGACTCTTGTCACTTCAACTTGAGACTTGGCTTTTCTTGAGTTGACTTGACCGATACTCCACTCACCGCATCTCAAATTTGCTCCTTCAAGAGTTCCGTCTTCTCTTCTTTGCCATACTCACCGTCTTGCAATGAGTCTTCCTTTCCCGTCTCCGTTGTCTTCTTGCATGTTTGGGCATAGCCGACTTAACTCACTTGACCAGCCCCTATTTATTACAATGCGATTTACAACAAAAATTGGGGTGCCAACTTCCTATTCTAAGTTTTACATGGCATTCATCAAAATCTAAACAATAAATTTCCCAACAAAGTTCATCAATAATTGTTCGTAACTCCAAATATTCCCAAATGAAAAAAGAAAAAAAATTACTATTGTAACCCCATGTGAACAAACTCACTATTTGATAAGGGCAAAAGATTGTCCGGCCGACTGACTGGCTTTACATTAGGCCGAATCGCGAGCGCCCATAGTATTGGGCTGACCTGTTAAGTATTAAGTACTGGGCCGATCTGAGGAAGCTTACAACAGGGGACTAACCTTCTAAGGCTTATGAGTATTGGGTCGACCTACTGAGCCCATACATAGGTGAGAGGCCTATCATATTGGGCCGACCTGTTAAGGCCTGAGTACGAGTGGGTTTGTAGGGATGTTTATCGGGCCGACCTGTGTAAGGTCCGTTGTATAAAACCGACCTGCCAAGCCCTGCACAGCTAAATCGATTTGTTGTTGACCCGTTGTATTCTACAAGGACTTTGGGGTACAGTTCATCTCGGCCCAAAAGATGTATGAGGCACTGAGGATGCCTTGGAGATTTAAAGGGGCTTTACACCAATACATTGGGCCGAGGTGTTTTGAAACAGGTCGGAGCTATGGTCTTACAGGCGTAAAATTAGGGTTTTTAAGAGATCCGATCCTAATCTAATGATGACTCTGACACCAAATCGTAACGGAATCCCGGATTTTACGGAAACCCTAATCCTAGCTAAGGTATAAAAGGCCCAAGCCCAGGTTCATTCTAACCTAATCTCATTTTCTTTACTGTTACATTGCTTTTTCTCTCTCTAGTCTTTACTTCTTTTCCAAGACACTGACTTAAGCATCGTAGAGGGTACGCCGGAGCCCCCCTCCGGCCCCCCTTGTGCAGGTTTTACGGAGGACTTCGTCTTGGAAGGTGATCGGCAAGGAGAGGTTGCTTTTGGGAGCAACCAAGTGGCACCGTCTGTGGGAAATCTTGAGCAGAGACGTGAGATTCGAGTTTTAGCTATGGAGGATGTTAGGAGAAACTTGGAAGATGATCTGAACCGTACGCCGCTGGGAGATACTCCAGGCGTAGTCACGCAGGAGGAGGTTCGACCTCCACCTCCACCACCCCCGGTGGACGGTGGAGGGCAGCGGGTGTAGAGGATAGCGGAGGGCAGCGGGTGCAAAGGATGGGAATGGATGAACAGACGCCTATGTCTGGGAGCAGTATAGATTTGGGCCCAATGTTCTTTGAACAGTTGGGTGGTTTCATCACGAGGGCCGTGGAACAAACGGTGGAAAGACGCTTGAGGGAGATGCTTCCGCCATCGGCTCCGCCTGTGGTCCCACCGGTGCCTCCCCCTCCTACAGTCCCTCCTCCGGTGGTTCCTCCTCCTGTGGTCCACCCAGAGGTCGGCGGCGATGGCGGTGAAAGAGGTGCATTCATCAAGGGGAGGAGCATGTGTCTCACGAGGACCAGGATTGGCCTGAACGGATGGACGACCTCCACCGTGAGGTGCGAGATATTCGGGAGGAGGGTGGCCGGAGTGCCGGAGAGCGGCGCCGATTCGGGTGAGGAGGAACTCCTTTTTCAGAGGAGGTGATGGTGGATGAGCTCCCAGCCTCATACCGAGCTCTGAGCTTCGAATATGATGGTACCACAGATCCATGGGACCATCTTTGCCGTTTTGAAAATACGGCTTTGCTACACAGGTTCACGGATGGCGTGATGTGTAGGGTTTTTCCTACCACTTTGACGAAATCGGCTCAAAGAATGGTTTAGCCAGACTTGCTCCGGGCTCCATTCGAAACTTTGATGACTTCACTCGGCTTTCCTTAATCGCTTCACGAGTTGCCGAAAGTACCAAAAAGGCGCCCACGACTGTTTAGCATCAAACAGAGAGAAGGGGAGGGACTTCGGAGCTATATTCAGAGGTTTACCGCGGAAAAGTTGGAGGTGCCGTCAGCCAGTCCAGAAATTTTGGCCAATGCCCTAGCTCAAGGCCTGAAGGATGGGGAGTTCTTTGAATCATTAGTAATAGAGCTCTAAGACATTCGACGAGTGTTAGCTCGGGCGGAGAAATATATTAACCTGGAAGAGGCGAGAAAAATAAAGAGAGAGGAAGGAGAGAAGAGAAGAGACAGGAGGGAGGATCGGGAAGACAAGGGACCTCAGAAGAAGCCGAGGTCTGAGGCAATGGGAGGAAGGCCGAGGTTTGAGAAATATACGCCTTTGGCTGTCCCTCAGGGCGAGGTGCTGGTAGCTATTGAGAGGCATCCTGACCGGAGGTGGCCAAAGGCACATGCTGAGGCACCAGTAAAGGCGAAATGTAAGGAATTTTGTAGATTTCACAATGAGCATGGACACACAACAGATCGGTGCACACACCTGAGGGATGAGATCGAGCGGCTCATTCAAGCAGGTCATCTAAGGGAATTTGTGTACATTGACAAAAAGGAGAAAAAAAGGGGAGTATAAGAGGGATAACCGGGGATATCACCAACCTCGGCGGGAGCCGGAGCGTAGGGGGGAGGGAAGGGAGGAGCTACCTCCACCTCCGCCCCCACCTCGGCGAGAGGTCATTTAGATGATTGTTGGAGGACCGGCGGAAGGTGATTCGAGGTGAGCTCGGAAAAATTATGTGAGAGCAGCAGCACCAGATTGGGTGCAAGAGCAGTTGAAGGTGGAACAGGTCGGGCCGGGGCCGAGTATCCGATTTGGACCAGAGGATTGCAAGGGTATCGTGACACCTCACAATGCTCTTGTGATCACAAAGATGTTAGGAATTTTATTGTTTAGATTTTGATGAATGCCATGTAAAACTTAGAATAGAAAGTTGGCACCCCAATTCTTCTTTGTAAAGTGTATTGTAACAATTAGAGTCGCTGCCAAGCGTGAAAGAGTTAAATCGCCAAATACGCCCTAACATGCAAGAAGACAATCAAGACTTGAAGGAAAACTCTGGCGAGGGACAAATGAGTACGGCAAAGAAGAGCACAGAACTCGATCAAGAAGCGGTGAGTGGAACATCACCAAGTCAACTCAAGAGAAGCCAAGTCTCAAGTTGAAGTGACAGAAGAGTCATCCAATGATTGGAAGTCGACTCTAAGTCACCCGGGGAAAGCAAGGAAATGCAAATGGTCAAGTCGAGATAATCGTAAAAGAACCGTTGCACATAAATCAAGAGATTTACTTAAACAAGTAATATCTCCATACCACCTTTCTTGGAGTGCTCGGTCCCCAAGCGTGCAAAAGAAATGAACCAATGGGAAGCACTACACCGTGTCGAACTCAAAAGGTGATAAAACAATTCATACGAGGAAATGGCAATTCCAAGAATCGCAAGCCAACGATCGCAAAGTGACTTTCAAAAATGAGCTTATCTCTTCAACGGGCAAATTTTTGAAAGTTCACTATAAAAGGCCGAGGAGTTTGTTTGAGAAGAAGGATGAATGACACACACGTGAGATATACAAGCTTATCAAAAATCAAACATTCTCAATCCTCAAGCCTACATTTCAAGTACATCAATCCAACACTTACCCGTGAAGGAAAGAGAACTTCAATCAGTTGAAGAGGAAAATACTCGAAAACAAGGGGTCTACATTCCAGAAGGATTGTAGAAAGGTTCAAGGCAACCAAGTCTTAAGCTTTTGGAGGGCTTCGTGATCAAATCCAAATTGCTTAAGCAAGTGAGTCAGAGTAGTAAAGCGCAATTGCCCCGTGAAGAAGCCGAGTCGCACGAGAAGCCGATTGAGTGATCAAGCGTCTCCGGCATCGAGTCCCAAAGGATCAAGTCGGCTTTGTTGTGATCAAGACTTGTATCCGGACTGCTACCACTTTGTAAACCGATCATTACCTAGTGGATTCCTCCAGAGTTGGAGAAGAGAGGAGTAGAAGAATTACCCCATCTTCGAACCTCTATAAAAATTTTATTGTGTCATTTACATTTTAGCATTTAAATTCCTGCACTTTTAATCGCTTATATCTCACGATAAATTTGCTATCCATTTGATAATTTATAAGTACTAAATCAAGTCAGAAAAACTTGCTTAATCAAACTTAAGGGTGTTAAGTCTTCCAATAAAAACAAAACCACAATTGAGTCAAATTATAGCCAACACCGAGTTACTCTATTAACAGCTGTTGAAAATGGAGCGATTAACTCTCTTGAGTGACTAATTCGATTGTCCATCAAGGACACAAATGTGTAGAACTCAGAGATTTAAAAGGACTAAATCGAAAATTGGGTAAGGTTTATTCAACCCCCTTCTAAACCTTACACTTACACCCCTTGGGACCTACAAGTGGTATCGGAGCGGTTGGTTCATTGAACCCTCCGCACCGGTTCTTGAACTAGATCTCCAAACTTTTCAAAGTCTGCTTTAGTACTTAAGATTTCAAAATTCTTTTCTATCATTAAAAGTTATTATCATGGAAGCAAATCTAACACGCATTCCTATGTTCACTATTGAAGAATTTGATGATTGGAAAATTCGTATGCGTGCTCATCTATCAAAGATTACATGATGAGATGTGGATAGTGATAGAAGATGGGCCTCTGCAAATATTAAAGGTGAACACAAATTGCGAAGAGTTGCACCAAGGAGAAGAAGATGTCGCTCCCGCACCAGTCATGGTTGAAAAACCAAGAACTGAGTGGACAAATGATGACAGAAAAAGGTACAACCTGGACAATGTAGCCAAGGACATCCTGTACAAAACCTTGGACAAGGCCATGTTCAATAAAGTCAAATCTTGCAAAACGGCTAAGAAATCAGGACAAGCTAACATTGATTTGTGAAGGCTCGAGCAAATCAAAGAAAACAAACTATCGTGGTCAGACAAAAATTTGAGAACTTCAAAATGATCTCAGAGAAAACCTGGATCAACTGGATGCTCGATTTACGAAATCACAAATGAGCCGTCGCACTTGGAAAGGAATATACACGAGAAGAAATGTGTATGAAAATCCTAAAAAGTCTTCCAAATGAATGGGAAATGAAGGTCATGGCACCGAGACATTCCATGGACCTATCAAAGACATCCAACCATGAACTATTCTCGGACCTCAAAGCCTACGAGTTTGAGCCGAGAAGAAAAGACCAGGAAGAGACAAATTGTACCCAAAATAGTGCTCTAATGGTTAAAGATGGGAAGAGAGCCGAGGTCAAAGAAGTCATTGACCCAAGAAATAGCCCGATGGTCAAAAGATTCAACAAGTTCTTCAATAAGAACTACAAGAAAGGAAAGGGTGAATCCTCCGAAGACACTCACTCCTCCAAATCAAGGGAAGACAAGCCAACCAAGAGAATGATCATCAAAGAATTGAGTATCAAAGGGTGACAACTCAAGAATGGAAAGAGCCGATCAAAAGGTGAATATCTATGTTGGAACTGTAGACAACCAGGTCACTATGCCATGGATTGCCCATATCCCGTAGTCGGCAAAGTACAGGGATGAAGAAGAAAGAAAGGTCTTGAGAGAAAGAAGACAAGAGAGACAAATTGATTCGGTGCAAGTGAAGCCGACTACTCAAGTGACTCTGAAGAAGAAGCCCCGATCCGCTTGATGGCCAAAGAACAAGACCAAGAAGATGAGGTACAATCTAACTCAACAAGCTCGGACACTAGTGATAGTGATCGTGACACACACACTTCATCACCTCTGATCTTTATGATTCATTAGGCAAAATGATGAAAGATTTTGAACATATTAAATCCTCACACACACTATTGAATGAGGAAAACAAACCTACTCAAAAGTCAAAACTCAAAGCGACTAAGGAGCCGAGTACTCTAAGTCAAATAGTCGTTGAAAATGAAAGTTTAAAGGCCGAAATGCTAAATTAGTAGCAGAGATTGCTCATATAGAAAAGAGGAGAATGACCTCAAGAATGTTATTGCCTCATTCACTAAGGCATCTAAATCATTGGATGATCTTATTATGAGTCAAAGAGAATGTGGAGATAAGACAGCTTAGGATTTAATTCCTCTATGTCATGTCAAACCTCAAGAGTAATTTTGGAAAAAGGATCTTCAAGTCATGAAGAATCAAAAAATCCAAAACTCTAAATGTTGCACACACATTCACTCCAAAGCACAATACTAAGCAAACCGGTCTTGGTTACAAAGGAAAAGGAAAAAATGCCCGAGTTGAGTGTCTTTGAAAGGACACCGAGAAGAGATTCACCGAGTCCTCAAAGAAACTCCAAATAGAAAATACTCAGTAAAGAAGAAGCGAGAGCTACCAAAACCCCGGAAAATCCATAAAAGAAATACATATAATGGGAATGGTAGAAAATATCCAAGCCAAGTGATTGGAATAATGTGAACTATCGGCTAGACTTATGGAATACAAGCCCAAATGGCAAAGGCCTAGAACTCAAAGAAAGGCCATTCCAAAAGCATAAGAGCTTTCATCAAAGACACATATGCACCTAGGCACTACACTCAAAAACACCACAATTACCCAAGGAAGGCAATTGCTAAAACATACATGCAGGCATACTGCACAAAAGAGACAACAGTATGAACCTAGAATCCCCAAGCAATTTGCCAGATTAATTATGATTATGGCACGATAGATGGCAACCCCTTAGAAGTCAAATCATTTGGCTATAGGTTGGTTGGACCATCTTATAACTCTAACCCCTCAGACCCGGACAAGCATGGGTACCTAAAACTTAATTTCCTTGATTGCGGGTTCAAGGAATGTAGAAAGTGCCAAGGAATGCGTACATGGATAGTGGTCGTTTTCCGGACATATGACAGAAATAAAAGAAATCTGTCAAAATTCAAGGAAGTTAAAGGAGCAAAAGTCATATTTGGAGGAAATGAAGCTCCAGGTGAAATAAGAGGTATTGGATCCATCAAGAGGAATGGATTAGAAATCACGATGTTGCATATGTTGAAGGACTAAACTTCAATCTACTAAGCATCACCAAATTTGTGACAAGGGCTACAATGTTGGATTCAACATGGGCATATGCCAAATCAAAGATATTGAATCAAATGAAGTGGTGCTTTGCAAGGATGTAGACAGAAAAATATGTATGTAGTGGATTGGTCAACCGCAACACCAAAGACTGTCTACTTGCAAAGAGCACAAATGAATCAAGTTAGGTGGCACAAAAGTCGAGTCATCCGAATTTCAAAACGATCAACAAACTTGCAAGAAGTCACCTTGTAGAAGGACTTCCGGACTCGAGATACAAAAAGGAGAGTATATGTGATGCATGTCGAAGGGAAAACAAATCAAGTCGTCATTCAAAGAAAAGACATGCCCATCCTCAACAAGAATATTGCATCCGCTTCATATGGATCTATTTGGCCCATGGAACCCGCCAAAGATAAGTGGAAAGAAATACACCTTGGTGGTAGTAGATGACTACTCAAGATACACATGGACAATTTCCATGTGTAAGAAGAAAGAAACTCTACAAAAACTACCACAAATTATGAAGAGGATTCAAAACGAGAAGAGTCAAACCATTATCAAAATAAGATCGATGCAGGAACCGAGTTTGTAAATGGAATAATAACTCAAGATTTGTATTGAAAATGGTATTGGTCATGAACTATCGGCAGCAAGGACTCCACAAGAATGGAGTTGCAGAAAGAAGGCAATTAACCCTCAAAGAAGCGGAAGGACCATGTTAGTCAAGCAGGGTTTACCAAAAAGATTTTGGGCAAAATCAACACACTTGCTACACCCAAAACAGGATGTATGATAAATAGACAACGACAAAGACTCCCTATGAGATCCGGATGGAAGAAAACCAAATGTTGCATATTTGAATATTTGGATGCAAATGCTTCATCCACAACAATGGCAAAGACAATCTAAAGGCTTTCGATGCTAAAGGCGATGAAGGTATCTTCTTAGGATACTCACCAAAGCAAAGCCTCTGAATACTCAAGAAAAGAACTATGGTCACGAGAGGAATCCATTCATGTAGTATTCGATGAGCCAAATATAAATGGAGAAGACATTGAAGAGTCACCGATAAGTTTGAATCATCCAACCATACGAAGAGTCCCTATCTTTGTTCAAGCCGAATTATCAATTCAAAGAAGATGAGATAGCCGAATCTCAAAAACGGCCGGAAAATTTGCAGCTAAGTGATTACGAGAGAGCGACCACAAAGAAACACACCGCAAGTCGATCAACCTAGCTAACTCACTCCAACCTGATGTAAGATGGCCGAGAGACCACCCACCGTAACTTGTCATTGGAGATATAAGAGAAGGTGTCAAGACAAGATCTAGAACCCAACAAGAAGCCATGTTCACATGCTTCATCTCACAAATTGAGCCCAAAGATGTGTCACAAGCATTGGATGACACACATTGGATTCAAAGCTATGCAAGAAGAGTGAATCGGTTTGAGAGAAATAAAGTATGAGAATTAGTGCAAAGACCCATACATCAAAATGTTATTGGAACCAAATGGGTGTTCGAAATAAGATGAACGAGGAAGGTTACTGTGGTAAGAAACAAAGCAAGATTGGTAGCCAAAGGATACTTTGCCAAGAAGAAGGAATAGATTTTGATGAAACATTTGCTCCTGTAAAGATTGGAAGCTATAAGGATGTTTCTTGCCTATGCAGCTCACAAGAATTTCATTGTATATCAAATGGATGTAAAAAGTGCATTTCTAAATGGCTTATTGGAAGAAGAAGTGTATGTTGAACAACCTCCAGGATTTGAGCAAAGACTCTTGAGACAAGGTATACAAACTCAAGAAAGCCCTGTATGGATTGAAGCAAGCACCCGAGCATGGTATGATACTCATCACAATTCCTAACTCGTAAATGGATTCACAAAAGGAAAAGTAGATAGAACACTTTTTCGAATTCAAGACAAGAAGAGTATCTTTGCTTGTTCAAATATATGTGGATGACATCATTTTTGGATCCACTAAAAAGAGCTGTGTGAAAAATTTTCAAACCTCATGCAAAGTAAATTTAAAATGAGCATGATGGGAGAGCGACATTCTTCCTTGGACTTCAAGTGAAACAAATGAAGGATGGAACCTTCATAAGTCAAACAAAATACACCAGAGATTTAATAAAGAAATATGGTATGGAGGAGAAGTCTTCGTAAAAATACCAATGAACACATCACCAAAATGGACATGGATGCATGGCAAGCCTAGATCAAACAAGATACTGAGCACTTATTGGATCATTGCTCTATCTCACAAAGCAAGCGGCCGGACATCACCTTTGATGTAGGTGTATGTGCAAGATTTCAATCTGCTCCAAAAGAGAGCCATATGACAAAGAAGCTAAGAGAATATTGAGATACTTAAAAGGAAGCCAAGAAGTAGGCCTATGGTATCCAAAGGAAGGTGGATTCAAGCTAATTGGCTATTCAGTTCCGACTATCTTGGATGCAGAGTGGACAGAAGAGTACTTCAGGCACATGTCAAATGCTAGGAAACAGACTGGTTTCCTGGTTTAGCAAGAAGCAAAATTCAATAGCCACCTCAAATGGTGAGGCGAGAATACATAGTGCGGGCAAACACAGCCCCAAGTCCTATGGATGAGACAAAGAAGAGATTATGAAGTTGAAGAAAAAGAAATTCCAATCATGTGTGATAACACAAGTGCAATTGCAATCACTCAAAATCTGTGTTGCACTCAAGAACAAAACATATTGATGTCGATATCACTTCATAAGAGACCATGTTGAAAAGAAGGACATCATCCGAATATATCTCAACCGATAAACAACTAGCCGACATCTTCACAAAACCATTATGTGAGTCAAGATTTGAAGAACTCAAACATGAGTTGGGGCTAATTGAACTAAGCCGAGACACGTAAGAATCAAAGAAAAGAAATGGAGCAGGAAAGGAGGTGAAAAAGAATCGAAAACAAAAACAACTCAAGAATCACCAGACGGAAAGTCAATATACCAAGTCACCGATAGCTGAGTCACTAAGAGAAATGTGAGAAGCGAGTTAAATCGGCTAAGAGATAAGTGAATAACTTATGAGCAAAGTGACGAAAAACGCATCGTTTTGACTTAAGCGGGAATGTTTTAAGAAACACGTCGGATAATGATGATGTGTACAGACATAAAGTCGCACACCAAGCCTATGATTGGATATAAATGCTGCCGCATTAAATACGAGACATGAAATCGCTCAATATGCGTCGCGAAATCCAAGCCGTTGATTTCGATCACAATTCAAAACCGCCTCGCACGCCCTTTCATAAACCATATTTAAACCATTTTCGTCCGTTTCTCTCTCACACTTCTAAAAACTGTTCATCTCATTCTCTCAAAAGCAAAGGCAAAATACTCTCGAAACCCTATCAATCTCCAAATCATTTTCTCGAGTTTTTCCTTGAAATAATTCTCGAGAAATGGCACCAACTTATGACTTTACCAAGTTGGGAAAGCAAATCCACACCGGTTCGATGGTGGATTTCGAATTTTAATGGTGAAGCGAGGGGTCCGACGACACCCTGGTAAAGAAAATCGCGGAGAAGTTGGAAACGCCCCACTAAAACCGTTTCTAACACTAGAATATCCGATGACCTACGTGGAGGAAGTCGCACAATTCGTGAATGCCGAGATTCACGATGAAGGAATCAAGTCATCTGTTCACGGGAAGCGGTGACTATCACGCGAAGGATTTGGTGAATATTGCTCACTACCGTGAGAAGAGCAACCGAGATTAAGGAAGTCGATGTCAACTTGGCCGACGATGGAAAGAGATAGCCAAGTCCGACTTTGCCGATAAAATTATATACACAACAAACAAGAGATGGCCAAGGAGGATTATCACAAATTGTTGGACATAGTTGCCAAATGTATCGACATCAAATTTGGCGACTTTGACCAACTCACAAAGGCAAAGCCGATTGTGATGGCTGCAATCATTGAAGAAAAGAAGATAAAACTGGCCGAGTTTATCTACAGCAGAGATCTGCTGCCCGAACGCGTGGGAACAAGTCCTTCAAAGAAGATGGCACATTTGGAGGATCCCGGGATATGGCCTGGTGATTGGTCGGCTATTGGAGGTGAAAGGAGTACCTCTTAGACATGGGAAGGCTTTCCATGTTAACAAGAGGATGTTGAGCTAACCTCTCCGGTGCTCGAGTCGAGCTTACGCCAAGAGAGCGACACCAGTGAGGGGAATCACTGACCCGAAGACACAAATGCTTCCTCTCCGGCCAAGAAGAAAGTTGCCCCTGCACTGCTAAGAAGATCTACGCCCCTGCAAAGAAAGAAAACCAAACATGCTCCCGCCCCCGCAGCGGAGTCACCGCCCCAGCCAGTGTGTCTCCCCCCCTGCAGTTAGCCGGTCGAGAAGGACTCCCAAATACCTTCTCCGATCGTCAAAAGGAGGAGAACTAACAAGCCTAGACGGCCAGCTCCTCGAAACAAACACAAGCACCGCCCCGGCCGCCCAAGACTCGAGAGGACACCGCATCCCGAACCGAAAATTCCCTTGGTACAAACCAGAGACGAAGAAGACTTGTCAAGCGGTCCGAGCAGAGAAACCAATGAGTCGATTACTCGGCTAGCACAAATACCGAGACTACCGGAGAAGTAGAGTCTCTAGATGTAGTTGATGAAACGGCCAAGTCTCTGAAAGGGCGATCAGCAGAGGCAACCCAAAGACACACTGTAGCTCACACAATTTGAAGCACAAGAAGAACCAGCCCAAGCGGATAGTGATGTAATGATCCTATCTCCACCTTACCCGACATCCAAAATCGCTGCGTGAGTGGAGAAAATGGAAGTTGAGCAAGTCAAGGCAGTTCCAACGGCCTGAGTTCATAGAAGAAGAAGAGGAACTCGCTAAATTTCCTTGGATTAACTCTCGTGTGCTCGGCTCGGATGAAGACAAGCGCATGGACATTCTCGGATATACAAGGACAAGGAGAGAGAAAAGCAAGTCAAGAAGCCAAGCACGAGAGAAGGCAAGCATCCGCCCTATCTCCCGGCACCACGCACACACACATCCTCTCCTTGATGTCTTCTCTCGATAGTGACGAGGAACTGAGAATGCCGGCCGCCCACGTAAGAGTTGCAAATGCAGCAAGCATTGCACGAATCAAGAATCCTTCACGAGCAAAGATTAATGGAGGGACCAGGAGAGTCCTCCGAACACACCGAAATCGATCCAATGGGAGTGGTTCAAAAATAGCCATTGTTGTTCTTTGCTACCACTTCCCCACTCACTCGGAAGAAGGCATAAGGAGATGATGCGATGAAATCGGGCTAGTGGGGACTCGGTCGAGCCAACCCCTATTGAAGGTGTGCTACCACCGCCCCAACTGAACCATCAATTGAAACAGCCGCGAGTATGGAGACGAGTGACCCCACTCCAAGTCACTCACCGGTGCGCTAGCCGAGGGGAAACTCCTCCACCGCAGCGGCAAGGTCGGAGGATGCTTTGCAGATGACTCGACAAAGAAGCAAGGAGGCGAAGAAGAGAAATTACAATCACAAGAAGAACAACAAGTTGCCATCAACGAAGCTCGAGACGATTGAGACTGTCTCACCGAGGTGCCAACCGCTCTGAAGGCTAATGACGCCGCTGATGCAATCGAGGCACGAGAAGGAATGCCCGGGAGTTAACACTGGGCGATGAAAGTGCAATCCATGGGGTTGAGACTCCAATGGATGCCATCTGTAGAAGACCCTAAGACAGTGACACTTTGTCGAAAGGGAGGACCAAGACCTCGCAGCAGAGAGACTGCTTTGGAGGAAATGAAGGCCACGGAGGTTGAGACTTTCCTGGGTAAAGCGGTGAGTAGAGAACATCCCTCCTGGTATCATCGACCCATCCGAGAAGGAGATCCGCACTTCATGATTCCCAGGACAACCCCGATGTCACTTTTCTCGGGATCGGAAGGCGAAGAAGAAGGCTCGAGTCATCCCCATGACAAATCCAAAAGACTCACCATGCGGATGTTCCAAGCACGAGCAAGTCGATCCCAAGACTACTCGTCAAACCTTTAATTTTGATGATGAGCCACCTATGGAAATCTCATCATCGTCCGTTGACGCTCGATAAGGCCGAGGACCAGCCATCTACTGAAATGGAGAAATCACCGAGACCAACGGTCATTAAGACAGGCAGTGAGGCTCGGCCAGTAGGTCTACTCCACAACAGAACCCAGTGAACAACAGACTCACGCACAGGCTCCTCAAGCTGCGCAGCAGATCGATTCCTAAAAGAACATCACGCGCACCGCTCATCATCGAACGATCCTCGGTTGGCGGTGATGATTCTTTTGTAGAATCTTCCTTTTTTATTTGGAGATACGAGAACTCCACGAAGAATCGAAAAAACGAACAGCACGCTATCACGGACCAGCCTCTGTTCTTCCAACAGACACCATTGTTCCAAATGATTATGACTTCGATCTTTGTATGGCCATCACCGCAACAAGAATCACCAAGCTCGAGAAGTGTTCAAGGCACTCTTTGCTTGAGATTGAAAGGATGGAGAGGCATCAGCCTCTTTGGACATGCGATTGGACAACAGAGATGCCACCCTTACAGTGATTTAAGAGGCATAACAGATTCGGATAAGGAATGGTGGAAACAAAGAAGAAACAATGCGTGTGGAACAACGGTGAGATACTTGGACAATTGTTCAATAAGTCACTGGTGTGGAGAGCTGAAAATACGATGCAAAGACAAAGCCGAGAGAGCACATTGAGCATATGCATGAAGCTCACACCGCCGAGATCAAGGCTGCTGCGTGAACAACATACACATGATCTACGTTTGGAAGAACACATGACAAGAAAATTCACCTTCTCATGGGTTTGAGATGAAGCGATTTCAAAGAAATCCAACGCTACTAGATCTGGAATTCGTCTTTGCATACAACGTGAGCGATTTAAAAGCGAACTCAACCATCGAAGACTTCGACTTCATGCTTGCCAAAGATGTTCCCTGGGGTTCCTCTATCCTTTGATGATGCCAAAAAGGGGAAGATGAATACCTTAAAGCAAAATCAAGCCGAAAAGAAAGGAGCGGTGAGTCGAAAATCACCGAGGAAGTCTTGAAACAGAAGAAAGGAAAACATGTTGAGGGGGAAGGATCAACGATGTGACATTGATGATTGCACAAACCCCAAACAAGGTCCTGTCTGGCAATCGACATTATAAGCGAAAAACTCCCTGACTCTGCCACTCCAACACTCTGTTGTATCTATGGTGAGAAGAGAAAATCAATTGAAGCGGGGATGAAGGAAGTGGAAGGAAGAATGGATGCCAGGGTGATGAACATCTTGAAAGAACATGGAGGCATTCCGGTTGACAGAGACACCTATGCCATCTCGGATGTCGGGATAGAGCCACGTTGATCGATGAATTCAAAACGCTCGAACTGAGGGATACTTTGCAAACATGTCCATGGCTCAAGCTTGGGACTGTCTTGGGAAAAGGGTCTCACATTATGCGAAGAAAGTTTGACAGCGTGACAACCGGATCGCTCTGCTGGTCACTCCGCCGGGCACTCGAGTGGAAAGAAAGACTCGATCTGATATACGCCCGAGGTAGAGGAAGAAGCGGCGGTGGAGGAAGAAGCTTGGACTAGGCCTCCGCCCAAGAACATAGAATACGTAGATCCAGGGAAGAAAGGAGGGATCTATCTGGGCTTGACCAAGTGGCAAATTTGCGAGTGGCTAAAACTAACGCCGAGTATGCAAAAAGAATAGAAGAAGAAAACAAAAGACAAACTCGGCTATGGCGGAGAGAGAGGAAAAGAATAAGAATAGATGAAGTCAGCTGAAAAGCATATGAGAAGAAAAAGAAGGCAAAATGATGATGACGAGAAGAAGAGAAGAAGAGAAGAAGATGCTGATCAAGACGAAAGAAGGAGACAGCGAAGAAGATGAAGTGTTGCTGTCCACCCCTTCGTGTACTTTATTATGTAAATACATACAATGTAAGTCTTCTGTAATAAAGTTATAAATTCTTTATTTTCAGTATGGACAATTATGTGCTCTGATACACCTTGTAAACAGTTGTGTTGAGGAACAAGAATGATATGATCAATAAAAAGAATTGATTCTGCGCATACATTCTATGTCAATACACTATTTGTATGTATCATTGCTCTTTGCATCTTTGAATAATTTAAGTTTTGGCATCATCAAAAAGGGGGAAATTGTTAGGAATTTTATTGTTTAGATTTTGATGAATGCCATGTAAAACTTAGAATAGAAAGTTGGCACCCCAATTCTTGCACAGAAAGTGTATTGTAACAATTAGAGTGGCCAAGCCGAGTTAAGTCGGCCACGCCCTAACATGCAAGAAGACAATCAAGACTTGAAGGAAAACTCTGAGGGACAAAGAGTACGGCAAAAGAAGAGCAGACAGAACTCGATCAAAGAAGCGGTGAGATGCACGGTGAGTGGAACATCACCAAGTCAACTCAAGAGAAGCCAAGTCTCAAGTTGAAGTGACGAAAGAGTCATCCAATGATTGGAAGTGACTCTAAGTCACCTGGGAAAGCAAGGAAATGCGATCAAGTCGAGATAAGCGTAAAAGAACCGTTTAGAAATCAAGAGATTTACTTAAACAAGTAATATCTCCATACCACCTTTCTTGGAGTGCTCGACCCCGAAGCGTGCAAAAGAAATGAACCAATGGGAAGCACTACACCGTGTCGAACTCGAAAAGGTGATAAAACAATTCATACGAGGAAATGGCAATTCCAAGAACTCGCAAGCCAACGATCGCAAAGTGACTTTCAAAAATGAGCCTATCTCTTCAACGGGCAAATTTTTGAAAGTTCACTATAAAAGGTCTGGAGTTTGTTTGAGAAGAAGGATGAATGACACACACGTGAGATATACAAGCTTATCAAAAACTGAAACATTCTCAATCCTCAAGCCTACATTTCAAGTACATCAATCCAACACTTACCCGTGAAGGAAAGAGAACTTCAATCGATTGAAGAGGAAAATATCAAAACAAGGGGTCTACATTCCGGAAGGATTGTAGAAAGGTTCAAGTTGAACCAAGTCTTAAGCTTTTGGAGGGCTTCGTGATCAAATCCAAAGTGCTTAAGCAAGTGAGTCAGAGTAGCAAAGGCAAATGCGCCCCAGAAGAAGCCGAGTCGTCACGAGAAGCCACCGAGTGATCAAGGCGTCTCCGATCGAGTCCCAAAGGATCAAGTCGGCTGTTGTGATCAAGACTTGTATCCTGGACTGTTACCACTTTGTAAACCGATCATTACCTAGTGGATTCCTCCAGGGAGTTGGAGAAGAGAGGAGTAGAAGAATTACCCCATCTTCGAACCTCTATAAAAATTTTATTGTGTCATTTACATTTCAAAGATTTAAATTCTGCACTTTTAACTCGCTTATATCTCACGATAAATTTGCTATCCATTTGATAATTTATAAGTACTAAATCAAGTCAGTAAAAACTTGCTTAATCAAACTTAAGGGTGTTAAGTCTTCCAAAAAAACAAAACCACGTTGAGTCAAATTATAGCCAACAAATGAGTTACTCTATTAATGCTGACTTTGAGTCATTGAGCGATTAACTCTACTTGAGTGACTAATTCGATCATCCATCAAGGACACGATTGTGTAGAACTCAGTAGATTTAAAAGGACTAAATCGAAAATTGGGTAAGGTTTATTCAACCCCCCTTCTAAACCTTACACTTACACCCCTTGGGACCTACACACAGCGACGATCTCCAATTATGGTGTGTAATGGGTATTTGTGGATACAGGGAGCTCAGCAGATATCCTGTTCTATGATTGCTATAAGAAGATGGACCTCCAGGTCGGCTTGGAGACGGTGGACACGGCGTTGGTCGGATTCGCTGGAGGGGTGATCCAACCAATAGGTATGATTACTTTACCTGTCTCTTTGGGTAATGAGCCTAATCGTAAAACTAGAATGATTCAATTTTTGATAGTTGATGCACCGTCCTCCTATAACGTCATGTTGGGTAGACCGGCACTAAATGCTTTCCAAGCTGTGGTGTCGGTATACCATCTTAAAATGAAGTTTCCTGTGGGAGAGGAAGTAGGTGAGGTCGGTGGTGATCAGTATATGGCTAAGAAATTGTATGTAGAAAGTATTCAGAAGGCAGAAAGGGGGAGTGCTTTTGATGATGATAGAAACAAAGACAAGTTGATTAGGTTGGACGAACCGGTGGAGCATGTGCAACCTAATGACGAAATGATGATGGTCGAGCTGGTGCCAAGTGACCCTGATAAGGTCACCAAGGTCGGGAAGGAGTTGCCTGATGAATTGAGGGATGAGCTGGTGGAGTTTTTAAGGAGTAATGTGGATGTATTTGCTTGGACAACGGAAGACCTGGTGGGGATTGATCCGAGCATTGCTAAACATAGGCTTAATGTTAATCCGTCATATAAGCCGGTGAAACAAAAGAAAAGGAATTTCGGCCCTAAGAAGGATGCTATAATTCGGGCGGAGGTGCAAAGGTTGTTGAAAGCAGGACACATCAAAAAAATCTAGTTTCCAGAATGGCTATCAAATGCAGTATTGGTTCCAAAAACAGAGGATGATTGGCGCATGTGTGTGGACTTTAGAGATTTCAATCGTGCTTGCCCTAAGGATTATTATCCATTGCCCTGAATTGATCAGTTGGTGGATTCGACGTCGGGGTGTGAACTGCTTAGTATGATGGATGCGTCGCAAGGATATCACCGATCGAGGCTAAGCGAAAGAAGACCAAAAAGGGTGTGCTTCACCACCTCTTTTGGTACCTTCTGTTATGTAGTAATGCCATCCGGATTGAAGAATGCGGGAGCCACATACCAGAGGTTGGTGGATAAGATGTTTGGGGAGCGGCTCGGCAGGAATATGGAGGTGTACGTGGATGATATGTTGGTTAAAAGTATGAAGGCTGTGGATCATGTGCGTGACCTAGTCGAAACATTCGACACCTTGAGGAAGTATAGAATGAAGCTGAATCCCAAGAAGTGTGCCTTTGGGGTCAGGTCGGGAAAGTTTCTGGGGTACATGGTAACAGAAAAAGGAATAAAGGCCAACCCGGAGAAGGTCAGGGCCATCAGAGAGATGGCACCGCCTCGGGATGCCAAAGATGTGCAGTGTTTAACAGGTCGGCTAGCAGCGCTGAATCGCTTTATTTCGTGCCTCGCGGAGAGGAGTTTGCGCTTCTTCAAGGTCTTAAGAAAGGCCAAAAAGTTTGTTTGGGATGAGGAGTGCCAAAAGGCCTTCGAAGACTTGAAAAATTACTTGGCTGATCTGTCCTTACTAACTAAGCCGTTGCCCGGTGAGCCCTTATACCTCTATCTTTCAGTGGGAGGGCAGGGGGTTAGCACGGTCTTGATCGGGAGAGAGATCGATTCGAGAGCCGTGTACTATGTCGGTAAAAAGTTTTGAGAATCTTGAGTGTGGTATGCGAGAGATCGAGAATGCAAAGTCCGGCCTTGTAGTGGATCGCGAGGAGACTTGGCCGTATTTCCTTTCGCATAAGGTAATCGTCCCGAACTAATCTTCCGTTGAGAAATGTGATGAGCAAGCCCGAGGTAGCGGGGAGGTTAGTGAAGTGGGCTATTGAGCTGAGTGAGTATGATATTGAATTCGAGAACAGGTCGGCCATCAAAGCTCAAGCTTTGGGACTTTGTTCAAGAATCAATAAGGGATGATAGCGAAGAAGGAATTTGGGTGATTTATGTGGATGGGTCGGTAGGAAGCTCGGGATGTGGTGCTGGTATCGTCTTGATCAGCCCCCAGGGGATCGAAAATGATTTTGCTGTAAGGTTGGAGTTCAAGTTATCCAATAATGAGGCGGAGTATGAAGCATTCATTAGAGGGATACAAATGGCCATCGAGATGGGGGCTGTTAGGATGATTGTTTACATGGATTCTCATCTCGTCCATAAGCAAGTTATGGGGGAGTTCGAGATTAGGGAAGAGAGGATGAAGAGGTATGTGGAAGCATACCGAGGAGTTTTAGAGGGAAACGAAAGAGATCAAGATATGTCGAGTCCCGAGGAAGAGAATGGTCGGGCGGATTTTCTAGCAAAGATGGCCAGTTCGGCCTTGGAAAATCAAGCTAAACAAATCACTCTTTTGATGGCAAAAGAAACTGTGCTGGGGTTGGAGGTCGGAGAGATTGAGGAGAAAGAGGATTGGAGGTCGGCTATCATAGCTTATTTAAAAGAAGGGGTCTTACCTACAAATAGGCGTGAGATAGCTCGGCTGAAAATTCGGGCAACGCGTTTTTGCATTATCGGGGACAAGTTATATAAGAGAGGTTTCTCTATGCCTTTGCTGAGGTGTTTGAGTGGAGAAGAGGGTACGTATGTGCTGAGAGAGATGCACGAAGGTTGTTGCGGGAATCACATGGGAGTAAGGATTTTGATGAAGAAGTTCCTTAGAGCAGGGTATTTTTGGCCTTACCTGAAGGGGGAAGCAGAAAAGTTGGTGAGAGCATGTGAAAAATGTCAGATCCATGCGCCTTTGGTACATCGACCGGCGGAGGAGCTCATGACAATGAGTTCGGCATGTCCTTTTGCAAAGAGGGGAATTGATATTGTTGGTCCTTTTCCACCGGCTTCAGGTCAGAGGAAATTCTTAATTGTGGCAATCAACTATTTTAGCAAGTGGGTGGAGGCAGAGCCTCTTGCTAAGATAAATGAGGATGCAGTGATGAAATTTATTTGGCAAAACATAGTGTGTCGGTATGGAACACCTCGGGTCTTGATATCAGATAATGGAACGCAGTTCGCGGGTGTAGAAATCCGAGCTTGGTGTGAGGAATTGAAGATCAAGCAAAATTTCACATCGGTGGCCCATCCACAGGCCAATGGGCAGGTGGAAATGACTAATAGAATTCTTGTCCAAGGATTGAAAGCTCGGCTCGAGAAGGCAGGAGGAGCGTGGGTTCGAGAGCTCAACTCGGTGCTGTGGGCTTATCGAACTAATCCGAAGGAGGCAATTGGCGAGGCTCCGTTTAGCTTGGTGTATGGTATGGATGTTGTGATACTGACAGAGATCGGGATGGAAACGTATCGGGTTCAGAATTTTGATGAGAATGCTAATGAGATGCTGATACGAGAGGCGTTGGATACTATAAATGAGAAAAGGGAGATGGAATATTTACAAATGGAACGGACACGAGGAAGGATCAAGGCAGCCTATGACAAGAAAGTGAAGAAAAGGGCCTTCCAGGTCGGTGACTTGGTTTTGAGAAGGTCAGATGCTATCAAGAATAAAGGGAAACTAGATGCGAATTGGGAAGGACCACTTCGGATAGTGAAGGTGCTGGCAGGAGGTGCGTACAAACTGGAAGAGCTCGGGGGTCGAAAACTCCCCAGGGCTTGGAACAGTTGCAATTTGAAGAAATATCATTCCTAGAGTAGAGGAATATCTGATGTAATCAATTTACTCATTTTGAATGAAATGATCTGCTGCCCTAAAATTGTGTGTTCGGAAAATGGAAGTGATAAAAAGTGACAAGTATTTGGAGCTCAGTTCGAGCTAGACTCCAAATACTTGGGGCCACGAGGCCACGCGAGGAGCTCGGCTCGAGCCAGCTACCTTTGAAAAACTTGACAAGTATTTGGAGCTCAGCTCGAGCTAGTCTCCAAATACTTGAGGCCACGAGGCCATGCAAGGAGCTCGGCTCGAGCCAACTTCCTTTGAAGAGATTGACAAGTATTTGGAGCTCAGCCCGAGCTAGTCTCCAAATACTTGGGGCCACGAGGCCATGCGAGCAGCTCGGCTCGAGCCAGCTACATTTGAAGAACTTGACAAGTATTTGGAGCTCATCTCGAGCTAGTCTCCAAATACTTGGGGCCACGAGGCCATGCAAGGAGCTCGGCTCGAGCCAGCTACCTTTGAAGAACTTGACAAGTATATGGAGCTTAGCTCGAGCCAGTCTCCAAATACTTGAGGCCACGAGGCCATGCGAGGAGCTCGGCTCGAGCCAGCTTCCTTTGAAGAAATTGACAAGTATTTGGAGCTCAGACCGAGCTAGTCTCCAAATACTTGGGGCCACGAGGCCATGCGAGGAGCTCGGCTCAAGCTAGCTACCTTTGAAGAACTTGACAAGTATTTGGAGCTCAGCTCGAGCTAGTCTCCAAATACTTGGGGCCACGGGGAGCATAATAGGCCAATCTTTTTTGTAAAAAAAAATATATATATATATATATAATACATCTCGAGCTGTACTTTACAAGCCCGAACTATGATGAAAGTAAATAATAGACAAGAGATCGTGAAAATGAAAGTGCGAAGAAATTTCATTAATCATTCAAAATAATTACAAGTGCATAATGGAAAATTACAAAAGTAGAACTAAACTCCTAAGCAGTAGGAAGAACATTTTCGGTGTTCAGGTCGTCCATGGAGATGGTCACGTCATCTATGAGAGCAAGATCGGGATCATTATCCGGGATTTCCTGAACTTGAGAAGGGCCCGCGGGAAGCTGAGGGGTTGGCTGATCTCCGGGAACCTGAGAAGGACCTCCTGAGCTGGAGGCAGGGTGGAGGATGAATGGAGTAGATAGGGATTCTATGAACACCTCCACAGGAGCAAGATTAAGATGCTCCGCCTCTTCAGAGAACACGAAGCCCTTGGGGTTGGGCAAGACCTTCCTGGGACCTCGGCGATCGAAGGGCTCGGTAGTGATACCGCATTCCCCGAGTTGAAGCTCGGCGGTCAAAAGCAAAGCCGTAGTACTCCATGGCGGAATCTGAAAGAACTTTAATAAATTCCTGAGCTCGAAAGGCTTGCTTCACCCTCTCTGAATAGCCTCGAACTATTGAAGAGCCTTCGGGAGGTGAGAAAACTTTGGCGACCGGCTTCATGCCCTCACTCGGGCTTGATCGGCATTGACATCAAGACAAACGAATCGAGATCACTCGGCTCGATCTTGAGATCAGCATTATCAGTCTCCAAAGCCTTTATCTTGGCCTCTAGAGAGGCCACGGTAGCCTTATTGACCTCCTCCCTGTCCTTGTACCGGCGGTTCTCCTCTAGGAGTTTAGTCTCCCGAGCTTTCAGCCGAATGACCTCCTTCTTAGAATTATTGAGCTCGGCAATATTGGAGGGATCAGCAAAACCGACCCGAGCTCGTGAGATCAGTGCGGCTAGCTGTGCCTCAGCTTTCGAGTGGTTCAAGCAAAAGGAGCTCACCAGCTCAGCATCACTAAGCTTCTCCAAGGCAGTTCGGTCAGGCTTCGGGCAGTTGCCTTGGACATATTGGATGGCAAAAGTTCCATCATTGTTCTTCGGGATGGAATTGCCTGTGAAAAATGTTTGGTTGGCTGTATGAATGGGAGTGCGTGAGAGAGGAAGAGCAGCAGGAGGTGGGGTGGTCTTCGCCTTCTTGGCAGCTCATGTGCTGGTACCGACACCTGACCTCTTGGGAGGAGGAGGTCGGATAGAAGGTTGAGCCCCTGGGCCTGTGAGATCGGCCATCACTACGGAAATTGTGTCAGGTCTCCGAAGTGGTGGAGGCTGACCTCCAGGGCTCGGGGCGGCAGCGCTGGATGAAGGAGGGAGTGAGCCAGGAGCAATTGGTTGCTCCTCGTCATCCAAACAAGAACCATCTCAATGCCATGAACATATCTCTGCACAAAGAGGAAAGATTAGCTAATGAGTAAAGAGAAACAAATCAACTACAAAAATGACAATTACCGATGTCACAAGGCAAGGGGGCCACGATGTGGTTCAGCTCGAAGTAGTACAGGAGTGAGGAGGTTATGAGGCAAGAAAGGTCATACTTGACCAATGTAAGTTTATTTATTTGAGCTTGAAGATCGGAGACCGATCTCTGGGGTTGTGTTTGCGTTGGAGGAAGGGTCCAGTCCAAGCAATAGGAAACCCCCAAGCTCGGGGAAGAAATGAAGAAATATTTATCCTTCCCGAGAATTTGTTGGAGGAAGGATACTTGCTTAAACCGAGCATCACCTCGGGAGGTGATGTAGAAAAGACTTAGTGGTCGAACTCTTTATTTGAAACAGGGCAAAAAATAGTTCTAGAGTGGGCTCTATTTCTAAATACTTAGTCAGAATGATGAATCCGGCCAAGATACGGAAGGAGTTCGGAGTTAGTTGGTTAAGGGTACTCGGGAGAACTCGGACACCCCCACCATGAACGGATGGATAAGAAATGAGGTCGCCTCTCTCGACCCAAAAGAAGGCTAAGGCATTGGGGGAGGTCGGTTAGGTCGGTCGAGTCGCCAGCTAAAGAGAGAGTCTAAAAGTAAAAGGAATTTGGGCTGTTCTTTTAATGGTTTGAAGATTGGAGGCTGATAGGGTGGTCTCCCGAAAATCGTGAGGATATACAGGCAAGGGACCCGAGCACGGAGCTCGGATCTCTATTGTATCGGAATCCCGACCCGAATCAGAACTGGATTCGGTGGCATCAGGATCCGATGGACGGACTCCGGAGAGGGAGAGTGGTGGTGGGGTGGAACCCGTCGTTATCGCCCACCGCTCTAAATCGGCGACGACCGGGTCCGATGGCATCGAGTGAGAAGAAGAGGATGCCATATTGAAGAAAAAGAAAAAAATAAAGAGAAGGGGGATTACTTACTGGATGGAAATAGAGGGAAAAGTGGGTTGGAGCCTAAGTCGTTGAAACTTGCCGAAGCTGGAGGGATTCCGCCGGAGAAGGAGTCGTTGGCTTGAAGAAGATGCTCTGGAATTTGGGAATTGTAAAAGTGGTGAATGAAGAAGAAGTTGGGCTTTTATAAGAGGAGAGAGAAGACAAAGAGGTGCCTCGATTTTCGAGGAGATATTTGACGGTTTACGAGGCGTCAGGGAGCCGAAAAGACATCTCATCAATCACATCCGCGTGTCAGGTACTCGAGAGGCCAAAGGATGGCATGAATTTCAAAAGCCAAAAGTCGGCGGGAATGTGAAAAGCACAAACCCTAAATATTAGGTCAGCTTGGCCTATCAGCAACTATGGTTGAGGTCCAGATCAATCCATAGTTGGGGGGAGGAATTGATAAGGGCAAAAGATTATGCGGGCCGACGACCGGCTTACAAGACGGCATTGGGCCGAATGGTAAGGCCCATAGTATTGGGCTGACCTGTTAAGTATTAAGTACTGGGCCGATCTGAGGAAGCTTACAGCAGGGGACTAACCTTCTAAGGCTTATGAGTATTGGGTCGACCTACTTGGGTCGACCTACTGAGCCCATACATAGGTGAGAGGCCTATCATATTGGACCAACCTGTTAAGGACTGAGTACGAGTGGGTCTGTAGAGATGTTTATCGGGCCGACCTGTGTAAGGTCCGTTGTATTAAACCGACCTGCCAAGCCCTGCACGGCTAAAGCGATTTGTTGTTGACCCGTCGTATTCTACAAGGACTTTGGGGTACAGTTCAGCTCGGCCCAAAAGATGTATGAGGCACTGAGGATGCCTTGGAGATTTAAAGGGGCTTTACACCAATACATTGGGCCGAGGTGTTTTGAAACAGGTCGGAGTTATGGTCTTACGGGTGTAAAATTAGGGTTTTTAAGAGATCCGATCCTAATCTAATGATGACTCTGACACCAAATCGTAACGGAATCCCGGATTTTACGGAAACCATAATCCTAGCTAAGGTATAAAAGGCCCAAGCCCAGGTTCATTCTAACCTAATCTCATTTTCTTTACTGTTACATTGCTTTTTCTCTCTCTAGTCTTTACTTCCTTTCCAAGACACTGACTTAAGCATCGGAGAGGGTACGCCGGAGTCCCCCTCCGGCCCCCCTTGTGCAGGTTTTACGGAGGACTTCGTCTTGGATGATGATCGGCAAGGAGAGGTCATTTTTGGGAGCAACCACTATTCGTTTTCAAAAACCTTTATGTAACCCCATGTGAACAAAAAATAAAGAAAAGAACGGCATAATACCTGATGCTTGGTGAGGTGGCGAGTACTTCTTGTTCTTGTAAGCTTCCCTCAGAGCGGCTTTTTGCTTATGAGAAATCATGGTCATTGCTATGTAAATAAATTTTAGTGTAGAAGAAACACAGTGTTACATGCCCAAATCCACCAAGAATTCACCCTCAAATTCCAGCGCCGCCTGTCAGATTCCCGCGAGTGCGAGATAGAGGCACCGTCGAGATTTTCCAAATGAATATTTAAAGAAGGTTATTGAAAAAAATGAATTCGCTTGGAATATTGGGAGTGAATTTGGGATTTGGCAGTGAAGGTAGGGGCGCTATTTGCACCCCATTTTTTATAGACAAAAACTTCTATCAAACCGTCTAACGGTTCAAATCGGTTAGACGGATCCCAACCCAACCCGATAACAATAGGCGGTGACATTTTTGTGATTTTGAATGCGATGTCATTTTTGTAATATTCTAGAGGTGGTACAATATAATTGGACCGGTGACATTTTTGTAATATTAGGCAGTGACATAGTACTGTTAAAAGTATTAGTTTTTTTCTCTAAAAAGTATTAGTAGTAACGATGAAATGTATTAGTAATCCGCTTGAACAGTTTTTTCAATAATCCTCATGAAAAATATTTATTTTTTTCCATCAATAGTATTAGTATTCCTACTGAAACGTATTAGTAGTCTTATTTAAAAGTATTATGTTTTCCGGTTAAATGTATTTTAGTATTTCTTCTGAAAAGTAATAGTTTTTCTCATAAAAAGTATTAGTAGTTCCCCAGAAAAGTATTAGTTCTTCCCCCAAAAATTATGAGTAGTCATCCTGAAAAATATTTGGTAGCACCCCTAAAAATATTAATTTTCCCTCAGAAAAGTATTAGTAGTCCTTCTAAAATGTATTAGCAACTCTCCTAAAATGTATTAGCAGCGACCAGCGGATGTAGTGCTGATACTTGTGCGGGCTGTTGGTGGGCGGACAGGTCGGATATTTAAATCCGTCTAACGAATTAGATCCGTTAGACTGTCTGACAGGAGACTAACCCTTTTTGATATAGACACCCCTTTACTTCATACACTCCACTCTATCTTACCAACCACACAATTACTTAATACACCTCTATATTTTCAAGTTTACCCTTCAAGCAAAAAACACCCATTTACACCCCTTTTAACATAGGGTTTAAGAGGTATTTTTTATTTTTCACTATCGTGCAATTTTATAGTAGAATTAAGTCCAAAAATGTGATAATTTTATTAGATTGAATGTTTTATAGATTGGATTCGAATTGTTGTTGAAAAATTCGGTCTTTTGATTCAAATTTATGCATTTTCCTCTTGGTGTTTGACATGGCACGATGGGCTTTTTAAAATAGGTGGCAAGACCGTGCAATTAAAATAATGGCACGATCGTGTCTCAATTTTTTTTGTGTGAAAATAGGTTCATGGTCGTCCCACGATTTAAAAATAAGGCACAAATCGTGCCACACTTTAAAAGTAAGCACGATCGTGCCATGGTTTAAAATAAGGCACTATGCCACAATTTAAAATAAGGCATGGTCGCGTGCCACTCTTTAAAATAAGGCATGACCGTGGCACGTATTAAAAGAGGCACGATCGTGCCATGTAAAACAAAGACGTGATCGTGCCAATTCGAAATTTCTGTTTGCGCGATGCTGCAGAAATTTCTAACGGGAAAATAATGAAAAATATGAAAAATGTGATACTTCAAGTAGTATAATGATAAGATTCTTATATTATTGGTGTCGATAAATTCATTGGAGCAATGTGAGTGTTGAAAAATTAGGGCTTGGAGATTTTCTTTTTTTCTTAGATTTTGTAGAAAGAAGAATAATATGAATAGATGTAAGGAAGAAGATATAAGTTTAAAAAAGAAATGGGAGTGTATATGTTTAGAAATTTAGTAGGTATATTTAGAATATTCTTATGTTAGTAAGAGTATCCTAGTTATTTTAAGTCAATGCATTTTTGTAAATATTAATAAGGGGTGTATTTATTGAAAAATGAGGGTGCAAATTGACTATGTAAATAATTTTATTGTAGAAGAAACAGTGTTACATGCACAAGTTCACAAAGTACACACCCTCAAATTCCAGCGCCGCCCGTCTTATTCCGGCGAGTGTGAGGTACAGGCACCGTCGAGATTTTCCAAATGAATATGTAAAAATGTTGATTTGAGAAAAATGAATTCGATTAGAATATTGAGAGTGAATTTGGGATTTGGCAGTGAAGATATTTGATTTAGAGAAAGTAGAATTTGCAGGTAGGGAAAAGAAACAGATTTTGCGCTAAACTTTTGCACCAAATTAATAATTTCATCGCACATTATGTTGTTTTTTTGGGGATAGATATTTAGAGACCAAATTTTTATTTAAGTATTTCTTGCCAAATTTTTTAAGTTTTAATTTTAAAAAAAAAAACGATGATTTTGGCAAGGAATAGTGTAAATTCACTGCAATGGTTAGACAGGAAATTGACACTTTTGCTATGAACGATAATTTTTGCGACAAATTTTAAATTGGCTGCAAAATTTTCCGCACTATTTTCCATTTTTCTTGTAGTGAATAATGTGAATGAGCATTGCTTTAAACAAAGAAAGTCTAGTAAAGATTTGAGTGGGTAAGTCATATGAATATCTAATAAAAATGTTTAGGACAAGATTTTGCAAATATTTTCGATAGTTCTTCCCGAACCTGCAAAGATAAACATTAAATAAGTTACTCCAAATAATGAAGACAAACCTTTCTAAAGTATCTAAAAGCTAGAAGTTCGATAAAAAGTTTGAGGTAAATTTTTTTATGTAGCAGAACTAAAATGAAATTTTCACATAACCAATAGGCACCCTAATATTTTAGATAATTATAGATCGATCTTTTAGATATTTACAAAAAGGTAAATCTCAAGTCTCCTATATTTTTCTTTAGTATCACTTTACCCTTGTACTCTCAATTGTACCACTTTACTTATTTATACTCTCAATTAGTATCACTTTACCCTGTTATAACTGTAGGATATTATTTTACACTCACGTAATAAAAAATATGACTATTTTGTCCTTACCTATTAGTTGATTAAAATAACAATATCATTTCAAAAGTATTAATATTAGTAAACTTGTACTTATTTTATAAATTAACTTTCATAAATTGATTGATTAGTTAATGGGTTATTAAATTTATTATATTTGATATTTAGTTTCTAATTATTTAACTTTAATTAGTTCCTATTAAATTACTATATAACAAAATATTTTATATTAGCTAATACCTTTGTACTTTTAATTTTTATTCATCAAAAACTTAAAATTATATAATATATATGTAATACATTTTATTAAAGATGTAAAATATTAGTAGTAGTTTTTCAAATTTTAATTGAATATTCACAATTTAATAACAACTATGTTTTACAGAAGAAAATTGTCATTTTAGTAGTTAGTTATTTGATACTATAATGAATAATCTTAACTTTAACATAATTTATATTAAATATGGGTATATAATTATCTATATATACATATATTTTAAATGATATTATTAAAATTTACTTATTTAATAGAAATTATATTAAATTTAATAAATAGAAAATAAATTTTTTAAATAAATATATATATATATCTGAACTTAATACCATTAATTTAATTTAAAAACAATAATAGGGACAATTAAGTCATTTAATAAAAGAATAGGAGAATAAAATTATATTTTAATAGTATTAGGGGGTAAGTGATACGAATTGAGAGTAGGTAAACTGATACAATTAAAAATAAAAAGAATAAAGTGATACTCAATAAGAATATAGGGGGTAAAGTGAAATTTACCTTTTAAAAAATGTATAGATATGTCATATGTAGAAGCTGCGAGCTCTTACCACTCCTCTTATTAGCCTTTCGAGACTATGGCTGCGGACGTAGACTTTAAGCTCTTCATTTCCCAGTTCCTGTTGTTCTCGTGCAATTGTTTGAGCAGATTCTCCCAGTGAGTCTGCACAAAATTCAACTTCAATCGACTGCAGCGTCACAATTTCTCCGATTTCACAAGGAATCTCTTGTAGGTCGTCGCATCTATGAAAGACCAATCGTCGCAAACTGGGGAAATGGTCACCGGTGGAGACATTCCACAAAGCGAGTTTTAAATCTTCCATTTTCAATAATCTGAGCTGCTGAAATTCGGCATCTCTTGTTTCCCATGTTTCTCTCACAAATGCATCAGATCCTAATTTGAGAACCTTAAGGTTTGGCAATCTCCCAATTATCGACATCTTTTCCCAAGGCAAGCGCAAACCATTTAGAAAGAAAAAAGAAAAAAATCAGATAACCTCAATTATGAAGTAAACATCGAAACACAAATTTTAAAGCAGAAAACAGATACAAAGTTATAGTAGGTAAACTTACTCTCGTCTACTAATTTCAGGAAGTTTGCCTCTTCCGATATTTTCAAGCACAAGTCACGCAATAGATCATGAATAACACAAGATTTGACTCCACCATCCCATCTTCTTTTGGCAACCATTATTAGGCTTTTATCAACTAGCTCCATAAAATATTCTTCTGCTACAATTTTGGCACTCTTCGTTCCTTCCTTACGTATAATGAATATACAACTATAAGCATTTGAGACTATTCCTGCACTCGGTCGGGACCTAAGAGGACCTTCAGTGCGGTGGCGTTATTTGACAGCCCCTAGGTAAATTACATTTTTTTATGAAATTATATGTGTAATTGTGGTATTGATTCCATTTTCTTCGTAATTAAGTAAAGTTTTCTTGTTTTTTGACAGACGATATGCACACCTATTCAGCTCACCAAGGAGAAGTTACGACTCCCTTATATGCATGGAATTGATATGGACATATCACATGGATTGTTGTATGTCCATTTGGATCCGTTCCCGGCTCGGGTTACTCCATTTCATCCTACTGCTGTTGCCAGGAGGCTTGTTTTGGAGTCAGGACGTACTGCGAGATCAGGACTTCCTACGTCTCGGCGTCCGAAGAGAGCGACCTGACCCCATCCCGGCGCCCTGATGATGATGATAGTGAGGATGAGAATGATCACACAGATATTGCGGGTTCGAGTCATCCTTCTCAGAGGCGGAGGACCCATACCCAGCCTCCACCTCTGCCTCGACGCTCGACCCCTCCATCTCGGTCTCTGCCTCGAAGCTCGACCCCTCATCCACCGTCTCCGTCTCGACACTCGATCCCTCCGCCTCCACATCCAACTCCACCTCCAGACATGTCCCCTCCTTCCACATCTATAGTGGGGGATCCTCGTACCTTTTCATAGACCGGTGCACCGCCACAGACGGGATCAGCTTTTTTATCTGAGCCCGCTGCGAGCCATTCTGCTCTAGTTTTCCTAGAGATGGTGGAGACAGCCGTAGGTAGGGTGGTTGATCGTGCACTGGAGCGTCAGAGAGATATCATGATGGCTTCTGTACGGATGAGATTCACTCATATTTAGATACTCGGCTGCCTGATTTTCTATGTCGGATATTGCATGAGCAGGCTGCAGAGCTAAGTCACCGGACTCAGGATTCAGAGCCGGTGATGCATGATCCATCTCTATGCACCAGCCATGGGATTGGTCGAGTACAAGGGGAGTCAGATACTATTCAAACATCAGACTTTATATATGGGATATGTATACGTTATGCAATTCAATTTTCTATTGAATTAGATACTTTGTATGAATAATGATGTTAATAGTACTTCATCTTCTTCTACTATTTGTCAAGACACTAGGCTACCCACCGCGGCTGAGGGTTTTTCGGAGGTAGTGCCTAGTGATACTCTGCGTGGCACACCACCACCACCACGGCTTTCACCCGTCGTAGTCGCTGAGCATATCGGAGAGTCCTCTCCCTTAGGTGATTCTGCGGGGGTCAGACTGCAGGGGCTGAGACGGGAGACATTACTCCTGCTGCCCCATTATGTCCTGCCCATCGCGTCCGTCTGTCATCGAGGTACATACAGTCTCCATTTAAGGACTTAGATGAGCAGAGGAGGCAGCGACAGATACGTTAGCAGTTTACTCGATGCTTGGAGATGCCTAACCCCCCGTTGAATATTTCGTATATTATATTTATCATTAATGATATTTCATTTCAATACTCGTTAAACTGATACTCTTTTATGTCTGTCAGCCGATATGTAGGGCTAGTGCCAGCTTGGTATCAGGGCCTGGTTACTTTCGCAAGATCGAGGACGTAGAGGAGGATCTAGCCAATAATGTAAGTAGTTTTTTAAAGTATTTATTTCTTTTCAATAATTGTTATTGTTGTTTTAATATCATGTTGTTTAAAATGGTGCAGCATATGGAGCCTTATCTCGAGGTCCTTGTTCGGAGATTGCACGTCCATCTCTAGAAGAGATGCTAGCTTCATTAATTCGGCAAAACTCGAGCTCGATTAAATCAGGATGAAGCCAATATAGACAGAATCGAGGATCATGTAACTCAATTAAATACTAACATTAATGATAGATTGAAATCTTTGGAAAATCAGGTGGGGCAAATTGCTACAACAACACATAGCCAACACCAAAAAGACAAATTCCCGAAAGATACAAGGACAGATCCAGGAGAACAGTGCCAATCCATTTGTCTGAGGAGTGGAACTAGTTATGAGGGTCCAAAGATGCCAGTTGATCAAGAAATAGAAGCAATCGAGGATCAGGACTCGACAGAGGAGGTGGCGCCACAAATAGTGGAAAAAGAAAATGTAAAATCTGCTCTAACTATTGCAAGAACTGATGTGCCTATCCCTTTCCTACAAAGGTTTCGGAAAAAGAAATTAGATGATCGATTTCATTTCTACAATTTTTGGAGGTTTTTAAGAAAATCCAAATCAATATACCTTTTGCGGATGCACTAGAACAAATGCCAAACTATGCGACAAAGAAAAGAAAAATTTCGGAATATGAAATGGTGAAACTGACAGAGGAGTGTAGTGCAATTATTCAAAGAAAGTTACCTCAAAAATGCAAGGATCCGGGCAGTTTCATGATTCCATGCGTAATAGGGGGAACAACCTTTAATAAAACACTATGCGACTTAGGTGCAAGCATTAACTTGATAACTGAGATTAGGCGAAGTAAAGCCTACAAGAATTACCCTACAATTAGCAGACCACTTGGTAACATATCCCAAAGGGGTGATTCAAGACGTTTTAGTGAAGGTAGACAAATTCATCTTTCCAGCAGACTTCATTGTGTTGGAGATAACTGAGAGGTTCCATTAATTCTGGGAAGACCATTCATGGCCACAGGTAGAGCACTAATCGATGTGCAAAAAGGTAAATTAACATTGCGAGTAGATCGTAACGAATTTTTAACTAATTATTTATATAACTCAATTCAAGAAAAACTTAAAAACAGTATAAAACAATATATGTTTTTATGTTTAATTTACAATCAAATTTTCTCTTGTTTGGTTTTGATGGTTGGACACATCTTTATTTATATTATTTTTAAATTTCTTTGCATTAGATGAATGATAAATAATTAATCGTGTAATTTTATATGATAAAATTTGATAACCCAAGTTTTTGCATTGATAAAAAAATTGAATCTAAGCCGTTATTATAAAAAAATATAAAAAAACAACAAAGATAAAGATGAATGAATAAAGCTTGGATAACAATTTTTTTTCCAGAATTGTAGTAATAACTTATATTTCAATAATTTTAAAACTAATTATTTTTTTATTGGAAGTACATATATTTCTCTATAATTCTCAATGGTCTCAAACCCCCATCTTCACGTATCTTAAAAAATATATCATTTAATTATCTCACAATTTAGGGAGGGTGATAGATGATAATTTATTAATTTATGGGATATTTGCAAACAAAAGTTGAATTTAGAAAATATATTTTATCCTTCTATTTATTTAAATAAAACTAAATGAATTAATCTTATTTACTTATTATTTTGATTTAGTTGTAAATTCATACACTTGTGTTTTTTGCAGATGTATTTAGTTATTAAGAAAATTAAAGAAAAATATTATAAATGTAAATTTTTACATAACACTCAACTTTAAAATACTAAAATTGTCTCGTTTGAAGTCTTTGATATATGCTTATGACATATGGTTGGAAAGCTCTCCATATCTAGTTTAATACGAAATGAATATTATTTAAAAATATTTCAAGAATTACAATTAAATGAAAGCATATAATAAGAATTTGAAATATAAAGAGACACTAATCATATTATCCAAAAAAAACAAAAAACAAAAAACAAAATCAATATAGAAAACTACTTAATTGCCCTTCAAACTAACTTTATTATAAGATATTTTTGGCAAATCAAATCTTCCAAGAAACCTTCAAATCATTCACACTTTTATAATATGTATAGATGTATAGATATAGACAGATATAGATATAGATAAAGGGATAATTGCAAAACCACCATTACGGTTTAGTCTAATTAAAAAAAATGGTTATCATTCAAAATTACAAATATTCTCTTGCCATTTGTTTCTATTTCTCAAAGTGCACATCAAGAGGGGTCTTTGAAAGATAAATACAAATCTTAAGGGGGTCTTTGTAACACATTAATGGAGATATTTGTAGTTTTAAAAGATAACTAGGTATTGTTATAATTAGACTAAACCATATGGATAGTTTTTTCAATTATCCCTAAAATAAATTAAGCTTAAACACTTGTTTGTTGATGAGTTTACGTTATAAGTAGAGATGACAATGAGGCGGCTTTAAAACTGGAGTTGTAATGAACATGCCTTGTTCAAGTGGGTCTCAAGGCAGGTCACAATTCCACATTTTCTAGAATCCGTCGGATTTCAGGTCTAGGGTGGGGGTGGGATGAGTTCTCTATCTAGGCAGGGAAGTTTTCTATCTAGGCGGGGCGAGCAAGAAGGGACGAGTCTTGGTTCCAATATTTTCTTGGCACAAACATTTCTTATACCTGCATTGTTCCCATCCTTGGTTATACGTCCAATTGGAGAAGCTAATAAATATTATGGAAATGCATTTAAGATTGCTTGTAGGGATGACAATAGGATGGGTTGAAATCCGACCCGTACAAGATAGGTTTAGACCCGCTAAAGTGGATCCTGGGGTGGGTCCCTAGTAAGAAATCTAAAATCGGCCGGGTCCGAACCCACCCTGCTACATTATGTTATTTTATTATTGTTATGTTTTATTTGTTTTTCCACATTCTTAATTTTCTTTACATCACGATGTACTTTGTGATTTAAGTGTTGTAGAATATTATTTGACTTGCAAGGCTATGTAGTAAGTAATTAATGATTTGATATAGTATTGTGCTTTGAATATTAAACTATTAGTTCCTAAAAAAAAAGAATATGAAACTATTAGTTTACATTTATTATTGGAATGCTTATGATCTAATTTCAAAAGGCAAAGACTCATATAGGACCGTCTTACGAGTCTCAATCCGTAAGATAAATCCTATTTGACCCGTGGATCCGCGGATCCTATTGACCAGGTCCGCGGGTCAACAAAGAAATGGTCGCCTTTTTTTTGTCTTTTTTCTTCCTCGATTAAAAATAACGATTTTATGGGAAAAAGTATCGGTTATTTTAGATAAAGTATCAGATTTTTTAATATAGCCACAGATTATGATTACATTACATTGCAGGACAAATATATATATATATCAGAGTTAAAGTAACACCTTTATGAGTAAAATATATATTTTTTGAGACAAAATATCATGTTTTAAGAGTAAAAATATCTATTTTTTAAATAAAGTATTATATTTTTTAATAATAAATATAAATAAAGATGAATAATAAATATGATAGAGTTAAAGTAATACTTTTATAAGTAAAAGTATTTGTTTTTTGAGATAAAGTAACATATTTTTTAATATAGTCACAAATCATGAATATATTACAATAAATATATATATATATATATATAACAGAGTTAAAGTAACACTTTTATACGTTAAATTATCTATTTTTTGAGATAAAGTATCAGTTAAAGTAACACCTTTATGAGTAAAAATATATATTTTTTGAGACAAAATATCATGTTTTAAGAGTACAAATATCTGTTTTTTAAATAAAGTATTATATTTTTTAATAATAAATACAACGAAAGATGAATAATAAATGTGATAGAGTTAAAGTAATACTTTTATAAGTAAAAGTATTTGTTTTTTGAGATAAAGTAACATATTTTTTAATATAGTCACAAATTATGAATATATTACAATAAATATGTATATAGCAGAGTTAAAGTAACACTTTTATACATTAAAGTATCTATTTTTTGAGATAAAGTATCATGTTTCTTAATATAGTCACGAATTAGAAATGAAGGAAAGAAGAAAAAATAAAAAATAAATATGATATAGTTAAAGTAACACTTTTATAAGTAAAAGTATCCGTTTGTTGAGATAAAATATCAGATTTCTTGTTACAATTACAAACTAGGAACAAAAAAAAAGAAAAAATAAAAAAATAAATATGATGTAGTTAAAGTAACACTTTTATAAGTATCCATTTATTGAGATAATGTATAATTTTTTTAATAGACTTGGGTTCGATTCTTAGTCTCTTCATTTAGAGGCATTTTTAATTTTTATTCAATTTACCAAGCGTATTTATGGATGACTTTATATAAATGGTTACACTAAAATTGCACAACAAGTACTAGTGGTGTAGTGGTAGAACACCACCTTAAGCCTGTATATATTGAGGGTTCAATTCCAATCTAGCGTTGAAGCAGGTTTTTTTTTTTAAATAACAGGTCCACCAGCGGGCGGGCGGGCGGGTAGGGCTATAGGATCCGCGGGCGGGTGTGTGTGTGTGGGCTATAGGGTAGTAGGATCCGCGGGTGGATGGGTGGGCTATAGGATCCATCTTACAGAATAGGATCCTTAAGACGGTCTACAAGAGACCTACTCATTTCAAAATCAGTCAAAGTAGATGCAAGGTTATAGGTTTGCACCAGACACCAGTTGCTTTTGAAAATTTGGCTCGTTGCGGTAATGATACGGGCCCAACGTGTCTAGACCCGTCCCAACGAATCTTAAAATGGGTCGAGTCCCATATTTACTTTTCTTTAGCAGGGTGGGTCTCAGGTTTAGCCAAACCCGTCATAGACCCACCCGTTGCTATTCCTAATTGGTTGATATATCACCATTATGCGTGTCAAAAGTTGAGATCATTTTATAGAGACTTTTAAATAGGGGTGACAATTCGGTTATCGGGTCGTGTTCATGTTTACTTTTGGGCTTTTGACACAGTTACCCCACTTTTTATAGACAATAACAGCTTTTTACGCTTTTCGGTATTTTTTTGGATAAATTTACGCTCCCGACCTTTTTTTACACAAATTTACGCTCCCGCCAAATTTTCCGGACTTTTTTACGTTGTGGTTTTAAGATTGTTTCGAACATGTTTCTTGCAATAAAATTTAGTGAAAAAATTAATTTTGCCCCCGTTAGATAATCCATTTTATACTTGAAATCTTATAAAAAATCAAGAAATATACCATAAAACAACACATACTAAAACCAAATAAATTAAAAATATTACATAAATAACATGAATAAAAAAACACAATTCAATTTTTGATCCAATGCATGAAAACATAAAAAAACATGGAACAACCAAAAAACGATATAGAAACAAACCAGAAACAATATAGAAAACACCATATGAGGAAAATAGTTAAAAATAGGTAAAAATTTGTATTTAAATATCGAAAACCACGTGAAAACAACAAAGAAACAGCATAACAACATTAAAAACGGTATGAAAACAATCTAGAAACAACGTAAAAAATATTAAAAACACCACATTAATAAAAATAGCTTAAAAATAGGTAAAAATTGTATTTACACATTGAACACTACATGAAACTAACAAAAAAAATATTATTAGAACAATATTAAAAATATTATAGAACAACACAAAAACATCAGAAACAAGGTACAAAACAATACATGAACAAAAAACATCATAAAAAATAGGTAAAAGTTATTTTGAAACATCGAAACAACAAAGAAACAGTATTAAACATATTTAAACAACATCGAAACAACATATATAACATATAAATCAATGAAGTAACCAAAAAAAAGAAAAAAAAAAAGCGTAACAATAATCAAAAATATATACAGGAGCGTAAAAAAGGAAAAAAAATAGGTACAAAAGTGATAGGAGCGTATTTTATGGAATTTTTACTGGAAAAAGGGTATTTTATGTAATTTTTTCTTTACTTTCCGGATCAATTTTGGGTTATGTTACATAAAAAAGAAACCAAATAACACATAAGATAACTAAATTTTAAGAAAAATTGGTAACATAGTATTTGATTTCATATTCAAAGACAGACACATGGGGGCTGGGGGTGACAACTGTCTCCGCTCACCTTGCCACTAAATACCTATAGCATATTATTTAGTTAATTAATATCAACCAATTTCCTTACCTATCCGACTGTCCCCCCTTCCCCTAAGGGCTAGATTGGTATGATGGAATGGAATTAGGTTGGAATGGAATAATGACGGGAAAGGAACAAAATGAGCATAGAGAATTCCTATGATTATTATGCAAAAGGAATGCCTGAGAAATAGCAAAAGGAATGAAATCACCATTTGTTGACTTGATGTTAATATCAATATCGATTATTAAATGAATGGTTGTAATAGAACAAAACAGTTTTGAACACCAAATTATCATTCAGTAGATTATTTCCAAAAGAAAAAAATTATTTTTAATATATTGTGAAAAAATAATATTATATTATATGAATTGGTGTTAAACAATATATATATATACACACACGATATCAATAAAGTTTTACACATACATTTTTATAAAAAAATCCAATAAATGATTCTTGGAGCAATTCTTGAATTCTAAGTATCAAATTTGGATAGAACCTCAATACAATCAAAATATTTCACATATTTTTTATATATTGTGTTATATAAATAATATCCATTACATATTTACAAAAACAAAATAATTTTTTTATAATAATATAGAATTAATAAATAAGTTATGCTAATTGCTAATATACATATATGTAATGGATATGTTTGGAGATTTTAATTTCTAAATAGTTAGTGCATAAATAATTAATTTTTAATAATAAAATTATTTTTTAAAACAATGATGAGTTGAGTCTTAGTTTCATCCAATATTTTAGTTATTTTCAGAAAGATATTTTCATAAAAAGAAATATAGATTTATTCTGGAGTACTCATTGGGAATAACTAAATCCATGGGGACCAAAGGAATGGTTATTCCACACTTTTGGTAATAGGGATTACCATTGGAAAGGATATTCCCATTATAAAATTATACCAATTATTGGAATATGAATGGACTTAGGAATGCACATTTCATTCCAACCTCATTCTCACATACCAATTATGCTGTAAAGTGTAAGTGTGTGTATTATTGATGTCGACTTAATCATTGATGAATTTGAAAGTTATGAAGAATCGTAGAGCATAATTTAAGATGCCTAAATTTAATAAATAGATTGATGAATACTGCTTTTATTTACTTTCAAATAAGTAGTTCCATTGTGATATGAATGCAATATTAATCTTTTGACTGTTATTTTTATTTTTGTTTAAGTTTTTTTTTTGCACAGTAATTGATATGGGACATGAATTATTTATGATGATGATGATGTGTTTTGAAACTGTTGACACTATTGGTTAATTTATTCCACATAATTAAGTTAAGGAAATTTATATATTTTGTTTTTATTTGTATTAGATTTGATTTCGTCCCCAAGTATAAAATCCTACTTCCATCCCTGTTTATGTTGGTCGTGTTTATATTCATGTTTCTCTCAATAATTTCAGATCGAGTTCGTGTCGCGTCAGGGGTTGTGGCCCTTAACTTTAAACATCTCTTTTGAACACAAACCAAGCCTCACGAAAATGTGAAATCCTTAAGCTCATGCTTGGTGATTTTCGTGTTTATACAGAAATGATTCAAGACACTTGTAATTACCTATTTGCCCATTCTAGAATGCATTAATTTGACTAGTAAAATCTTGATTATATCTTTCAAATTCGCTAACATCATTGTGGACCAGATTTTGAAAATTGAACATCTTTTGTGATTTGTTAACATCTATTCGCTTGCTTTGTATGACTTACTTATCCAGTTGAGTTAATTAATATTCTCTTAGTAGGCTAATCTGACTAGGCATGGAATTTTAATACAATCTGATCTACGTACTAAGGAATCTGGTTTTCTTGTACTCCTCAATTTTGGCTAATCAGCCCAATTTTTATAAAATATTTTAGTTTTCTTGGGATAACGTGAACTGTGTTACCACTGCATTGGTGAGAATTTTCAAATTAAAAGCCTGAGTGAGAATATGTCAACATGAAAATTGATTGATGGTTACCAAGTTGACCACAACGTTTCAAGAGACGGATAAGCTAGAAGTATCTGATATTTTTTGATACCGAGATTTTCCATGTACTGGCACGACTAAATCGTAAAACAACCCCAATTTCTCGAAATCGCCTCACGAAAAACCGCGAAAATCACAATGATTCTCGCGTCCCTAATATCCTCAACTACCGCACACAATGAGTCATCACCTAAGTAATTACTCCATATTGAACTCCCCTCTTTCCATTCCACAGGTCCCATTGATCACGTTGACCACTAGGCCAAGGATCATTGGATAGAAGTATCTTATTTCTTCATATTATAATAAGGGTTAATTACAAAAACTATCCATAAGGTTTAACCGAATTAAAAAAAAAAACTTAAATATTTTCAAAATCACAAATTGTCTAATATTGACATTTAGTTTTCTTTTACAAATTACACCCTTGAGGGGACTATTTTATAAACTTTGAGGGAATGTTTGTAAGATTTCAAGGGGGTTTCCTAATTTTGAAAAATAATTAGAGTTTTTTATAATTAGGCTACACCCATGCTATTTTTTGTAATTATACCTTCATAACAAAACATAAAATAACAGTGCCATTGCAAGAAAATGAGATAAATCTTCATTGCCTATGTAGCAGAAGAAGTAAAGAGACAAAATAAGAGGAAATAACTAAGAAAATAAAAAATCAGCCAGTAATTAGCCTCATCCTAGGGGAACTGAACATTTTTTTCTATACAAGAAAAAAGTGGAAATAGGAAATTATATAACAGAACATTTTTATCCAAAAAAAAAAAATTGACATAAATTGGCATCAAATTTCCATATGATGACATACACAAACACAATTTCTAACCTCATCAATCAATCAGTCCCTTCCTGTGATTATTAATTAATCTTGAAGGATTAGCATATCTAGCTGAAAAAGATCTATACAGATAATCCGGCTCAATCCTTTCAGACCCATCATCAAAATTCTGCAAATAACTTTGATGATCATATGTTTTTTGCATTGAAAATGGGGATTCTGAGGTCTTCTTCTTGGGCCTTGTGAATTTTCGCCAAAACATAAGCCATTTGGGATTTGAATATTCATCATACGCTGTTTGGATGTACATTTTTTGGCCTAAACGAACACTTTTACTGCGTGAATTTTTCCAGTTAGTGAAGGACATTGCCATTGGAGAGAGAGAGAGAGAGAGAGAAGTGAAAATATATATGGATGAGTTTTCAATTTGAGAGTTGCATGGATATGACTTTTTATAGATAGAGAGATTTATATGTGTTGAATTTTGGCTAAAATGAGGAACTGAATTTGTGGGTTAGCAGTCTTATCAGGAACTATAAAATAAAATTGTAATAATTCCCTCGTGTTCATGCCATAATTGACCAAAAAAAATGACCTTGAATTTCTATTCCTTAGTCTAATTAGTTTTTTTAAGGGAAAAGAAAACTCCATATATTTTTTTTTTGAAATCAAAACTCCATATATTATTATTATTATTATTATTATTATTATTATTATTATTATTATTATTATTATTATTACTATTACTATTTTGAATCAGAAAACTCCATTATAGTTTACTGGTAAGTGTTTCTCCACCTTTTCTTATTTTGTTTGTATTTGTTTGATTGTTTTTGGATCAGAAATACATTTCAAGAAACTAATAAAAAACTCTTTTATTGATTCTCATTTAATACTTAAAATAAAGTCAAATCAAAGAACGTAGACAAATATTTTATCGTGTAAATTGTAATAAAAGATTATTATGACCAAGTTTTTTGAGTAAACTTGTTTAAAGGCATAAGCTCCTGCACACATATCTTATAAGATATTTTTAGAATTAGTTTATAATATGTTACATCTTATTTGTAATTAAAATTGATAATTTAAAGGGGTTCATTAAAATAAAATCTTCTTTCCACAATAAGTTAGTTTAGCTTACTTTTTGAAAAATTATAAACTCTTAACAATTTATAAATTTTTTAAAAAATTAGAAGATACAGGCAGATAATCTTTTTCAAACTTAAAATTATGGGTGACAATTCGGATCATCAGGTCGAGTTCATGTTTGATTTCAGCTTATGCTTAAAATACAACAAAAAATAATTAAAATATAAAATAACTACGTTTTAGACAAATTGGTAACAATGTGTCAGGTTTGTGTCAGTCGTGTTTGTGTTCGGATTTTTCTCAATAACTCCAGGTCGTGTTCGCGCTAAGTTATCATATCTCGTCAGGGATTGCCAACCTACTTAAAATTGAGTTGAAATGTCCAATATTTATGAGTTTAACATATAATGAAAAAATGTAACTTGGATAGAGTATCTGATGCTTGTACACATATCAAGCAATCTTTCTTTTTTAACTTCTCCCATTCTTTAGTGAGAAAGAATGTAGCCCCAACATTGTGTCATCATTTCCCTTTGTAGCTTGTAGCTTGCAATAAAAGGTAAATAACTCTAATGATTTATATTTCGGCTGCCTGCCCAGCAATTAGGAATACATTTATTTTGGAATTTGAGAAGTGGAATTTAAAAATCATTAGTACTACTTTCTGCTACTTTTTTGCAGACCAAGGTTTCTTGCAATTCTTTTGGCGAAACAGATAAAATTAAATTTACCATGTGAGACTAATCATTTGGTGGCCACTCATCCTAATATTAATAATCTCTTTATATAAATAATAATTCACATCTAATCTAAACTCTTATCCATATCCTGATATCCACATGCAGTTTCGCACCTTTGAAATGATAAGGATGAATCATGTCTTTGAAAAATGGGGTAGAAAAACGAAATTCACTATAGATTTCGTGCTTGAAATTGTAATTTAAAAAAAATGTGAAGAAACAATAATCTGCAATATTTTGGGATAATTAAAAAGAATTCCTGAACCTAAGGCTAATTATAAAAAATCACGGGTTTTTTTGAAAATTATAAAAAATCGTTTTCGAGAGGGATAATCAACCCCATTTGTACGATTCTTGTGGATCTTGGGTGTGTTTGAATTCAGTCTCTCGTTAGGTCTTCACTGAAGGATTGTCCACCTTCTCAAGCTTCGGTCTCAGTCCATTCAGTCAAGCCAATCGCAAACTCCCACTATTTCCTTGTTCCAACATGCCTTTCTCTATGGTGGACGGAAAAACAAAGACGACAACCATAAATCGACACATCGACAGCTCAATATTGTTCTATATAATTATCAGATGAAGACTTGTTGCTGAGGACTAAGTTGCACAATCGACCCTTGTTGATGGCTGGAAGTCTCTCATCTTGAGGTTTGATTTGGTCTTACATTTTTTCCCGTCGTAAGCATTAAACTATTTCAAAAAACTCTTTGATATTCCTAGAAATATTACAGTTACTCACCTTAAATTTAAGACATAAGCTTTTTGTAATTTAGAAACATGTCGAGATTTTTTTGTAATTAGCCCAGGGTCTTGTTCTTTTCTCTTTTGCTTTTATAGAATATAAAGTGATTGTTTGTGCTTTCCTTCCGGCCACTTTCATTTTCTAGTGAATAGTGATGAAATTGTTTTTAAAAGTGAAAGTTGGATGTGTAGAGAAAAAATAATTATTGTGTTGATGTGATGAAAAATCTTGTAGAGATGATGATTGTTTGTGAAATTTTTTGTGGAAATAATAATGTAAAATATAATGCAAGAAAGTGAATAAAAAATAAAAAACTAAACCAAAAAAATAATCAATGTGGATATCATTTTATACCATTTGTTATCATAATTAAGAGAAAAATAAAAAATATTGATAAATTAAAAAATTACCGAATTCTTTATGTGAATATAATAAAGAGAGAAATAAATAATATTGTTGGGTATTGGGAAATGTGAAAAAAAAAGAGATGAGTGAGTTAATTTTGGGGAAAAGTAAGATTTTTTAACAAAAATGTTTCATTTTTTTCCACAAACAATCACGCTAATTTATTAAGCTAAAGTAATTTTAAAATCTATTTAATTAATTAATGGCAAAAAAAACATTAATCATATAGGTGAATAACAGTTCATAACTCTGTTTTCTCCAATTTTCTTCTTTTTTTCTTTTTTTGAAAATTTGGAAAACAGAGTTATGAACTATGTTTTCTAATTTATTTATTTATTTTAATTTTTTTAAGAGAAATTCTATTTATTTATTAATTTTAATTTTAAAAAATTATTTTCTATTTAAAAAAACTTGAATTAACCCGAACACAACCCGATAAACTTAACGAATTGGAAATGGTAGCCCGAAAACGATACGATAAAAACCCGATAGCCCAGACACGGCCCATTAAACCTAATAAGCAAAATTGTTTATATTTATTTATTTATTATTATTACTATTATTATTAATGTTATTGTTATTATTATTATCATTATTATTATTATTATTATTATTATTATTATTATTATTTTGGCTTATTTGAACAATTTTAGAGCATTTGGCTCGTCAAATCATTTACTAATAATAATGTAATATTATTTTTTCTTCAAATACTTATCACATATAAAGCCACTTAGGAAGTTAGAATTAGAAAAAGAAAATGTAAAAAGATATTATTTAAGTTATCGGGTTTAACAGGCTTATCGGGTTGGCCAGATATGAACCTGATCTCTTATTGTTCTTATCGGGTCGGCTCGATAACGCCCAAACCCAATAACACTTGCATCAATGAGAAGTTAATTCGATAAGTTTATTGACTTTTTTTAAAAAAGAAAGAAAAGAAGGCAATCGGTCAATTGCTAACTGAGCTCTTGCTGCTCGTAGGAATTTTTGAGTGAACCATCCGCCCCAGCGACATTACAATTCGTGCCTTTGATGGGTCGCTAGAAAGCAACTCATGACCCGAGGGAAGGCGCCAAAGGATTCAAGATCTCCTCAACTTGTGGGTGATGCATCTTTCTCTCCAGGATTTCAGAAAGGTACTTTTGGAACACCAATAGGCATGAATTGAAAGAAAAAAGAACTATGGCATTAGTAATCGTATTTTTAATTCTAGTTGTGTTTCTAAATTCATTCTAAATTCTAGTATTTTTTCAAGTTTTGTTCAAAAGTCTGTTGCACTTATCCGACAAAATGGTGTATGTATTTTGAAATTTGCAAAGTAAAAAATTCAATTCGCAGTAGTACCTTCGTTAACCTCAGCTTTACTAATTACTAAATTGGTTTCGGCGGAACCCATATTGTAATTAGCATTTCTTCTTCTTGAGAATAAACCAATTTAAAAATGGGATAACATGCTCTATAGGGCATGAGTTCTAGTATCATAAGTGTTTCTTCATAAGAACGTCCGCGGATTTGATCAATTACTCTTCTTGCTTTGTCAGCCGATAGAGATATATGTCGACCTAAAGCGTATACTTCCGTTTTTTTCTTCTTTAGCCTATTTAGCATAAGGTTTCGTTCTAGTTTTTTTTAATAGAAAATTATTTCTAAAATTAATTTTTTCGTAAAGTAAAGGTTTTTCCAAATTAAATTTCTAAAGTAAAGTAGAAAATTTAATTATGAACTCTGTTTTCACCAATATGATTAAGGTTTTTTCTTTTGGTTAGTTAAATAGATTTTAAAAGTACTTTAACTTAATAAATTACCCAACAATAACACAACTCACAATTATTTTTTGTCAAAAATAAAAATACAAGCAAGCACAACCTAAATTTTCGTCATAGTAAGAAATGTAAACTATATAGAAGTAAATCACGAACCAATTACGGACAAAAAAAAAAAGTCCTTAATATTTCTTTTTTCTTTTCCTTTTTCAATTATTGGATAGATGGAATTAGGGGTGGCCAAATGGAATCGAAATTAGGTTCCAAATCGAATCGAACCGTATAAACCGTTCCGTTTTCGGTTCCTTGATCTCAAAATCGTGGAACCGCTCGGTTAGAACCGTCGTGAAATCGCAATTAAAACCGCAAGTTTCAAGGTTAAAACCAACAATTTTTATGTTTTTTGGTTAAAATGTGCTAAAAAAATATTAAATGTTTACTATAATGTTTTACATTCATAACTACATGAAACACGGTTTAAACCAAAAGTTGTAAGTGAACTACGTGAATTTTGATTCGTCTATACTTTAATAGCATATATAGACAGTTAATATTATTATAATATTAAATATAAAACTTAATTGAATATTAATTCCAAGTCTTTTTCTTCTTTGTCCCTTTCTTTTGTCCGAAACCATGGAGGAACCGGGTTCCAAACCAGAACCGGAGGACAATGGTTCTGATTCCTCCAAAAAGAGGAACCGAAACTGGCGATTTTGGAACCATGGTCACCCCTAGATAGAATATAGAATAGCATGCACTAAGGAAACATGTGTTTCTGTTTGGGTGTTATGAAAAAATGCGTTGCAGGAGAAAAAGTTTTGATAGAAAAGGCATTAAAAAACTTTTTTATATGTAAGGAGACGCACAAAAACTGCGTCTTTATTTTTCATAACACCACTTTTAAAGAGCTTATAAATTTAGCCAAACACCCTCTAGATATATCCATAAGTCACAAGTCACAACACAAGGGCATCAAAATCTGAAACCAGTATTTTATCATCATCATCATCATATTCATCTTCCAATACAATTAAAATTAGTCCAATCTCTCAAACTGTAGATCTTTGCTCCCCAAATTTTATTACCACAATTCGAGAGCTTCAAGACCAACAACTTTCTTTCACAAAGCTAAGGTGCACATTTATGTCTAAAGACACCACACAACAAAAAGATCACCCTCCGCCCCAGCCAACCACCGACTTCTCTCTCAATCTCTCTTTAACTTACTTTCCAGTACTCATCCCCCTTATGGGGCATAAGTCTCATATCCCCTATTAACAGCTCAACTTTTTGACAAATTGTTGAAGCATTTTGGATTCACATGAAATCTTCCTCAAGTTCTTGCAGGGATTTGTTGGTGGACGCTATGTCCTTGTTAGATGTCATCTTCTCAGCTACCATCAAATTTTTGTAGCTCCTTAATTCAGCCTGTCTCTCCTTTTCAAGCCTGTCCAACTCTTCCCGTCGTTTCTGAAGAACATTTATCAACATAGTGTTATTGTCTTTTTATACTGATTATTATTTGGAAAGTGGGGAATAAAACAAGAGTTTAAAAAAATCTGGTTGGGTCTAACTAAAGAAACCATAGAACAACCATCTAATAATAAACTCAATTAAATTAAAAGAGATAATTCATGCATAATCAGAATAATAGGCCTTATCAATTATCATCCTTATGTTGCTGGCTTTATGTATCCAATATTAATTTATCAGGTTCACTTCAACGAAGAACAGAAACTGAGGGCAAAAACATGTCATTTAGTGTATCTGGACAGTCCAGGATAATTTCAGAGATATATATACTACCAGCTAAAGTAATTTTTTTGTGCCTCAGTTCGTAGTATACAAATATACAAATATGTGATATGCAATGGCACACATATATTCATGATGAACTCAAAGGAAAATCAACTAAAATGCTTATTCATTGGGCTTAAGTAAATCAAGTGATAGCATGACTCACTTTATCCCGGAGCAGCTGTTTCCTCTCTGCTCTTTCAGCTGCATTAACTGCCTCTCGTTCAGCTTAACACATAAAAACACACGAGTCAAAATTCATGATACTCAATGGTAAGCTATATTTGTTATACTTAAACTGGTGTCTCAAACTCAAACGACATGTGGTGGCGGAGGAGATAGCACACATGGAAAAGCATGATGCCTTGAGAGCAAAAAAGAAGAGAATAGCCCCAAACATGAGAGCTTTCACAGAGAAACTACAAATGCACCTTTTAAATCTGGCTTTCTTTCCACCTTTGTCCTGTTTAACCGGTTAACTATCTCATTTATTCGCTTTTCCACTCTAACAGTACGAACCTAAGCAAAAAGGAAGAAAAAATATATAAATATACGCTGATCTCCAATATTAACCAAGATTTCAAGCTGCAGGAAAGCCCAATGTAGTGATCACAAAAGACAAAGGCATAATGACACTCACCATTTTTGAATTATGGAAACCAACTTGCCCGACATCCATGGAAGCAGTCTTCTTAAGATTTTGCCAAGGGGTGTAAACAACATCGATATTGTTCACTTTATTTCCTGTGAACAAAATCAAATGAAATAACGGATTGTATTAGAAAACTTAAAAGCTTGTGATTAGACAAAACAATCACCAGTTTCAGCAAAGTGATAAATGTGCACAAAATTAAAGGTGGTCGAAGCACATGCCTTGGATAGAATTTGCTTTAACTAGTTGAACACAATCTTCCAATACACCTTCAGGTATATCATCAAGAGTTTGACCTTTGTGCAATCTCAGATAAACATGGGCTGAAGACATTTTATCCACATGGAACCTGCAGAAAATCATCTCTGTCAAGTAAGCTGCAACAATGGTTGAATGGAGAAGGCCATATCCAAAAGTATATGTGTAATTTATGGTTTTGTAAGGTAAACAAACAGGAATGCATTAGGATATCCAAATCACCCTGTGGAAACCCTCAAAACTGTCAGTAACTAGACATAATCAATATAATGCTTTCAGAACACATAGCCGGTCAGCTAAAAACTTATTAAGAAATGTCACCAATTACAAACTCTACATACAAAACAAATTGAGAAGCTATTTTCCAAAATCAAGCCTTCTTTTGCAAACTTAGTAGTATTGCTATTGCTATAAAGAGAGAATACTCTAAATCTTACCACGAAATTCAAGATTTTAGCTTACTGTCAGGGAATAAGTCTGAGCTAAGAATGAACGAGTCAGTGACACAAATCTTGCACCTGAAAATTGCAGTCTTTATCAAAAGTTCACTCCCTGGCAAAATACAATTCCCATAGCCAAACAGCAACCTAAATCATTTTAATCTAAATAACTCATTTCACACTAGAGCTTCCTTTGCAAAGGTCAACAAATTCCTCACCGGATTCTCCAAAAATTCATATCCACAAGTCAATCCGAAAAGAATACAGTTCCATCAGTTAAGCCTCTGCAGATTATAATAACTACACAACGAACACCGTTTCCCAAAGAGAACAATTTTTAATTTTTGCAAACAAAAACCGTTCTATCAGTAACAAAAGTAGAACCTTTCATCCTCTCGCATAAACGCTCCCACATTAGCCAAAATAGCTCAAACAACTCCAAAAAAAATAATTCAAGATCTATTTACCGAATTAGAAAATAAAAATGAAGAATCGATAAAAATCTCAACGTACCAAATATCTTCGAGGAAGCCGTATTTTATGAGCTCCTCGTTCTCATGCTTATCAAGACCCATGAATATGGTGTAGTCCCCGGCCTCCGGTCGCGCCTTGAAGTAGAACACCATCTTCTTTCTCTTCCTCTTTCTCTCTCTAGGGTTTCAATTTGGTCTTCTTTTCTTGAATTGCCGATTGAGAGAGAATAATATGAAGCTTCTGGAGACTTGGCGGTAATTAGCCCCTTTCCTGCATTTTATATTTTTTGTTTTTTTTTTGAGAAGAATAATTTATTACTTAATAGTAAATACTAATATAAATTATATAATATAAACTTCTCAAACGCTCGAACCGTTCTGTCGGGTACCAGCCTACCAGGACTCGTTTGCCGCTCAGGATAAGCTGGGATCGGGCCATTTATCCAGCACTATCCCCTGTATCCAGGATAGTGGGTCCTGCTATTATCCAAAGCGCATGACTGAATCCCAAATGGGAGGCGCTATTTGTACCCCAATTTTTTATAAATACACTCTACCACCTATTCTCACAAAATTAAAATAACCTAAAATGACTATTATACCCTTATTGTCAAAAAATAATTCTAAATATACCCAATCTTTTTTTTCCAGATTTTTTTTTCTTCCCTAGGGTTTCAGTTGCTAATTTTCTATTTTTTGCTATCGTGCTATTTTAACTGTAGCATTAAGTGCGAAAATATGTCATTTTTAATAGACTAAAGGTTTTATAGGTTGGGTTTGAAATGATGTTACAATTTTTGGGTTTTTTTGTTTCAAGTTTGTGCATTTTTTCGCCATGTTCGAATAGGCACGATCGTGTCCAATTTTAATACATGGCACGATCGTGCCACACTTTAAAATAGGGAACGATCGTGCCACACTTTTTACATCGGTTTTCTTAAAAAAACTGATGTTAAAAGTATGGCACGATAGTGCCTTATTTTAATACATGGCATGATCGTGCCACAATTTAAAATAGGGCACGATCGTGCCACACTTTTTTACATCGGTTTTCTTTAAGAAACTGAAGTTAAAAGTGTGGCACGATCGTGCCATATTTTAAATTGTGGCACGATCGTGCCACACTTCGAAAAAAGTGGTGGGGTGTATTTGTTTTGATAGTAAGGGCATAATAGTCATTTTAAGTTATTTTAATTTTGTAAAAATAGAAAATGAGTGTATTTATAAGAAATTGAGGTGCAAATAGCGTCACCCATCCCAAATTTAGCTAATTACTTGTCCAGGCTCCCCCCGTGATTTATTTATCCCACCTTTTACTTACTCAAGATTCTCTATTTTACCCTTCAGTTTGGCCCGATAATTACCTCTTTGCCCTTATCATTGTCCAAAATTTTGAAATTGCTTAAAGAAAAGGAAATTTGCAGTTGAAACAAAAGCCCTAGCTATCTCTCGGAGCTCAACGAGGTAAAATCTAAGCTTGTCGATCCTTATTTCCCATCTATTTCTTTTCCTTGGCTGCGAAAGTTTATGTTCCCAAATATATTGTCGATTTGAGTTGAGGTTTTATTTCCAATTTTTTGTTTGAGGGTTTATGTTCGATATTATTTGCTCCATATCTTACACCTTTTTAATTTTTGGTTCTGATGATGATTATGCTGCTTTGGGTTTTTGTTTGTTCTGGTTTTAATTTCCTGTGTATTGTTCTTTTATCTCAGTGTACTAATTTGTTGGTTTTGTCATTTCTCCATTTTTCTAAAGGTATAGTAGCGCGCGAAAATCTACAAATTTGTTGAAGCTGCCAAGGTAATTAAAATAAATTAATGTGCTCTGTTAAATGTGAATTTAAATGCAAAATGAGAGATGGAGGATTTTGTGTTATATTTGCAATACATGTTCATAGTTGTTTTATTATGTAAGCATATGTGGAATTGACATTGCAATGAAGTAGTGTAGGTCTCCGAGGGGGTGTGGTACAGGTTTAGAAGGGGTTGAATAAATCTTACAAAATTTTCGATCTTAGTCCTTTAAAAATAATTCAACGAAGAGACTCAAATCAAGCATGTGTCCTTGGGGGCAATAAAGTTGGCCATGCGGTATATTACCCACTCCCAATGATACTCGATAGAGTCATTGATAGTATAACTCTACCGCTTAAGCCAAATACTTAACTTAGTTGATTTGGTTTTATAATAGCGGAAGACTTAACACCCTTGATTGTTTTAAAACTTGTTTTTAATACTTGTTTTAGCACTTAGTTAATTATCAGTTGGATAGCAAATATTAACTAACATCAAATATAAAGTAAGTGCAAGAATGTAAATGCTGAACGTAAATAGACACAAGTATTTTTATAGTGGTTCGAAGATGGGGTAATTCTTCTAGTCCACTCTTCTCCAACTCCTGGAGGAATCTACTAAGTGACAGATCAAGTTACAAAGCAGTGAACAATCTAGAGACATCGTTGATCACACAGCTGGCTTCTCCTGCGACTCAGCTTCTTCACGAGGCAGCTGCCTGGATACTTCAGCTCACTTCTCAAATTCTTGGATTTGATCACGAAGCCCTCCAACAAACTTGATACTTGGTTCAACCGTGAACCTTTCTACAATCCTTCAACTTGGAAAGTAGACCCCTTTTTGATCTTCAAATGTTTCCTCTTCAACTGATTGAAGTTGTCTCTCCTTCACAGCTTGAGTTGCATCGAGTTTCTCCGAGTTTTAGGCTTGAGGAATATCTTAAAATGCTTTGAGAATATTGCAGATTAATTGCTTGAATAATGCTTGCTCTTGCTAGGTTCAGGTAACCCTTTCTCAAATTCTTCTTCAGCCTTTTACAGTGCACATTTGAAATTTGCCCGTTGAAGAGATAGGTTAATTTCAAATGTCACTTTGTGTTCGTTGGCTTGTCTTGTCTTGGTCTACAACCCTTGTGATGTTGACCTTTCCTCGTATTAATTGGCTCTGCAGCTTTACAGATTCGACACAAGGTGCGGTGTTTCCCATTGCTCATTCTTTTTGCATATTTACGGGCCAAACACTTTAAGACATGGCGACTGACATATTACTATATTGAGTAATATTCTTGACTTTATTCCAACGGATCTAAGTCGATTGTCTTCACTGATCTTTGCCGCTTTTACCCCCAAAGTGACTTGAGTCCGCTCCAATCATAGGATTGACTCAACTATCACTTCAATTGATAGACTTGGCTCTTTAAGTTGACTTGGCCGACACTTCTCACACTGTTCACCGGTGACTCTCGATCAGTCGAGTCCTCGACTTTCTTCTAGGCCGTACTCACTCACACACAACAGGTCTTCATTCCAAATCCATGATTGACTTCTTGTAATCTTGACTTAGCTGACTAAACTCAGCTCTTCCAATTCTATCTATTACAATACAAAATTACAAGGAAAATGGGGTGCCAACTTCCTAGTCTAAGTTTTACATGGTATCATCAAAATCTAACAAATAAATTTCCTCTAGAGATCTGGGCTCAGATCCAGCATCAGGCATGATAATACCTCTTGGGGGCTTAATTGTAGCATAGTCCTTTCCGGTTGGAGGACCACCATACTATTTTCTAATCTCTAGAATGCGAGCTGATTAATTCTCAGCTACCTCCTCGAATGTAGCTTCGATGGCCTTCCTTGATTCTTTCATGGCCAACTCAGCTTTCTTTTCTACAGACAGATTATGGGGTAACTTGCTGAGAATTGAAGCTGTGACTACACCTTGCTGCGGGGTTTTAGCATACATTAGTTTCAAATGAAGGTTTTTCGAACTTCCTTCCCCCTCAGCTTTGTCACCTTTCTTCGCCTTTTCCTTTAATCCCTTTAGGGCCTCATCTTCTCCCTTTTTGGCATCATCACCAAATGAAAGGGTTAGCCAAGGGAACAAACCAGTCAATAGGCAATCTAGTCGGCTGATGGTAGAATTTTTCTATGAATCTGTTGTGGAGTGGGCTTTTCAGAACTCCAACCGAGTAGCCTTCGACTCAGCTGACACCAATTTCATCTCGACCATTAGAAGACTGAATTTGTTATACATGCTGTCCTCTAGGCAAGAAATCTCACTCTGGTGGTGATGCTTGAGCAACTCCATATCCGACTTATGTGCGGTTTCCATTGACCATATACTCCTTCATTCTATGCTGAAACATTTAAGTGTCCGCACTCCATACTAGAATTTTGGCAAATAGGGCCTTGAAGTAGCGGACTGCTGCGAGCGCATGGCGGCGCTTCATCATCAGCGGCCCATTCCCTTATTCAAACAATGATCCCTCTCAAATCAGCAGTGAGGGTTGCATCCCGATTGTCCAGATATAGATCCAGAGATGCCTGTTGGTGTTCCATCTTCTCAATCTCTTCACAGATAGTATTGAAGGCTTCACAGAACTCAGCTGTCGGATTCGACTCAGCTTCCGACCACACTGCATCGAAATTAAAGTCTATTGGCATAATCAAATCTGTAGGAATGATGGGCTCTTCTTGCACTGTATACTTCTCCTGATCTTTGGCAGGCTCTTCCTCATGTCAGGCAGCTCGGCAGTAAATGGGAACATATCTTCAAAAATGTCATTGCGGACAAATGGTATCCCCGAAGTTCCACTTTGGGGGGTTTGTCCTTGTGCTTCCTATAGTGAACAAACTCTCTGTGCCTCGGCTGCGGCAGCATCATCGGCAGATATCATAGTTGTGGGAGCCTGCGAGAGAGTTGTTGGAGTCATTCTGCTGCGATTGTTGGTAGCTCACAGTGATTCTATTTCGATTTGAGCCGTTGAATGTGTTTGCTCGGTAAGCTAACTCGGCCTTAACGACTTAAATCGGTCTCGAGTGGTTTTTCCAATTGAGTAACCTGACCCCCAGTTGTCTCATCAGCATCATCGGAATTTGATGTGTCCTTAGGGTATGGTTCATCATCAAAATTGAATCTCATGGGAGTTGTCTTATCACTGACATAGCTCTGAGATTTAAGAACATCCCCAGCCTTGTCCATTGAAGAATCTTCAGGGTGGGTGGACTCGACTTCATCCTCGGATCCCAAAAATGACGTGTCAATATGTTCTTGGGAATCACAGAGGGCGTTGATCTCCTCCTCTGCAGAAGCTTCTTCAATTTGAGGAATGTTCTGTTGCTCCGGCTCTTTACCTAGGGAAGTCTCAACCTCCCTTAGGCCTTCTTTACCCCCAGCAGTCTCAACCATTGTAGGGCCTTCTACAATTCCTTCGACAAACTCATATGTCTTAGGGTCTTTGATGTTGGCATCCTTTGGAGTCTCAACTCCTTGGATTGCACTTTCATGGCCCAGAGTCTCAACTCCCAGGGCCTCTCCATCCTTTGCCTTAGCTGCAGCAGCAACATCGGCCTGCACAACAGAGAAAATCTCAGCTGAGACAGACTCAACTGTCTGATCTTCGTTAATTCCACTCTGCTTCTTTGTGACATTCTCTCCTTCACCTCTTAACTTCTTTGTTTGGTCTCCCACAACATCCTCTGACCCTGATGTGGTGGAGAGAGTTTCCCGCTCAGCTGGTGAATAATAGTGGGGTTACTCTGCTCCTAAGACACGACTGTAGAGTCCTTTGACTAATCAGTCGTATGGGCAGGTGTCTCAATACCTTATTCAGGGGTAGGCTTGGCTTGGGTGCCTAAATTCCCAGCTTCATCGCCATGTCCTTGAGAGCCATCAGTAGAGTGCAAGGGGGCGTGGTCGCTGCAATAACTGTTGCAATTTCCTGCGCCACTCCCAAAGGATCAGTCTGAGGAGAGACTTTGGAGGACTCTCCTGGACCTTCTTGAAGGTTCAGCTCATGCATGGCTCTTGATTCTCGAGTGGCCTGCTCTAACTCGACCTTCTCTACTGCAGCAACAGGGTCAATCTCCTCCATATCACTATCAGTTGACTCATGGAGATGCTCATGAGTCCCTATTTGCAAATACATCTTGGATTTATCCAAGGCTTTGGCTCGCTCCTCAGCTTTCTCCTTCTCTTCCTCCTTGATGAGTCGAAGGGTTTCCATGCAATTTTCTTCATTTAGAGCAAATTGGGCGATTTTCATATCCAAGGAATCGGGGTGAGCGAAGCTCTTCCCCCTCCTCAATAAACTCGGGGTGAGCGAATCGACTGCTACATTATAGTAATCCAACTTCCATGCCCTGCATTCCCTTAGTCTGCGTTGAATGTCCGGATAGACTAAAGAGTACATTATAAGATAATCATCATCTTCTTCTCTGGTCTCTTGAATGGTGGCTAATGGAGCTTGCTCCTCCTCATATTCAGTTGAATCTGTCTAAGGGGGTGAGACAACCTGTTCTTCCACGGGCTTAGCTTGCCTCAAATTTGCTTTTTCTCCATAGTTGTCTCCCTAGAGCTTCTTGACTGGTCTTCACTTGTCTTCTGTCTGGGACTCAACTTTTCTCAACATCAAACAATCGTCTTCTCTTCTCGGGTTCTCATTCACTTTTTCTAGAGAATAGAAGCTTTCTTAGATCTTCTTGAGCATCCACTTCTTGGTCACGACATCAGTCTCATTCTTGTCTTCTCCTACTCACTTGTCTTCTCCCAATGACTCAACTATTTTCTCCAATTTTGACATTCTAAACAATCGTCTTCTCTTGGTGGCGACCAATTGGATTCCAGGTTCCACCTCTTCAGGCTCTTCTTCGGGGAAGGCATGTGTTTTAATAGAAGCTTTCTTAGAAGCAGCTGCCTTCCGAGATTTGGTAGTCCACTTCTTGGTCGCGGCTGGAGAAAGAATTTGGGGTTTTTTCTTAGTCTCGGCTGCAAGGGCAGGGGCTTCGGCTTCTTGGACAGGAGCTTTGGGTTTGGCTGCGGGGGCAAGTGCCTTCTTGGTCTTGGGCTGGCAGGCGGGGGGGCGAGGCTTGATGTGGCGGCTCTTCTTAGAGATTAGCTTCGGTGAGAGAGCTGGGGAGGTCTTAGCTGTGTCTTCAGTAGGGTCAGCTGATTCCCTCTCACTAGTATCCATCTTCCTTGCATGGGCCTTCTTCTGCGCACCAGAGAGGTTCACCTTAAACATTCTTTTGTTTGCATGGAACGGCTTTCCATGGCGCAATGCTATCCCCTTCACTTCCATCAGGTGGCCAATGACAAGGCCATAACCCAGCGAACATCCAAAGGTCCCATCCTCCTTATAGGACCAGTTGATCATGTTCAGGCACACTCGGATGAAGACGAACTCAACCTAGTTCACCTTCTTGTCTTGCATGATTGCAACCATTACAATCAGCTTAGTCTTGGACAACTGATTTAAACTCCCAAATTTCATAACCAAGCACTTGGACACGATGTCCATCAGTTTGTGGTAGTCTTCCTTAAAAAAATCCTTCTTAGCTGTATACACAGCTTTAGCAGCATACTCCAGCTTTGCAACTTCCTTCCAAGCTGCAGCCAAGTTGACATCCTTCTCAGCGATGTCCTTCATCCCTTCAGAGGGTTAGAAACAGTGCTCAACAAGGTCCTTTGCAGTTATTTTGATGGCCTTGTTGTGGAAGGATGAACGGATTTCATCGTCATGCACCTCAACATTCACATAGAGCATTGCCACTTCCTCCAAATAAGTGTGTGTGAACTGCATCGATAGAAAGTCTTTCAGGCCGGACTTTTCCAACTTCTCAGCTATCTTCTTCACCAGGGCATCATCAACACCCTGCTTGATCATTCCATTAAAGTCCACGGACGCTCCGGTGTGGATCTTCTCAGATAGCAACGCAAAATCATAGTTTGCAGCCATTTTCAGAACTTTTAACCGATTAAAAACACAAAAAAACTGAACGTAGAAGATTAGGGTTTCAAACTTGTTTGCAGAGAGAAAAAGCTTTCTTGTTGACGAGTAGGTTTGTGTGAGGAGAGAGAAAATGAAATTTCGTATATATATGGGACATGAAAGGATGGTTTTTGGAATTTGAAAATTTTGATCAAAATCAACGGTCAAGATTAAGCCTTCAAAACCGCATTAATTTCCCCACATTAAATGCAACATCATTTATATCCAATCATATGGTTTACTGTGCAACTATTGTGCTGACAGTCATAATTACGCTTACGTCATCCTTAAAAACATTCCCGCTCAATTTAAAAGGAATGTGTTTTTATCATTTAGCTCATAAATGATTCAACTTCCTTCCAAAGTGACTTAGCTTAGCTTCTCTCTTCACATATCATCACTCAGCTGTCAGCCAACTCGATATAGTCATTTCTTCCCGACCGAAATTTTTTCACTTGGCTGAAATGTAAAACTTGCTCATTTTCCATTTTCTCATCTTCTATCTCTGCTGATTGAGTCTTCTGAGCATTCTAACTCAGCTCAATTAACCCTAACTCATTCTTGAGATCTTCAAACCTTGATTCACATAATGGCTTTGTGAATATGTCAGCTAACTGCTTATCAGTTGAGATGTATTCCAAAGTGATGTCTTTCTTTTCAACATGATCTCTTATGAAATGATATCTGACATCAATTTGCTTTGTTCTTGAATGCAACACTGGATTCTGAGTAATTGCAATAGCACTAATGTTATCACACATAATTGGAATCTCTTTTTCTTCAATATCATAATCTCTCAGCTGCTGTCTCATCCATAAGATTTGGGCACAACAAATGCCCGCATGACGCCTATGTCCTCTTGGTCACCGGGATGTAGCTATTGAATTTTGTTTCTTGTTGAACCAAGAAACCAACCTATTTCCAAGCATTTGACATGTACCTAAAGTACTCTTCCTGTCCACTCTACATCTAGCATAGTCTGAGTCTGAGTATCCTACCAGCTTGAATTCTCCTTCCTTTGGATACCATAAGCCGACTTCCTGGCATCCCTTCAAATACCTTAGGATTCTCTTAGTTGCAGTCATGTGACTCTCTTTTGGTGCATATTGAAATCTAGCACATACACCTACTGCAAAGGTGATATCTGGCCTACTTGCTGTTAGATAGAGCAAAGACCCAATAAGAGCTCTATATCTGGTTTGATAAACAACTTTGCCATATGCATTCATGTCCATCTTGATTGATGTATTCATAGAAATCTTCACAGAAGACTTCTCTTCTATACCAAATTTCTTCATCAAATCTCTGGTATACTTGGTTTGGCTTATGAAGCTTCCATCCTTCAATTGCTTGATTCGAAGTCCTAAGAAGAAAGTCAGCACTCCCATCATGCTCATCTCAAATTTACCTTGCATGAGGTTTGAGAACTTGTCACACAACTCTTTGTTTGTGGATCCAAAAATGCTATCATCCACATATATTTGAATGAGCAGTATACTCTCTCCATCTTGAATCCTGAAGAGTGTTCTATCAACTTTGCCTTTGGTGAATCCATTGTCAGTTAGAAACTGAGACAATGTGTCATACCATGCTCTTGGTGCTTGTTTCAATCCATATAATGCTTTCTTGAGCTTGTAGACCTTATCTACAATAGTTTTCTGCTCAAAACCTGGAGGTTGTTCAACATAGACTCTTCTTTTTACAGCCCATTTAGAAATGCACTCTTCACATCCATTTGATATACAATGAAGTTCTTGTGTGCAACATAAGCAAGAAACATCCTTATTGCTTCCAATCTGGCAACAAGAGCAAATATTTCATCAAAATCTATACCTTTTTCTTGGTAATACCCTTTGGCTACCAATCTTGCTTTGTTTCTTACAACAAACCCTTCCTCATTCATCTTGTTTCTGAAAACCCACTTAGTAGCAATAACATTTTGGTGGGTTGACCTTTGAACTAATTCTCATACTTTGTTTCTTTCAAACCGATTCAACTCTTCTTGCATGGCCTGAATCTAATGTGTGTCATCCAATGCTTGAGACATATCCTTAGGCTCTATTTGGGAAATAAAACAAGTGAACATAGTTTCATGTTGTGCTCTGGATCTGCTTCTTATGCCATCTCTAACATCTCCGATAATTAACTCAGGTGGATGGTCTTTCAGCCATCTCACATCAGGTTGGAGTAAGCCTGCTGGATTCGGTTGTCTCGCAGCTAAGTTGTCTTGAACAACTCTTTCATCTTCATTCAAATTGTAGACCTTCCAAATTGTCTTTGAGATTCAACTATCTCATCATCATCGGGGTTGAGTGCTCTCACTTGAGCTTCAACATAAGGACTCTTCTGCATAGTTGGCTGATTCAGCTTATCAGCTAACTCATCAATGTCTTCTCCATTCCATTAGGTTCATCAAAAACAACATGGATAGACTCTTCTGTGACCATAGTCCTCTTGTTCAGCACTCTATAGGTTTTACTCTTAGCTGAGTATCCCAAAAAGATACCTTCATCAGCTTTAGCATCAAAAGGCTTCAAATTATTCTTGCCATTATTATGGATGAAGCATTTACATCCAAATATCTTGAAATATCCAACATTTGGCTTCCTCCCTGTCCAAATCTCATAGGGAGTCTTGGTCAATTGCCTGTTAATCATGCATCTATTCTGAATGTAGCATGTTGTATTTATAGCTTTAGCCCAAAATCTCTTAGGCAATCCAGCTTCAACTAACATGGTCCTCGCAGCTCCTTGAGAGTTCTGTTCATTCTTTCATTACTCCATTCTCACATTGTGGAGTCCTTGCTGTCACGATAACTCATGAGCAATACCATTTTCAATGAAATAATAAGTTATTATCCCATTAACAAACTCAGTTCCCCTGTCAGATCTTATCTTTATAATGGTTTGACTCTTCTTATTTTGAACTCGTCTCTGCAGAGTTTCCTTCTTTTTACACATGAAAATTGTCCATGTATATCTTGAATAATCATCCACCACCACTAGTGTGTATTTCTTTCCATTGATGCTAGCTGGCTCAACTGGACCAAATAAATCAATATGCAATAGATGCAATATCCTGGTTGAAGAAGTACTTGGCTTATCCTTGAATAATGATTTGATTTGTTTTCCCATCTGGCATGCATCACATATACTTTCTTTCTTGTACACTGAGTCTGACAATCCTTCCATAAGATGGCTCCTTGCAAGCTTGTTGATTGTCTTAAAATTTAGATGACTCAGCTTCTTGTGCCACAACCAAATTGATTAGGCTGTCTTTCTTGCTAGCAGACATGTGCTTGGTGTAGCAGTAGACCAATCTACCACATACATATTCTTTTGCCTTGAACCTTGCAGCACTATTTCATTGGACTCAACATTTTTGATCTGGCATATCCCCATGTTGAATCCTACATTGTAGCCTTTGTCACAGAGTTGGCTGATGCTTAACAGGTTGAAGTTGAGGCCTTCAACATAAGCAACATCTGTGATTTCTAATCAATTTTTCTTGATGGATCCTGTCCCTTTTATTTCCCCTGGAGCTTCATTACCTCCAAATATAACTTTAGCATCTTTAATCTCCTTGAATATTGACAGATTTCTCTTGTTTCCTGACATATGTCTGGAACAGCCACTGTACTAGGTTCCTTGGCACTCAGTTGTTCCTTGAACCTACAATCAAGAAAATCAGTTTTCAGTTACCCATACTTATCTGGGTCTTGGCGGGGTAGTGTTATAAGATCTTCCAACCAACCTATAGTCAGATGATCTGACTCTAAGAGGTTGCCATCTATTAGTACCATAATCATAATGCACATTAGTAAATTGCTTGGGGTTTTTAGGATCATACAACTGTCTCTTTTGTCTGTATGCTTGTGTGTGTGTTTTAGCAATTGCTTTCTTGGGATAGTTATGAATCTCTGAGTATAGTGCTTGGGTGCATATGTGTGCTGATAATAGCTCTTTTGCCTTGGGAATGACCTTTGTTGAGGTTGAGGTCTTTGCCATTTTGACTTGTATCCCATAGGTCTTTGCTGATGTTTCACATTATTCCAATCAGCTTTGTTTGGATAGTTTCTACCATTTCCATCATATGTATTTCTTTGATGAAATTTATGGGGTTTTTGGTAGCTCTGTTTGCTTCTCACTGAGTATTTTCTGTTTGGAGTCTGCTAAGGGACCTATCTAAATTTCTACTCGGCTGTCCTTTCATCATACTCAACTGGCTTCTTTCCTTTCCCTTTATAACTAAGGCCAGTATGATTGTGATTGTGTTTTGGAGTTAATATGGGTACATCATTTGGTGTTTTGGGTTTTTGGAATACTTCACTGCTTGAAGATCCCTTTTCCAAAATCACTCTTGGAGTTTGACTATGCACAAAGGAATAAAATCTTATGCCTGTCTTGTCTTCACATTCTTTTTGAGTCATGATTAGTTCATCCAATGATTTGGATGCATTTGTAAATGAGGCAATCACATTTTTAAGAACTTTTTCTCTCTTTTACTCAGTGTGCGACTAACTCGATTATGATCTTTGTATTTTCAAATTTTGACTTAGTGTTCTCATCAGCTATGTGACTCAAGAGTACTCATCTCTTTTGTCAACGCTGAGTTTTGGCTTTTATGCTGGCTATTTTCCTCATTTGAAAGTGTGTGGGAGGTTTTAATGTGCTCAAAATCTTTCATTATTTTGCCTAACGAATCATAAAGATCTCAGGGGTGATGAAATGTGTGTAACACATTCACTATCACCTGAATCAGAATGAGATGAGTTAGAATGTACCTCATCTTCTTGATCTTGTTGATCTTGTTCTTTGGCCATGAGGCATATCAAAGCCGCTTCTCTGTGTCACTTGAGTAGTCAGCTTCACTACTCTTTGAGTCTACTACTTCTTTGCATTTGGCTGGCTCTGCAGTCTCGATCTCGGCCAACATGGCTTTCTTCTTTCCCCGTCTTCTTTCCTCAAGACTCTTCTTTCTTCTTCATTTCTATACTTGTTGATGGTGGGTATGAAAATAACAACAAAAAGTATCCTAGTTATCCGCAATTCCAACACGGGTTCTCGGCTCTTTGATCGACTCTTTCGGTCCTTTGATTATCAGCTCTCTAATAATCAGCTCTCTTGGGTGGCCTGTTCCCCTTTGCTTTGGAAGGTGTTGAATGTCTTTTGGAGGTTTCGCCCATGTTTCTTTTGTAGTTCTTATTAAAGAACTTGTTGAATCGTTTAACCATAAGGGCAATCTTCTTCTGGTCAATGGTTTCCTTTGGCTCAGCTCTTTTCCTATCACTGGCCAACAATGCAGCTGTCTTAGGTATAACTATTTCCTCATGCTCTTTCCTTCTCAACTCAAACTCATAGGCTTTGAGATCTGAGAATAGCTCATGATTGGATGTCTTTGAGAGGCCCATAGAATGTCTCATGGCCATGACCTTCATTTCCCATTCAGTTGGGAGTGCTCTTAATATCTTCATACACATATCCTTCTGTGTGTATTCTTTCCCAAAAGTTGAAAGCTCATTTGTTATATCAGTAAATCTGACATCCAGCTGATCTAGAGTTTCACATGCAAACATTTTAAAATTTTCAAATTTTTGAACAACAACAGTTAATTTGTCCTCCTTAATCTGTTCTGATCCTGTACAAATTAAGGTCAGTTTATCCCAAATTTTTTTGGCTGATTTGCAAGATTTGACTTTGTGTAACATAACTTTGTCCAACGTCTTGTAGAGTATATCCTTGGCCACATTGTCCAGGTTATATCTCTTTCTATGTTCATTTGTCCATTCAGTTCTTGGTTTTTCAACCATGACTGGTCTTTCTTCAGCAACTTTTCCTTCAGCTGCAGGAGCTGCTCTTATAGCAGTGTTGACTTTGTAAATTTCCAATGGCCCATCCTCTATCACTAGCCACATTTCATCGTGTAGAGCTGATAGATGAGCCTGCATGCGAATTTTCTAGTCATCAAACTCTTCCACAGTAAACATTGGAACACGAGATAAATTTGCTTCCATGATAATAACTTTGCTTAAAAGATGAAAGACTTTGAAAAAGACAAGTGTTAAAACCTTTTGAAAAGATAGAGATCTAGTTCAGTAACCAGTGTGGAAGGCTCAATGAACCAACCGCTCTGATACCACTTGTAGGTCCCAAGAGGTGTGGTGAAAGGTTTAGAGAGGGGAGGGTTGAATAAACCTTACAAAAGTTTCGATTTTAGTCATTTTAAAATAAATCAACAGAGTTGACTCAAATCGAGCTGTGTCCGTGGGGGACAACTAAGTTGGCTATTCAGCTAAGTTACCCACTCAACAGACTTGATAGAGCTGTTGATAGTATAACTCGGCTGCTTAAGGCAAATACTTAACTTAGTTGATTTGGTTTTATAACAACAGAAGACCTAACACCCTTGATTGTTTTAAAGCTTATTTTTAACACTTGTTTTAACACTTAGTTAATTATCAGTTGGATAGAAAATATTAACTAATAACAGATATAAAGTAAGTGCAAGAATGTAAATGCTGAACGTAAATAGACACAAGTATTTTATAGTGGTTCGAAGATGGGGTAATTCTTCTAGTCCACTCTTCTCCAACTCCTGGAGGAATCCACTAAGAAACAGGTCAAGTTACAAAGCAGTGAACAGTCTAGAGACAATTGGCTTCTCCTGCGACTCAGCTTCTTCACGAGGCAGCTGCCTGGCTACTTCAGCTCACTTCTCAAGTTCTTGGATTTGATCACGAAGCCCTCCAACAAACTTGATACTTGGTTCGACCTTTAACCTTGCTACAATCCTTCAACTTGGAAAGTAGACCACTTTTTTATCTTCAAATATTTCCTCTTCAACTGATTGAAGTTGTCTCTCCTTCACAACTTGTGTTAGATCAAGTTTCTTCGAGTTTTAGGCTTGAGGAATAACTTGAAATGCTTTGAGAATATTGCAGATTATCTGCTTGAATAATGCTTGCTCTTGCTAGGTTTAAGTAACCCTTTCTCAAATGCTTCCTCGGCCTTTTATATTGCACATTTGAATTTGCCCGTTGAAGAGATAGGCTAGTTTGAAATGTCACTTTGTGTTCGTTGGCTTGTCTTGTCTTGGTCTAAAACCCTTGTGATGTTGACCTTTTACAAATTCTAACACAAGGTGCGGTGTTTCCCATTGGCTCATTCTTTTTGCATATTTTTGGGCCAAACACTTTAAGACATGGGAGCTTGACATATTACTATATCGAGTAATATTCTTTACTTTATTCTAACGGATCTAAGTCAGTTGTCTTCACTTGACTGCTGCCTTTACCCCAGGTGACTTGAGTCTGCTCCAATCATAGGATTGACTCAACTATCGCTTCCACTGATAGACTTGGCTTTTTAAGTTGACTTGGCTGACACTTCTCACAGCTGTTCCTCAGCTGACTCTCCTTCAGTTGAGTCATTGACTTGCTTCTAGGTTATACTCAGCTGACACACAACAGAGTCTTCATTCCAGTCCGCAGTTGACTTCTTGTAATCTTGACTTAACTGACTTAACTCAACTCTTCCATTTCTATCTATTACAATACAAAATTACAAGGAAAATGGGGTGCCAACTTCCTAGTTTAAGTTTTACATGGTATCATCAAAATCTAACAAATAAATTTCCTAACAAGTAGTGATTTATTTAACTGTTTTGTGCTCTGCTAATTAAACTGGTTCATACATTGTTTGATTATTTTTTTTAATTGTTAATGAGGGTTCTCAAGCCTCTGTACTCAAACTTAAATGTTCATTTACAACGCATGTTTATATTACTGAATTACCTTGAAGCATTTAGAACATTTTACGGAATTACCTTGAAGCATTTAGAACATTTTGTTTTAGCACTGTATTCTTTGTAATGTATTAATGAATATATTAATGAATTATAACTCCCTACTAGAACATTATGCATATGCTGACATCTTTTTCCAAACCTTGATTTATTGAATACAGTTTCTGAATATGTAATGATTTCTTCGAAATATCTATCAAAACTCCAACGTTGCACGTCTCATTTATTTGTATGTTTTTTATGTTTTAAAATAATGGATGCCATCGGACCAGATAAATGTCGTCCTTATTATAGAAGAGGTCATTACACTTATAAATTTTTTCTTGATGTTCGTCGGTCTTTGTCAAACCTTGTTTATGGATGGACGGCGTTGTGGTCATCGTCCTCGTAGAAACAATATTGCTAGAGCAGCATACATATTTGGTTGACCGACTTCCGGACCAAATTAGTCATATGCGTGATTTAATCAATGTAAGTGATGAGACTTGTATTGAACAACTACGAATGGATAGAAATGTGTTTGGTAGGTTATATTATTTGTTGGAGAATGTTGGTGGCCTAGTCCGAGCCAGACATGTTCAGACAAGTGAACAAGTTGTCATATTCTTGACTATTTTGGCACATCATAAAAAGAATCATGTTGTAAAATTTGATTTCAAGAGGTCTGGGTACACTATTAGCAAACACTTCAATATTGTCCTCCAAGTTGTGCTTAGATTACATTCTATCTTATTGGTTAACCCAACACCCGTGGATGACAACTGCACAGATGATAGATGAAAGTGGTTTAAGGTAAGAAATATGCCTCATCCATTATCAATAATCATGATACATATATATTTTTACAATATAATATTAAGGGATAATTACAAAAAGTACCCCTGAGGTTTGACCTAATTACAAAAAAACCAAGCTAACTTTAAAACTTACAAAAATGTACCCCTGAGGTTTGATTTAGTGTTAAAATTAAGGGGTAGTCTGCAATGATTTTACAAATATGAAGGAGGATTTTGAAATATATTTCAAACCTCAGGGGTACTTTTTGTAAGTTTTAAAGTTAGCTGGGTTTTTTTGTAATTAGGTCAAACCTCAGGGGTACTTTTTGTAATTATCCCTAATATTAAATATCGCAATTTTCCCAGTTTTCCCTTTGGAAGGGTTGTCTTGGAGCTTTAGATGGAACCTACATTGATGTGCAAGTCTTATTAAGCGTAAAATTATGATATAGAAATCGAAAAGGAGATATATCTGTTAACGTGCTAGGTGTGTGCGATCCATCAATGCAGTACACATACATTTTGAGTGGATGGGAGGGTTTGGTTGCTGATAGTCGTGTACTACGTGACGCTATTAATCGACCAAACGGTTTGAGAGTACCCACTGGTATTAGCATCATTTATAAAAATATAATTTCTAATATGATCAAATGAACACCAATCCTAATATATGGACTTAATTATTTTATTCACTTCAAAATTCTTCTACTAATATTTCACGAAACTATTACTTGTTTGGTTGTGGATACACGAATGACCCATGATTTCTATCTTCATATCGAGGCGTTAGATACCATCTAGACGAGTGGTCTTCTGGACCGGCTGCTCCACAAAATGATTGGGAATTGTTCAACTTAAGGCACACTAAGGCACAAAATATAATAGAATGATCTTGGAGTCTACTAAAGTATGGATGGACAATTCTAAGGAGTAATTCACTCTATCCCATTAAGACTCAAAATCATATAATTATGACCTATTGTTTACCCATAATTTCATTCATACGGCAATGCCAGTTGATCCTTTAAAAGATCAAATCCAGAATTTATTGTCGGAGGGCGCAACACATAAGAAGGGACTGAGTATGTTGACCAAGTAGAAAATTCTCATATATGGACATTGGAGGGATACACTTGCTATTTCTATGTATAATGAGTGGAGGGGCATAATTTAACACTTAGTTGGATTTATGTTATTAAACTTTGTTATGAAATTATGAATAAAAATTGTATGACTATCTAGTATTATGATCAAAACCTCAATATTCTAATTTAATATATTTTGCATATGTTTTTATGTTGTTTTGCAATTGTATTATGGAAACTGAATGTTATTTTGATTTCAACATGATAACCTTTTTTATGTTTCATGTAATTTTATAACTTGTCTGATCAAATATGGTTGCATTGAAATGAATGGGTGGATTTTTTTTTAAAAAAAAATTGTCCCATGTACTAGGAAATATGGAGTCATCTGCAAGTGTGGGAAATAGTAGACATGCTCGTAGTGTGAGACGTAGTTGGACTTCCCAAGAGGAAAATACTTTGTTACATGCATTGTAAGAACTAGTTGTGCGCGGATGAAAGTGTAATAATGGTTTTAAAGCTGGATATCAAGGAGTATTGGAGTAATCATTGGCACAAGCATTTCCCGGAACAAACCTAAAAGCCGAACCACATATTGTGTCCAAAATACATGTGTGAAAAAAAACTATGGTTCCTTATTCATGATGTTTCGTACGTCCGTATTTGGTTGGGATGATGCCAAAAATATGATCACAGTCGAGAACAATATCATTTGGAACGATTATGTTAAGGTTAATATGATATATATGATTGATTCTGTAACATCCTTAAATATCACTGTACAAATTAAATTATATGTCTTCACTGTAACTTTTCCTTTTTTAAATGTCAACCAGTCTTGCAAAACATAACTGACAAAAAAACTACTTTATTATATAGACAGATGCCAATGCAAAGTCAATGAGGTATAAATCATAGCCTATGTACAACGATTGGTGTTAAATATTTGGCAAGGACTGAGCAACCGGTGAAAATGATGAAGCTTTTGCCTATGTTGTGCAAGACATCTCGAGTGGTGGTCAAACAAATAGAGAAACAAACAAAGATGTAGGTCCCAAGGGGTGTGAAGTAAGGTTTAGAAGGGGGGGTGGGTTGAATAAACCTTACCAAATTTTCGATTTAGTCCTTTTAAAATAATTCAACAGAGTTGACTCAAACAGTTGTGTCCTTGATGGACAGCTAAGTTAGCTTTTTCAAATTTGAGTTACCTACTCAAACGATTTCGATAGAGTTGATGATAGTATAATCCCTTACTTAAGCCAAATACTTAACTTGGGTGATTGGTTTTTAATAGCGGAAGACTTAACACCCATTGATTAGATTTTAGCTTGTTTTAAACAATTAATTTTTAGCACTTGGTTATTTATCAGTTAGATAGCAAATATAATACTTAACATATATAAATTGAATATACAGGAAAGTAAATTTGCTGAAAGTAAATGTCACAAATATTTTTATAGAGGTTTGAAGATGGGATAATTCTTCTAATCCTCTCTTCTCCAACTCATGGAGGAATCCACTATGTAATAGATCAGTTTACAAAGCGGTGAACAGTCTGGAGACAGCCTTGATCACACATCTAGCTTCTCTTGCGACTCGGCTTCTTCACAAGGCGGCCTTGCGCACTACTTCAACTCACTTACGAAGTTCTTGGATTTGATCACGAAGCCCTCCAACAAACTTGATAATGGTTCGACACGAACCTTTCTACAATCCTAGCTTGGAAAGTAGACCCCTTTGATTTCTTCAAAAGTTTCCTCTTCAACAGATTTGAAATTGTCTTTCCTTCACAACTTGTGTTGGATCGATTTCCTTCGAGTTTCAGGCTTGAGGAATTGCTTGAATATTTATGAGAATATTGCATGTTAGATGCTTGAATATTTCTTGCTTGTTCATGGTTTAGTAACCTTTTCTCAATAACTTCCTCAGCCTTTTATAGTGTACATTTGAAATTTTGCCCGTTGAAGAGATATGCTAATTTCAAATGTCACTTATGTTCGTTGGCTTGTCTTGGTCTACAGTCCTTGATGTTGACCCTTCCTCGTATTAAATGAATTCGCAGCATTTCATGTGCCTGACACAAGGTGCAGTGTTTCCCATTAGTTCATGCCTTTTGCACAATTCTGGGACTAACACTTTAGACCTGACAACTTTGACATATTACTATATTGAGTAATATCCTTGACTTTAATCAACGGATCTAAGTCAGTTGTCTTGACTAGATTGCTGTCTATACCCAGGTAACTTGAGTCAGCTCCAGTCATTGGATAACTCAACTGTCACTTCAACTTGAGACTTGGCTCCTTGGGTTGACTTGACTAACACTTCTTACAGTTGTTCCCCAGCTGACTCTTCTTCAGTCGACTCCTTGACTTCCTTCATGGCCATACTCAGCTGACACGCAACCGAGTCTTCACATAGTCCGCAGTTGACTTCTTGTAATCCTTAGCATAGCTGACTTGACTCAGCTTTTCCAACCCTATCTATTACAATACAAATTACAAGGAAAATGGGGTGCCAACTTCCTAGTTTAAGTTTTACATGGTGTCATCAAAATCTACTCAATAACTTTTCTAACAATCTCCCTCTTTTTGATGATGCCAAAACTTAAAACATTTAAAGAAAGTAAACAGCAAAGATACATACAGACAATGCAGTAACAAAGAATGTATGCTTAAATGGATCATTTTATTAATCATAACATTCTTGTCTTTTACACATATGTTTACATTCGGCATCAAAGTGATATAAATGTATACAAGTCAAAACATAGTATATCTAAGCTAAGATATATAAAGAGTGAAGATTACAGGGACATTCACTAAGCTTGTTACAGAAGACTTACATAGATGTATTTACAACAAAAATACACAAAGGGGTTTGCATCAACACTTCAACGCCTTTGTTGTTTCCTTCCTCTTTCTTCATCAACTCTTCTTCTGTCTGGATCATCCATTTTTTCTCTTTCTTTCCTCTTCTTCTCTCTTTTTCTTTTCATAGGCCCGTTTGGCAGCAGGGTCATCCTTTTGCTTCCTCTCGAGCCATTCTCTAGTTTGCCTTAGATTTCGCTTCTTCTTGCCTTCTTGTAGCTTTAGTGTTCTTTCTTTCAACCTCTCGGTTGGCAAGGTGATCATATCCAGCCCAGTAGATAATGCCTTTCTTCTCAGGATCCACATACTATACATCATTTTGGTTTTGGTCGAGGCTGGGAGCCTCTTCCACCACCACTTCTTCCTCTTCCTGACTCAGCTCTTCCTCCCTGGGAGTGTACTGTACTGGAGTCTTCTGCTTTCTAGCCGAGTGACTGCTGGAAGTCTGCTGCTTATCAACTTCTTTACATAAGGCTAAACCTTTCTCCCAGTACAAGTCCCGGGCTTGAGACAGAGCCATTCGTTGGAAGTAGCCTTCTGATTCAAGAGCTTTAAACTCCTCAATTGATCTAGGCTCAGATCCATCGTCAGGTATTGCATCATGGTCCTTTCCGGCTGAAAGGCCACCATATTGTTTCATGATCTCCTGAACGCGAGCATCTTGCTTTTCAGCTAACTCCTCAAATCCAGCTTCAGTGACCTTTCTTTTGTCTTTCATGGACACTGCAACTTTCTCGATAGGTAAGGTCACATGGAGTTTGCTGAGAATAGAGGCAGTGACATCACTCAGTTGAGGGGTTTCAGCAAACATCAGTTTCAAGTCTTACGAACTTCCTTCCCCCTTAGCCGTTCACCTCTTTGCTTCAATTTTTCTTCATTCAATCTTTTTTCCTTCAATCCATTGAGAGACTCCTCTTCCCCCTTTTTGGGATCATCACCAAAGGAGAGAGGTATCCCAGGGAACAAACCTCCGAGGATAAAGTCCAGTCGGTTGATAGTTGAGTTGTGCTTGGAGTCTGCTGTATCATACGCTGTTCGAAATTCTGAGCGTGTGGCCTTGGACTCGACTGATACGATCTTCATTTCAGCCATGAGGAGACTGAATTTCTCATTCATGATGTTCTCGAGTCTGGCAATTTCATTCTTGTGGAAATGTTGCAGCAGCTCCATATCCGTTATGTGAAACTGGTTTATCCTCTCAATGTACTCCTTCATCCTATGCCTGTACATGGAGTTATCAGCACTCCATACGAGCATCATTCCATACAAAGCTTTGAAATATCGTACTTGCTCGATTCTGATTGCAATATGTTGCATTCCTTAGTCTTACCACTATGTCTCTTAGATCGGCTGTGAGAGTGGCATATCAATTGTCCACACACAAGTCCAGAGAGTCCGGATGATGTTCCATCTTCTCAATCTCTTCTCCATTATTATGGATGAAGCATTTACATCCAAATATCTTGAATATCCAACATTTGGCTTTCTCCCTGTCCAAATCTCATAGGGAGTCTTGGTCAATTGCCTGTTAATCATGCATCTATTTTGAGTATAACATGCTATGTTTATGGCTTCAGCCCAAAATCTCTTAGGCAATCCAACTTCAGCTAACATCGTCCTTGTAGCTTTCTTGAGAGTTTCGTTCCTTCTTTCAGTTACTCCATTCTGTTGTGGAGTTCTTGCTGCTGATAACTAACGAGCAATACCATTTTCAACACAATACTGAGTTATTATCCCATTGACAAACTCAGTTACCCTGTCAGATCTTATCTTTATAATGGTTTGACTCTTTTCATTTTGAACTCTTCTCATCAGCTGAGGTAACTTCTGCAAAGTTTCCTTCTTTTTACACATGAAAATAGTCTATGTATATCTTGAATAATCATCCACCATCACTAAGGTGTTTTTCTTTCCACTGATGTTTGCTGGCTCAACTGGACCAAATAAATCCATATGCAACAACTGCAATATCCTGGTTGAAGAAGGACTTGGCTTATCCTTGAATGATGATTTGATTTGTTTTCCCATCTGGCATGCATCACAAATACTTTCTTTCTTGTACACTGAGTCTGGAAATCCTTTCACAAGATGACTCCTTGCAAGCTTGTTGATTGTCTTAAAGTTCAGATGACTCACTTCTTATGCCACAGCCAACTTGATTCGGCTATAGTATTTGCTAGCAAACATGTGCTTGGTGTAGCAGTAATCCAATCTGCCACATATATATTCTTTTTCCTTGAACCTTGCAGCACTATTTCATTTGCTTCAGCATCATCGATCTGGCATATACCCATGTTGAATCCTACATTGCAGCCCTTGTCACAAAGTTGACTGATGCTTAACAGGTTGAAGTTGAGGCCTTCAACGTAAGCAACATTTGTGATTTCCAATCCATTTTTCTTGATGGATCATGTGCCTTTGATTTCCCATGGAGCTTTATTTTCTCCAAATATAACTTTAGCACCTCTAATATCCTTGAATCTTGACAGATTTTTCTTGTTTCCTGTCATGTGTCTGGAACGGCCACTATCCATGTACCAGGTTCCTTGGCACTCAGCTGTTCCTTGAACCTGCAATCAAGGAAGTCAGTTTTTAGGTACCCATACTTGTCTGGGTCCTGGGGGGTTAGTGATATAAGATGTTCCAACCAACCTATAGCCAGATGATCTGACTCTAAGAGGTTGCAATCTATTAGTACCATAATCATAATGCACTTTAGCAAATTGTTTGGGGGTTTTAGAATCATACATCTGTCTCTTTTGTTTGTATGCATGTGTGTGTTTCTTAGCCATAGCTTTCTTGGGATAGTTATGAAATTTTTGAGTGTAGTTCTTGGGTGCATATGTGTGCTGATAATAGCTCTTTTGCCTTGGGAATGACCTTTGCTGAGGTTGAGGTCTTTGCCATTTAAGCTTGTATCCCATAGGTCTTTGTTGATGTTTTACATTATTCCAATCAGCTAGGTTTGGATAGTTTCTACCATTCCCATCATATGTATTTATTTGATGAAATTTCTGGGGCTTTTGGTAGCTCTGTTTGCTTCTCACAGAGTATTTAGTGATTGGAGCCTGCTGAGGGACCTGTCTAAATTTCTTCAAAGCTGTCCCTTCAGCATACTCTACTGGCTTCTTTCCTTTACTCTTGTAACCAAGGCCAGTATGATTGTGATTGTGCTTTGGAGTGAATGTGGGCGCATCATTTGGTGTTTTGGGTTTTTGGAATTCTTCATTACTTGAAGATCCCTACTGATTTGAGTCAACTCTGTTGAACTATTTTAAAAGGACTAAATTGAAAATTTGGTAAGGTTTATTCAACCCCCCTTCTAAACCTTACACCACACCCTTGGGCCTACAAGTGGTATTAGAGCGGTTGGTTCATTGAGCCTTCTACACTGGTTACTGAACTACATATCTATCTTTTCAAAAGGTTTTAACATTTGTGTTTTTCAAAGTCTTTCATCTTTTAAAGCAAAGTTATTATCATGGAAGCAAATCTAACTCGTATTACTATGTTTACTGTGGAAGAGTTTGATGAATGGAAAATTCGCATGTAGGCTCATCTATCCAATTTACACGATGAAATGGTTTGTGATAGAGGATGGGCCATTGGAAATTTACAAAGTCAACAATGTTGTAAGAGTTGCACCTCCAGCTAATGGAGAAGTTGCTGAAGAAAGACCAGTCATGGTTCAAAAACCAAGAACTGAATGGAAAAATGAAGATAGAAAGAGATATAACCTGGACAATGTGGCCAAGGATATACTCTACAAAACGTTGGACAAAGCCATATTCAACAAAGTCAAATCTTGCAAATCTGCAAAAGAAATTTGGGATAAGCTAACCTTAATTTGTGAAGGATCAGAACAAATTACGGAGAACAAATTAACTGTTGTTGTTCAAAAGTTTGAAAATTTTAAAATGTTTGCAGGTGAAACTCTGGATCAGCTGGATGACAGATTTACTGAGATAACAAATGAGCTTTCAGCTCTTGGGAAAGAATATACACAGAAGGAGATGTGTATGAAGATATTAAGAGCCCTCCCAGCTGAATGGGAAATGAAGGTCATGGCCCTAAGACATTCAATGGACCTCTCAAAGACATCCAATCATTAGTTATTCTCAGACCTCAAAACCTATGAGTTTGAGCTGAGAAGAAAAGAGCAAGAGGAAACAGTTGTACCCAAGACAGCTGCATTGTTAGCCAGTGATGGGAAAAGAGCTGAGCCAAAGGAAACCATTAACCAAGAGGAGATTGCCTTTACAGTTAAAAGATTCAACAAGTTCTTTAATAAGAACTACAAAAGTAACAAGGAGAAACCTCCGAGATATTCAACACCCAAGCAAGGGAGGAAATCACCCAAGAGAGCTGAAAATCAAAGAGCTGATTATCAGAGAGCTGATAATCAAAGAATGAACATAATTGATCAGAGAGCTGAGAACCTGTGTTGGAATTGCGGATAAACCAGGACATTTCTTTGTTATTTATTCATACCCACCATCCAACAAGTATAGAAATAAAGAAGAAAGAAGAGTCTTCGGGGAAAGAAGACAGAAAAGAAGAAAACCATGTTGGGCTGCTTTGAGATCGCCGAGCCACCAAGTGCAAAGAAGCGGACTCGAGAGTAGTGAAGCTAACTACTCAAGTGACACGGAAAGAAGAGGCTTTGATCCGCCTCATGGCCAAAGAACAAGATCAAGAAGATGAGGCACACTCTAACTCATCTCATTCTGATTCAAGTGATAGTGACTGTGATACACACACTTCATCACCCACAAATCTTTATGATTCATTAGGCAAAATGATGAAAGATTTTAGCACATTAAAACCTCTCACACACTCTTAAATGAGGAAAACAGCCAGCTTAAAAGCCAAAACTCACAGCTGACAAATGAGCTGAGTACTCTGAGTTAAAAAGCTGATGAGAACTCTAAGCTGAAGGCTGAAAATGCAAAGATCATAACAGAGTTAGCTGCTACTGAAAAGAGGGAAAAAGATCCTAAAAATGTGATTGCCTAATTTACAAAAGCATCTAAATCATTGGATGAACTTATTATGAGTCAAAAAGAATGTCGAGACAAGACATGCATAGGATTTAATTCCTTTGTCCATAGTTAAACTCCAAGAGTGATTTTGGAATGTGTCCTTGGGGGACAACTAAGTTGGCTATATAGCTAAGTTACCCACTCAATAGACTCGATAGAGCTGTTGAAGGTATAACTCGGTTGCTTAAGCCAAATACTTAACTTGGGTGATTTGGTTTTATAACAGTGGAAGACTTAACAGCATTTGAATGATTTTAAGCTTGTTTTTAACACTTGTTTTAGCACTTAGTTATTTGTCAGTTGGATAACAAATATTAACTAACAACAGATATAAAGTAAATGCAAGAATGTAAATGCTGAAAGTAAATTGACACAAGTATTTTTATAGTGGTTTGAAGATGGGGTAATTCTTCTAGTCCACTCTTCTCCAACTTCTGGAGGAATCCACTAAGTAACAGATCAGTTTACAAAGCATTTATCAGTCTGGAGACAGCCTTGATCACACAACTGGCTTCTCCTGTGACTCAGCTTCTTCACGAGGCAGCTGACTGGCTACTTCAGCTGACTTCTCAAGTTCTTGGATTTGATCACGAAGCTCTCCAACAAACTTGATACTTGGTTCGACCTTAGACCATTCTACAATCCTTCAATACTTTGTTCTTCAAATGCTTTCCTCTTCAACTTATTGAAGTTGTCTCTCCTTCACAACTTGTGTTGGATCGAGTTTCTTTGAGTTTTAGGCTTGAGGAATATCTTGATAAGCTTTGAGAATTTGCAGGTTAATTGCTTGAATATTGCTTAAAAGATCAGTGTCATTCGTAACCTTTTCTCAATGCTTCCTCAGCCTTTTATAGTGCACATTTGAAATTTGCCCGTTGAAGAGATAGATTAGTTTCAAATATCACTTTGTGTTCGTTGGCTTGTCTTGTCTTGGTCTGCAGCCCTTGTGATGTTGACCTTTCCTCGTATTAAATGGTATTTCAGCTTTACAGATTCTAACACAAGGTGCAGTGTTTCCCATTGGCTCATTCCTTTTGCATATTTCTGGGCCAAACACTTTAAGACCTGGCAGCTTGACATATTACTATATCGAGTAATATTCTTGACTTTATTCCAACAGATCTAAGTCAATTGTCTTCACTCTACAAATACATTTACCCCAGGTGACTTAAGTCTGCTCCAATCATAAGATTGACTCAACTATCACTTTAAGCGATAGACTTGGCTCTCTAAGTTGACTTGACAGACACTTCTCACAGCTGTTGCTCAGCTGACTCTCCTTCAGTCGAGTCCTTGACTTCCTTCTAGGCCATACTCAGCTGACACACAACATAGTCTTCATTCCAGTCCGCAATTGACTTCTTGTAATCTTAACTTAACTGACTTAACTTAGCTCTTCCAGTCCTATCTATTACAATACAGAATTACAAGGAAAATAGGGTGCCAACTTCCTAGCCTAAGTTTTACATGGTATCATCAAAATCTAATAAATAAATTTCCTAACACCTATTCGGGCCTTCCAACAGATATTTCTTCGATTAAGCTCTGTTTCCTGTAAAAAGTTACAAGAATACACAGTATCATGCCCTTCTAAGGAAACCAAGTAAAAACATACTAAATATGCGTGCAAATGCATCAAATATATATCATTTTATGCCCAAAATGCACGTACATTTTACACGCATCAAAATCTCTTAAACTTAAAGCATTGTTTGTCCTCGAGTAAACATTTTATCTCATTTGACTCCATACTCAAGTAAACTATGCAATTTATTATCAAGAAGTCATATTTCATAAGCTCATCATAATCAATACTCTCTTGGTTACTTGACATCGCGCCTCACAAGCAGATAGTGTATCACTCGACTCTCAAAAGTGTATGGAAAGTGTTTACGCTCAAATTCAATTCAGTGAAAGTAGAACAACTATAGGCTTACAAATTGTCTAACATCTCGACCACTTTTGTGTGCACAATCTAAGAATCAAAAAGGATTTATCATTTGGTTGTAAGGTAGGCTCTTTGGTAAGTTTGGGAAATTTTGGATTGAGTTACTTGACTTGAGCAAATAGACTTTAAAGCACACAAACGTGCAACTCACCAAACCAATTTTGTCATAAAACTCATTCTCAAGATATTTTCTTTTTCACTCAACTCCACCCTTATTTCTCCTTTTTCATTCTTAGGCCTTTTTGCTTTATTTTCTTTTTGTTTAGCCTCAATCTCTCATTTTTTTCATAATTTTCATAATTTTTCTTTTCTTTTGCTCGATTTTCTCAATATATTTTTCCCAGAGATTTTCTTTCTTTTTTGAGCTTCATACATTCTTCATTCACCTAGATCTTGCTCATCCCTCTTTCTTTTGCCAACTTCCTCTTTTTTTTCATAAATTTTCACCACATCTCCCCCAAACTTATTTATTTTCTATAAGCTTAAGAAATTTCAGGATAAAATTATTTTTCAATTTTAAAGATCAATAAGGCTAACAGTAAAAGTTTGGGCTCAAAATTGGCTAACTAGGGAATCATGAGTTCATAGGTATGCTTTTTAGGCTAAGTAGGCTAAAACAAAGACGACCTTAAATTATTTTCAAAAATTGCACACACACATGGCTTCTATGAAGATACCAAAGCAAGTTCTAGAGTTTTATGAATCATGAATGACACACCCAAGAACAAATAAGTTGCATAAGATAAAGCAGTTTAAGGCACAAAAGCTCACAGGCTTATTTTTCGCAATATGCTCAAATACCCAATTTTCTCAACTAATGTTAAGCAAATAATTGATATCTTCCCAACAATTCATCACATTATTCCCAAAAGTATGTTATCTCATTCAATTAAATGCTCATAGTAAAATCATACTAAGCGTTTGGGCATATTTGAAAATCTTGATTAAAACACACACAAAAGCAATTAAACGTGCTAAAAAGCGATAAACGTGCTAAAATAAAAAAATAAAAATTGAAAATTTCAAAAAATCGAAAATTTTAATGCAAATAGCTCTACATGCAATCCTAAATGCAATGCAAAATGCAAGAAAGTACTAAATTACGCATTCTTGACACCCCTCAAACTTAAAATATGCTTCGTCCCGAACATATGAGGAAATTATCAAAAGAAAAGAGGAATACATAATAAATACTTACATGGATCGTTCGAGTGAAGCCAGGAGCTTGTCCGTTAAATTAGAAACTGGAGGAGCAGATCGGATCGGGTCGTGTGCGTCCACATACCCGTGTGCATCAGTCATGTGTTTTTTTAACCCCCGGGGTTTGTCGCCACGCCTCTTGGGTTGCCTCCCACAAAGCGCTAAGTTTTACGTCTTCAGCCAGACTTCAGATTTCTAACATCATTATCGTTGAACCGTATCGGTTGAAATATTTGAGCCCTCATATTCTGTACCATCCATTAGACGAATGGTGTTGTATTGTTTTCTCGGTTAAGTTCTATATCGCCTGGGAATTTGCCATTTTGATGTTGGCCTCCCACTGCAGTAGCGATTTGGGTTGCTTGTGTCTCCAACGATTTCAGTCTCGCACTCAACAAAAACGATGTTAGAAACAAAGAAGTGAAAAAAAAACCAAAAAAAAGGAAAAAAAGGAAAAAATTAAAAACAAATGACTAACGCACACAACCCAACTGTGTGATCTTCTCCTCCAGTTTCTAATTTGACGGTTGAGCTCCCGGCTTCACCGCAACGATCCATGTAATTACTTATTATGCATTCCTTTTTTTTTTTGATAATTTTCTCATATGTTCGGGACAAAGCATATTTTAAGTTTGGGGGTGTCAAGAATGCGTAATTTACTACTTTCTGGCATTTTGCATTGCATTTAGGATTGCATGTATAGCATATTTGCATTAAAAAATTTCAGCTGAAAAGGCATATCGCACGGTCCGGCCGTGTGATGTCACATGAGCGTGTGGAGGTTGATTGCACGGTCCGGCCGTGTGATGTCACACAAGCGTGTGGTGAGCTCTCCTCCTGTAGCACGGTCTGGCCGTGTAGAGTCACATGAGCGTGTGACTGAAGTCTTTCTGACACGGGGTCTCGCACGGGCGAGTCGTGTCCATCCATACGGGCGTGTGCGTCTGAAGGCTTGCATCGCACGGCTTAGTCGTGTTGCTCCACACGCTCGTGTGGGATGTCCAGAACGCCGTTTTTTGATATTTTGTCCTCCGTTGAGGGCAAGCACAAAATTGATAACCTCATTGTTAGTAATATCAAAACACATACCTTGGGACTCTAGTGAGTGACTTAAGCACATTCCAATGTGTCTTTCATCACAACCTGTTCAAACTCAGCTTCCATGCATGGGGTTAGAGGTGTTAAAAGGGTCGCGGCCCGTTCGCCCGGACCGTTTAAACCAGAAAAAAAGAGGATTGGGGCCGAATTATTTTGGCCCGTTTAAATCAGGGCCTTTTTGGCCTAGACCATTTAAACCGAAGCCCGTTAGGGCTAGCCCGAAGGTTAACCGGGCTAGCCCGCTATTTTTATTTTTTAAAAAATAGATATAATTCTAATATTTTATATCTAATTTTATTACCTATTACTAGTAAATTTATTTTTCAAACTCACATCTCCCTCACCTTTAAGTTTAACTTTATTATACAAGCTATGAATTCTTGAAAAACTTCTTTTTTATTTGTTTTATCTATTACTTAATTTACTTTTTCATTTTTATTCTGAATAAGGAAATGTCACGTAGTCTTATTAGATTATTTAGGATATTGATTATTTTTCAAAATAGTGCTAAATCTAATTTTATAATTTTGTTAATACAATGTAATTATAAACTATGCATGACTTTTTTTTATAATGAGTAGATTAACATTAAATGTTATATATGCTCAGGTTTGAAATTTTAGATTTAAATTTCTTATTTTGAAAATTTTAAATTACAATCATATGAGTAATTACAGAAAAACGTGTTAATTCTGGGTAGCTTTAATTATTATTATTTTATTTTCAAAATTTAAATCATAAAATGTTTAATTTTATAAATTTGTTAATGCAATATAATTAGAAACTTTGCATGAATTGTATCTATGACGAATAGTTTAACTTAAAATGTTAAACTTAAATGTTATATATCTTCGAGTTTAAAATTTTAAATTTAAATATATAATTTTTAATTTTTTGACTTATAGCCTGATAGTGGACCGTTTAGCCCAAAGCCCGCTATGGTTAGGGTTAGGTTCCATTATTGTTAGCCCGTTTAATACCGGCTGGTTTTGCCCGAAGACCGTTTATCCCGAAGCCCGCTAGGGCCAGCCCGTTTAACATCTCTACATGGGGTTAGCACATCAATCATGTTGCAATGTTCTACGTTTTCATGAAATTGCATAGCTTTGTAAATCAAAAATAATATGTGTTCATCCATTTACTCGTAATGTCAGTTCACCTTTTTGCACATCGATTAATGCTCTACATGTGGCCAAGAATGGTCTTCCCGGAATTAATGGAACCTCTCGGTCTTCTTCCATCTCCAACACGATAAAGTCTGTTGGAAAGATGAATTTGTCTACTTTCACTAAAACGTCTTCAATCACCCCTTTCGGATATGTTACCGAGCGATCTGCTAATTGTAGGGTAATTATCGTAGGCTTTACTTCGCCTAATCCCAGTTTCCGAAATATGGATAACGACATCAAGTTAATGCTCGCACCTAAGTGGCATAGTGTTTTATTAAAGGTTGTTCCCCCTATTACGCATAGAATATCAAAACTCCCGGGATCTTTACGCTTTTGGGTAACTTCCTTTGAATAATTGCACTACACTCCTCTGTCGTTTCAACTTTTCATATTCTCGAGATTTTTCTTTTCTTTGCCATGATATCTATAAGAAATTTAGCATAGTTTGGCATTTGTTCTAAAGCATCCGCAAAAGGTATATTGATTTGAATTTTCTTGAAAATTTCCAGAAATTTAAGGAATTGATCATCCAATTTCTTTTTCTGAAACCTTTGTGGGAAAGGGATAGGTACCTCAGTTCTTGCAATAGTTGGAGCAGATTTGACCTTTTCCTTTTCCACTACTAGTGGTGCCACTTCCTCTGCTGTGTCCTGCTCCTCAATTGCTTCTATTTCTTGATCAATTGGCATCTTTGAACCTTCATAACTTGTTCTACTCTCTCTGCTTCCGCCCCCACCTTTTTCCAAAGATTTCAATCTATCATTCATATTAGTATTTAATTAAGTTACCTGATCCTCGATTTTGTTTATCTTGGCTTCATCCTGGTTGAGTCGACCTCGAGTCTCTCTGATGAATGAAGCTAGCATCTCTTCTAGAGATGGTTTTTGTTCCTTTGGCAACCCCGGATTATAGTAAGGTTGTGTTTGAATATTTCTGTAGTTGTTGTAGCCTTATTGTCCTACAAAATTTGCTTCTTCCACAACAACTGATGCCTCTCTTGAAGTTACTTGATGCATCACATCCAGTTTCATACTTAGCATGGATTTTCTATGAGTATGGCTATCTTGTCCTCATCCCGAATTTCAGCGATACGTCTATCCTCGGATGGCCATTGGTAATCATTGTTTGCCATCTCCTATAACAATTCTATTGCCTCCTCGGGATATTTCCCTAGCAGTGCACCCCCAGATGCAACATCTATAATCGTTCTCGTGTTGCCACTCAAACCATTATAGAAGTACTGCACTTGTTGGTAGTCGGGATATCCGTGTTGAGGGCACGTCCTTAGCAATTCCTGGAATCGATCCCATGCTTCATATAGTGGCTCATCATCTAATTGCCTAAATTGGGCGATCTCAGATTTCAGTTGTAGCGTTTTACTGGGGGGAAAGTATTTGGCTAGAAAGCGCTGACTCAACTCTGTCCAATTTGTCGCTGGTGATGTTAGAGAGCTTAACCATCCCTTAACCTTATCACACAGAGAGAATGCGAAAAGGCGGCATCAAATTATATCCTATGAAACACCATTTATCTTGATCGTGTGGCAAATTTCCAAGAAATGCGCCAGATGCGTTTTTGGATCTTCAATGGCTTTGCCCCCAAACTAATTTTGTGATACCATCTGGATCAATGTCGGTTTCAGTTCAAAGTTGTTTGCATTGATCGGCAGACGGGCCACACCCCCATAAGTCTGACATACCTCCTGCTAGAAGTAATCCGTAACTGCCCTTCTCGCGGATCTCTCCCTAATTAGGTCTTGGACGTCTGCCCTAGGTGGCCGCTCCTCATTATTTCTGTTGTTCACTGCGTTCGGATATTTGTCCCATCCACCATTGCTTTAGCTCTTTTCCTTAGTTGCTTCATTGTCTTCTCGATTTCCAATCAATAGGTATTGGATGGGTAGATCTGGAACGCGTGATCATGCACTATCTACACTTAACAAAAACAATATTAGAATCGAAGAAAATAAAAATAATAAAAGAAAATAATTTTTGAAATTTTTTCAAAAAATTAGAAAAAAAATAATGCTTCAATTAAGATTGAACTATTTATTACTATATCTAAGTAGAATCCATCAATCCCTGACAACGGCACCAAAAACTTGTTCGCCAAAAATATTTGGATCATACAACTGCAAGTGTACGGTGTAGTTTATAGGATAATGGCAAGCAAGGTCGTATTCCTCAGGGATTGATTTGTGAAACACTTAGGCTATAATAACATCACATTCTAATTTTATTGAAGCGACTAAATATCAAGTAATATCAAAAATCAAAAATAACATAAAAATAAATAAATTTGCGAACCTCACAAGTACTTTCAATAACCATGAAAGCAACCATAGGCACATAATCTCAACATGTTTCTTCAATATTAAATCCAATTAAAGTTTCAAAACCAATTCATGTAATTCTATGGGTTCAATTCCTAAGATAGTTTATTCCCCCTCCCAGGCGATAAATAAACAGTAGATTAATAACAATTGTAGATCGTCCGATACGTTTCAACTATATTAAGTCCCAAAAGATTTATGAATTAAATGATTTCTCACAAATAGTTGTAGGTCTCCCGACTCGTTACACTCGTTTATGTCTGAATTCGATTTCCATCTTTAGTAGAACTCATCTCCCAAATCTCGCACTAGCAAATACGACATGCTAATTATTGATCAGATAAAAGGCAATTAAGAATAAACACTCGAACTCATAAAATAGAAAACATGAATCAAAACAATTAATCAAGATTTAACATGAATCCATAGTTTTGATTATGCCCCTAAGATCCGAAATATTAGCCAAACATTGATAATAAATTCATAGACAAAGTTGAAATCAATATTATGACATCGTTTAAGCATAGACAAGAGATATATACATAGAAATAAAACCCCATCCTTGTCGGGATGGGCCTTGGCTCTTGTGCTCCCGTAGATGTGAAAGGCCTTGTGGTGTTCTTCACGACCTGGTCCTCCTCTCTCGAAGAAGACCTCGGATCTTGTGTTCTGCGTAATTTAATGTGTTGTATTGTGTATTGATGAATGTTTTTCGTGCAAGCCTTGGGTCCCTTTTATAGATGCTTGGAGAAATCACTTGTAGAGTTGAAACGAGAAAAGGACTCCGAAAAACGCATGCAGTGTCCCACACGGCCGTGTGGGTTTTATGCAGACCAACTCCACACGCTCGTGTGGGTCCCACATGGTCCGGCCGTGCGGCTTGGTTTCGTCCCGTATTTATTTGTTTTTTCACATGGTTGTATCATTTTTCACCGTTGTGTCACACGGTCGGCCGTGTGGCGTATTTTTGTCCGATTTCTTTGTCTTTTCGATCTTCTCTTCGCTCGACTTTCGTCGATCTATCCAGGCCTTCCAACGATATTTCTTCGATTAAGCTCCATTTCTGTAAAAAGTTACAAGAATACGCAGATCATGCCCTTCTAAGAAAACCAAGTAAAAACATACTAAATATGCGTGCAAATGCATCAAATATATATCATTGTAAGCCCCAAAATGCACGTATATTTTATACGCATCAATACCCAAGAATTCTTTAACATTCGAAGATTTTTAAACAAGACCCGAGACCTATAAGCTTCCGTCATCTTTTTCCTAGAAGGAGTACCTCGGGCGATCATAACCTCAAAACCCACTCGTGAGGAAGCTTCCAACTATTATCCCTCACATAGAAGAAATCTTTCTTCCACGACCCACTAGGAGAAGGAAGTCCATCAAGAAACTTGCACTTGGGGATGTGGGAAGAAGTAGAAGAAGGTTTCATCGAGAGACTTCCGGGCATAGAACAAAGAATGAAATCCGTCTACGATCGGAATCAAGCTAATCTAATCAAGCATAGCATGCGATAGCCTCGTATACATGCATAGGCACAGGCAATCAACCTATCAACACATGCTCCTACCGACCTAATGATTGAAATGAGGAAAGTGTCCGGAGGAAGTATGAAGCCAACAAAAAAGCTATAACGATATGCTATGATGAAGCCCTTGGATGGATGAGTGAGCACATTGCCCAAACCCGGGCCAACATCACAAACGCTAAAGGAAGCACAAACGCTCTCGCATTAATATTGGGGACAAAAATGGTATTTAATTAATTAATATATAATTCTTTTTATATATGTTTATTTAATATTAATTGCTCAATGGACTCTTACTAAATAAATCGGCCCAATGTTGTCCGGTATGGCCCATCGGCCAATTTCTCTTACGCGGACTGACCCATAGGCCAAATTCTCCTACATGGCCCACCGGTGCTATCTCCCAGGTATAAAAAAAAAGTCCCTTCTATTATCTGTAAGTTAATTAATTAATAACCCTCCTACTCATTTATTATACAGTATTTATTTACTGTTTATTCTTTAGATCACCGTGCTGACTTGAGCGTCGGATGGGCCTCCCTGGAACAAATCTTAGGGCCCTCTAACGGTTGCGCGTGTGTGCTGACAAGTTCTCAGTCAAATGATATTCCAACTCTTGGAGAAGAAGACGAGAAGACTTCCCCCTCGGAAAGAGGAAGACATGAAGACTTTCCCCTCCACAAGAGAAGTGACGTGAAGACTTCCCTCTCGTGAAAATAATTTTGATCAACCCCGTTGAATTGGAGTGATCTGCCTTAAAAAACAACATCATTATTGATACTCAATCTTAGATCAATCATATTTTTTTTTAAAACTAAATTTGCATAATAATTAATAAATCAAACTTAAACACACAAATTTATATTTATATTTATATATAGTACTATTTCACATCTACAACTTCACTCAAACTCTACTTAATTAGTAAATAAATAATAAAAATATTTAAAATAATTATAGAGCTCATTCATATTTCTCTCTATTAAGATCCAAAACAATCCTTAAAACTCCAAGAAAAATTCAAACAAATTTTGGCTCGATTCGTTTATAACTCTACACTTTTAGTTCTGAAGCACACCTCGTCAAATTAATATTATTAAACCTCTAAATTAATAATATTGGGAGTATCAAAATTTATTAATTTAGAGAGATATTAAATATCGATAAATTAATAATCTATTAATTTACTGAATATATCGCTTATGAAAAAAGTTGTTGTTGGACAATTGTAATGTTCATCTAAAAGTTATCGGACGATTGTATAATATTAAATTATTTTCTTGTCGATTAACAAAATATAAAAAAGATTCAACCTTGTAATGCGGGTATTATACAAGCTGAAGAGATGTTGAAACTACATAATTGTTGACCGGAGATCTAGCAAATAACCAAGATCGATATGTGAATTGTAAAGTTGAAAATAACAATTCTACTCATTTTCAAAAATAAGCTCAACAACAACGACATTAAATAATTATTTTTAAACTACAAAAAATCACACTATTACATTAACAAAAGTCGAGATGAGATTCTAGGTGACATACTGACATCAATTCTAATACGAAACGATAACAATTGAGTCAATTTTTGTGAAGTCTACATAGATTAATCACACACACACATATATATATATATGTGTGTGGATTGGTTCAAATGAGACCAATCGCTTTAGGTGAGACTATAGGAACACATATGGATTGATTTAAAATTTTGGATAGTTTATATCATTTCAGTTATTTTAGGCTAGTAAGGGTATATATGTATTTTTCATATTATTAGAATTTTAAGTGGGGGTGTTTATGTCATTTAATAGAGTTTTACAGGTGAATAAAATCTTAGCTTTCAGTTTCATGAGAGTTGGGGAGAGAGAATTCATCGACCACGCCCATTACTTTTTCAGTCTTAGGGTTCACTTGTTGAAAGCGGCGAAATTATTAGCGATAGTATTTTAAATTATGGGTTGACAATAGTTGCTAAAGGCGAGAACGACGATTCGAGAATGGATTTAGTCTTTGGGGAAATTTAGCGATTTTAGGGTTGAGAAAGCATCGGCCATGGTGGGTCAAGGTTGGTCAAGGGGGTTTCTCCGGAGGAGATGGAGAAGAAGAAGGATGAGGTGGAGAAAAGCGTGGCGTGTTGGACCACATTGGCTCAAATTAGAGGATTACGATGGGAGTGTTGCGAGGATGATAGACGCGGGCTCGGGTCGGGTTGTGAGAGGGATATTGTGGTTTGGGGATGTGATTTGTGGATAGGCCGAAATGGGGAATGAGTTCTTGAAGAAGAGAAATGGGAAGGGATCGAATTCGGATGTTAGTCTTGAGGCATTAAAGAGGTCCAAAGGTATTATCCATTGAAATTTCTAATTGTTAATGTTCCATATATTGGATTTACATTGCTAATGTTGTGAAACATTCTATTATATATGCGTATTCGATTCTTAGTTTACTGTTATGGTTTGTCCTTGTGATCTTTTCATATTTGAGAGGATGTTTTCATCTTACCGACCCATAAAATTCATAATTATAACAAAACCAAAAGTGATCTTGTTTACATTAGGACTGTGTTTTTACCATTTCGATTTAGAGGTAACATTTTAGGACTTTTTTCATGCTTGGTTCAAATTTGAAATGACTCTTGGGGCCAATTTTTCGTGATGGGGATATCGTTAACGTAATTAGGAGAAACTATTTCCATGGTGGTCGTTCATATTTCCCAATGTCTATGTGCCCGTGAAGGGAAAAATTGATCTGTCCAGGGTGTTGTTCAACATTCTTGAAGGTACTGCATATTGTATGTTTGTTGATGTTATGATTGGTGGCTTTTGTTGGTTTTACAGTTTTTTTTATGACATTTATAAGTATGCAGGTGTTATAGAGTTTGGATTATTATTCGTTGCAACTAGGGTGTAGATTATTAATCGGTGTGAATTTCTCAACGAATTTCTTCACTAGGCTTCGATTTTTTTCTGTATACTTAGTGTACGTATTTTGCATATTATAATAGTTGATTATGTATATTTAGAGTACTAATTTTGTATACTAAGAGTACTAATTTTATATTCTTAATATTAACTATGCGCACATGCAGGTTGATAGTGGTGATGGTGACCAATCAGAGGGTGGTGAAAGCGGATGCAATTATGCAAAGAGGCATAGGAGCGATAAATTGACTGTTGGGGGGGGGATTATCCAACATTAATTTTGTTGTTTGCTTCATGTTTTGGCCATTACAATTGTACATTATATTGTAATACGAATGTACATACTAAATATGCAAACTTGTAAAGATATGTATAAAGAACATAATTTTGTAATATGCAGTGTTAAATTATAAGGACCGATGCCTAATGTATTTCAATATTTTACTTGTTATGTTCTAAGTATACTCAATTACAAACCTATATATGCAATATTACTATTCTAAATAAGTACGCTATTAAATTTAATGTAATACACCTTGTTCATAATAAATATGCAAATTTGGAACACTATACATGCAGAACGTAAATATGCATTATGCAGGCTACAAATTATAAGGACCAATGCCTAATGTATTTCAATATTTTACTTGTTTTGTTCTAACTATACACAATCACAAACCTATATATGCAATATTGCCAATCTAAATAAGCACATTATTAAAATTTAATGTAATACACTTTGCTCATACTAAATATGCAAATTTGGAATACTATTTATGCACGAAATTTAAATATGCGGATGCGGGGTATATATTATATAAGGACAAATGTCTAATATATTTCAGTATTTTTTTCTTGTTTTGTTCTAAGTATACACAATCACAAACCTATATATGCAATATTATTATTCTAAATAAACACGCTCTTAAATTTTAATGTAATACACTTTGTTCATACTAAATATATATATTTGGAACACTATATATGCGAGAACATAAATATGCATACAAGTATAAATTATAATAACCAATGCCTAATGTATTTCAATGTTTTACTTGTTTTGTTCTAAGTATACAAAATAACAGACTATATATGCAATATTTCTATTATAAATAAGCACATTCAATTAGCTTACAGGGACATTCAATTAGCACATTCTATATATGTAATATTCCTTATGTATGCAGGAGAGAGGATTCGCATGATTATAGGAACGTCCCTTATTGTTAGCATTAATTAATTAACAGTTATTTTTGGTCTAATATGTGATACCTAATATACCCCTGAGCGGTTTTTTGCCTATTTTTTAATGCTACAAAAATTTCCTAAATCTTATTTTTTAGATGGTGTAGATGTGGTCTTACGTTCTCACCTAGGAGGGTGGTCTCACAGGATCTTCTCCCTCTATATATTATATTAAGGAATTATTAATTTATATATTACAAGAGATCTATATGAATTTTTGTATATGTATTATCTTATAAATTTAGCGATTTATTAATTTAGCATGATGTTCCCGGATTGGGACTGAAATATTATTTAAATAATATTATTAATTAATCGAATATTAAATTATGGAGGTTCTATTCTTTGTAAATATACTTCAACTATTATACTATTAACTTGAAGAATAAATTGACGGGTCCATTATCCCTTGCCAATTCACCGAGCTGAATTGGACAGCCAAATAGCAAAAGTCAACAAGGCAGAAAGGACTTGACAAAGTCCACTTGTAGTTGTGGCCAAATTTTAATATTTTATCACATCATAAAAACCTATGTGACAATCTCAAGCGGCATGATTTTCAATGCTCCACATCATTTATATTGCCTTTGCTTTCCCGAAAAAGAAAAAAAAAACTAATTTGTAATTCATGATGTCAAATAGATAATAAATAATATTATTTAAAAAAGGAAAAAAAAAACAATGCATCCTTATCCAATTTTTGTTATTTCCTTGCCCCACCCAAAATAATTTTTCGTTAAAAGAAGAAAAGAATAATAGGCTTTTTTCTTGGAAAGTTGGTTACTTTCAAATTTCCAATCAATATTGGCCCTAATGGCAGAGGTAGGGGCAACTCGGGCCCGGCCACCCCCACCTTTCTAAATATTTTTTACTAGGTAAAATTTTTTTAATTTTTTTTAGCTAATATATTTATGTGTAGTTTTTTAAATTTTTTTATTTAGTCCACTCCAATTTTGTGTATCGACTTACCACATAATAATTTTGGCTACGTTTGGCCCTCATTTCTTTACTTTAAATGATTTCATTCCTGTTTTTTGTAGTACAGCAGAACATTCATTCATATTTATCATGCTTCAAATAAATCACTACCCACTAGAATAAAGTGCTTTTGAACTAGACAATGACTAGGCAGTCCTCATTGGCCAAGCAAGCATACATTATGAAGCATTTTTTTGTGTTTTGATTTAATATTTATGGAATATAATCTTTTTCTAGAGCATCTTCTTTTCCTAATTGGACAATGAGGATCCAGTTCTACATTATTTTTCCATTTTATTGTCTGGTAAGATATAAGATAGGTCAAATTGTTGTCCCTACTAAAATCCTGATTTGTTTGACTAACCATAAGACCGACATGTTAATTTGGCTAGAGAAACCAAGCTGTTGAATTAGATATTAACTTCATGAGAAGTTGACTCAATGTTAAGGACCTCAGTCATAATGGGCCCAAGACAATACCGAACTATTACAATTAGCTGAGTTGGAAGAAACCTCGGGTTAATATTATTCAATCTATGTTCGGATGATACTCAATTGAGAGTATAAACCTAGCTCCTAATGGACGTTGACTCAAAAAACAAAATTGTCATTAACAATCCTAAATTCCCGTTACATAATCGAAATTTATGGAAACCCTAGCTACAAATCGCCTATAAATACATCAGTTTGAGGTATGTTTAAGGATCAGATTTTCATACACACAACACCTATATTATTCTTCATATTTTTCTCTCCAAAACCATGGTCTGACTTAGGTGTCAGAAAGGGTACGCCGAAAAACCCTCCTCCCTATCTCACGGTTTGTATTTCATGCGCATTGGTGGAGAAAGCGAGAGAAATTGGCACTTTGTTGGTGGTGTAAAGTTGTGAAACCATAATCGTCATTAACATATGTTGCTATAATAAGTCCTCATCTGGATTGTAACCATAAATACAGATTGTAACCACAGACCGGATAGTGACCAAGCGTTTTGCCTTGTAGTAACCATGGGTTTTTATTAGGATTGAAAAATGTACGAAATGCAAAACTAGTCAAAATCAGTTCAGGTCAACTCGAAGAGCTCGTGCAAACTTGATTCAATTAACAATCAAACCGAAAAACAAAATTGAGACTCGAGATACAAACTCGATTGATATCATATTATACCTCTGCTTAGGGCGTCAATTTGTGACGCGACACTATAATCCGATACGAACCTAACACGAATTTAGCAGGTACATGTACAACTCTTAACAAGTCCGGGTCAAAATCAGGTCGGACACGGTTAATACGGAAAATAAATAGGTCAATTCAGGTCAACCCGCATGTCGACACGATTGACCTATTTATCCCATTTAATTTCATAGTGACATCATTTTAATATTTTGTGATATTTTAATTGGTTATATGATGATAGAAAAATTATTAAATGCATTTTTTAATAATAGTTCAATAATTTAATGTGTTTCTTATTTGAAATTTTAGATTTTTCTCCATTTTTTATTTTCTCTATTCGCGTTGACTTTAAATTATATAGGTTTTTCGTGCCGTGCTGGATTACCCGTGTCATAAACGAGTCATGTTCGTGTCGTTTATCTTGACACAAATAATTAAATGGGTAATGTTCGTGTTCGTGTCTGACTTGCAATACCTGTGTCAGAACACGATCCGCGAACACAAAACACGATACGATTGAAACCCTACCTCTGCTCTTTTATAACCCTAGTCAATATACATTCACAGTTGCAAGTACTTTTAGCACAGTTCTTGATACTCTCTTCTATTTGGTTGATTTTTCTTTAATTAATACTCTTCTATACACATACATATAATATTTATACATAATACATACACTTTTTTTGGAAGGTAATAAAATTGCTCTTCTATGCTCACATGGCTTAGAGTTAATCAATTTGATTATTATTCTAATTGCAACAATGACAAACTTATGTAATTTCACTTGAAAAATATAATTGATACTACTATCAAAAGGAATTCGATCACAAAATCCAATATTGAACAGAAAATTACTCCACTAAATTAAGAAAATAATTCTCACTAGGTTCAACTCCAAAAATAGATCTATTCATGCATATTGTCATCAAAGCAACCATACACAAGATTTCAATTCATCACTTCAAACTTTGAAACAAATGTTGATAATCAACTTGCCTGGATTTCCAATACAACATAACATTTAAAAAAAAAACTGAAATTATTGCACTTCTCCCTTAAAGGTTTTTTTGGAGCACATATTCCAGAAGAATAAATTTCACCTAAAGGTACATTTCTTGAACTGATCTAGAAGAGCACATTCTTATACTATAGTGGGAAATTCTCTTGCATACAATGGCAAGCATTTCAAAATTAAACGAAATCGAACAAAAGAATTCTGTCCTCTTTATCCCACAGATAAAAGAATTCAACTTTTGGTTTGAATTCAGCATCGGTTATCTTCTAAAATGTGGAAAGGGCGAGACGGATTATACTTCGTACTTGCAGAGATTCTCAAAGCCCATGTATTGATGCCGTTGGAATTTTCCAATCATGTTCGAAATTCCAACTCCACCTGTTTAATTTAAAACAAAAAACGAGCATTGATGAATCAAGAATAAAGTTGAAAATGCAAGCTAAAAGTATACCCCACGAGAGATTTCATTATTCATATGCAGTTAAAGGTGCTCACCTAGAGAAATTGCACTCACAAAGATTGTGAATGCGAGAATGAAGATAATTATGGATGCTCTTCCCATTACAATAATCATCTTTCGGACAACATGTTGGCCGATGAAAGCAGCGACGGTTGCAACAGCAACAAAGTACATAGCTGTCACAAATATTCAGGCCGAGCCCCCAAATTCAATTTGAATTTCAAAATAAATGCTATTGTATGACCAAAAAATATAAACTCAATCGTTACATGGTCAATATGCACTAACCATAAGGAACAGGAAACCGTTTTAGAAGGTAATATTCAACCACCGACATTGATGAGGAGAACATCATGGCAAAGGTGGCTGTGGCACTTGAAACCTGAGCAGAAGTACAATTAACAGTTGTAACTATGCATCTTATAATTTTGGAAAAATGCAAGAAGCTATTAATAAAAATGGTTTTCTCACCCTTTCAAGGAAATAAACGAGATAAGGGGACAAGGTGTTCATACAGCTATTAATATTCGTTTTTGTGCGCTAAATATTATTTTATTTTTTTTGCATTTTAACCGACATTTGAAACATATGTGAGTGCAAAATTGCAAATACGCTGATTCCTCGCAAGATATGTGAAAATTATCATATGACATCAATAAAATTCTGCGACTTCTTTCATACATAATCAATCAGATTTTCTTTTTTTAAATCAATGATACAAACAAATTGCATAACCATAAAGAGTAACCAGTCACTCATGGTGTCTGTGATGCCAATCTTCGCTTGATCTATACGGGGTTTAATTATTATTTCTCATAAAGATTAACTCCTTTTCTTACCAACAACCGAACAAGTCTCTTTCAATTAAGGCTAAGTGAAAAAACAAATTAAAGTAACAGGGAGAAAATCATAATAACTCCTGTGTATGGTTGAATGCAAAAATATTCAGAGACCAGGATTCTAATAGAGAATCACTCCCTACAATATACTCCCTTGTTAAAAAAGCTGCTACAAGATAATACTTGTGATGGTTCTGCAAACGTACTCTTTTTTTATTTTTGTTTACAACAAAAAAATAAAAACAGGTAAACCAACATTATAAAAGATAGGAACTCACCTGAGGCGGAACACCTAATTCCAAAAATAGAGGACCCATGATAAATCCACCTCCTAGACCTAGAAGGCCCCCTACCATACCAGCCAGGATGCCGAAGAAGCCATAAATGAGCAGTTGGTGCACTTTAAAGTTAGTACCTGCTTCTCCCTTCGATCCAAGTTTACGCCATCCCTTGTACAAGCTAACCGCTTCATAACCGGATACGCCCAAAGATACAGGAATCTGTGGTAAAACATTGAAAAGGGAAAATTTTGTATTGGACAAAAGATGTGTGATTGCAATGAAATTGTACTATTGTCACAAAATACAGTCTTTAATACACTTGACAAAAAATTATGCATTTAAGTGCACACATGTACCTGCAGCAAGTTCACCACCCAGTATATTGTTGAACAAGTAGTCGTGTAATTCTGTTTGAATTCAAGGTCAGTAAGTTTATATGTTCCAACAAGATCAAAGAAACACAAAAAAAGTGCTCTAGAAAATCAAAGTAATAGTACAAAAGAAAAAAGGGTTAATGACAAAAATTGTCCCCAAGGTTTAGCCTAATTACACACACACACAAAAAAAAAAAAAAAAAAACCTCAGCTATCTTTCAAAATTACAAATACTCCCTTAAAGTGGTACTAACACCCCTTTGAGGTTTATATTTACCTAACAGATACCCCCTCTTAAGGGTGTAATTATTAAAAGAGAAACAAATGTCAGGTAGGTATTTGTAATTTTGAAAGATATCTAGAGTTTCTTGTAATAAATCTAAACCCCAGGGACAGTTTTTGTAATTATCTCAAGGAAGAATGGTAATAAAACCTTGATGATCTGCAGTGCAAGAAATGCGAGCCAAACGAAAACAAGAAGCCCAAACTCCTTCCAACAAACATTCTCGAGAATTCCAACCTGGGACAATGAGCTATATATCAAACGGGATTTCGGTTATTAGAAAATTAGTAGTAGTCCGAAGACGTTTCTCACCTCTGGTTCCTCAAAGTCTTTAGCATCTGTTTGTGTATTGTTGCTGGGTCCACCGGGAAGAAGCTTGTATTCTGCCTCTCCTGACACAACAGGAGAAAAAGAGCTTTAATTCTAAGAGAAGGTCCAAAAGGAAAAAAAGGAAAGGTGTTTTTTCATGGTACTGAGAAAATGAATGCTCTCAATCAACCAACCATTAGTCTCCGTTCGCTTCACAGCCTCCTGCAGCAAAGAACAAATTGGTATTCAAAATGAAACTTTAGGTTGCTTTTGAATTGAAGAATTTGGATTTGATGAGAGGATTTGAGAGAGAGATTTCAAATGACTCCATGTTACATGTATTTGAAATCCACCATCATACCATGATTACTCTAAAAATAGCTTAAAAGAATTTCAAATTCATTTATATCATGAGCTTATTCAAACAAACTCAATGGATTTGTTATTATGAACTTAAAACCCTTAGTTTCAAATCCATCAATCCAAATGAAGCCTTAGGAATCAGGTATTTCGAAAGAAGCAACAGCAGGCAAAATTAGTACACGTCCCTTTTCTCCCAAGCAAACCAATCATGTTAAAAAATCTCATAATACGGATCTTATTAAGTATCTGAATTTTGAAATAGTAACATGGGCATACCATCAAACACCTTAATGAAGCTACAACCAAAAATACAGAAACCTTCAATCAGGATTATATAGTCGTCAAAATTCATATTCAGAAAGGCAAGGGTGAATTTACCAGTTCAAAGGTTAAGGACAACCCCAGTCGACAATTAATCCCATTATTAAGAGAAGAGAACAACTTCAGTTACCTTTTTCAAGATAGTTTCTTTCTTCCAAGTTTCAACTCCTTTGAAGAAGGCCTTAGTTGAGGTTCCTATAAGCATCAGATTAAGTGAATAGGTTGAACAGAATTAGGACATGTATACATAAATCATAATACACCAAATTATCACCTATAAAGAGGATGATTAGAAGTACAGTAACCATCCAATCAGCAAACACCACGTTGAAAGCAACTCCAATGCTAATGCCTAACATGAGCATTGGTTGAATGAGAACAGCCAAGTCATAGTCAATAATGGGCATGTCAAGAGTGGGATGTCTGAGCTTAAGGTTGTAATAAACAGTTGAGGCTGCAGCCCCCATGATCATACCTGTCAAGTCAGAAAATACATTATGATTGTCTTAAGCATGAGAAAATATTTTTAGAACCAAAAATTTACTTTATTCTAAATATATATCAAATCTTCACCGACCATTGTAGAGGAAAAGCAATCTCAATAATGGCTTTATAACCACCCATTTATGATTGTAGCTCATAGTTATAACTTAATTTTACAAAAAGGTTTAAGAGTAAAAATCAAGTATCCATAAAATACCCAGCAGCTGAAAATATTAGCAAATTTGCCCTTCGGGTTATTTTAAGTGTACTCAAATGCCCATAAACATAATTTCTTTTCCAGGACCAAGAAATTGGTGTCTAATCATACTAACTGATTCGTTGGTTGCAGTTAAATCAAATATATTTCTCTCACATTTAGAGATAGCAGTTGCTGATTTTGGATCAAATCCAATAATTAGAGTAAGCATAGGCACAAATATGCCGCCGCCACCAACGCCACCTACGCTGCCAAAGGCTGCTCCAAAGAATCCAATTATGCTACCAACAACAATTTGCCAGTTGAATTTCAGATCCTGTGGAACAAATACCATATTAATTCACATCACAAACCACTCAAAAAAATTAAAATAGAAGCAGAAACATGAAAAAAGATTTAACTTCACATCTTTTCACATTGCAAAGGTATAACTGCACCTATACCGATAAAATAATCGAAAAAATGCCATGATCAACTCCCTCACTATCTACAGGAAGTTTACATTGCATTGGCAACATGGGCATACTAAAAGAGGTAATCAGTTCCAGTAATCAAGCCATGTGCTATATCTCCTAATGATATGAGTTAATTACAGAAACTACCCCTGAGGTTTAGCCTTATTATAAAAATCCCCATTTTTCTTTCAAAATGACAACGTTTGTTTCTCTCTTACAAACTGCACCTTCATATGGTATATTTGTTAGGTAAATGCAAACCTCAAGAGGGTGTTTGTAACAATTTAAGGGTGTATTTGTAATTTTGAAAGATATCAGGAGTTTTTTTTGTAATTAGACTAAATGTCAGGGGTAGTTTTTGTAATTACCCTAACGATATTATTGGGTCTACCTATATGAGCATCAAACATGATATGAATATCCTCCATCATAGATTTGATTTGTGTGTGCCCACATTTACTTGCACAATTCCCTTATATATGCTGCAAATATTGTGATCCATAACAAAAAAAATAAAAAATAATAATAACTCATTAAATTGGTCCAATAACAAGCAAAACAACCTTCATTAATAGCAATAAATACTTCATAAACCAATTCACCAACCAAAAAAAGGAAGGAAGAAAAGAGATAAACATCAACACTGAATCTAATCAAATCAAACAAATATGAACACGACTTTAGAGAATTTAAACTGAATCAAATGATCTTAACTCACCGGCCAAACGTGATGGTAACCTGATTTATTCGCTTGCCATATGAAACTCACAAAAGATGACAACAAATCCGAATCCGAATCGTAAGTCGAAATCGCAGTTGCATTACGCGACAAAGATTCTTGCTTCAAACTTCTCTCAGCAGAAACAAATATCGAAGCCAACAAAAAGCTCCATACAACGGTAAAAAACGGTCCAAAAGCCTTTAATTTTTCTAGATTTCCCGCCATTCAAGAATATTCAAGATTCCACCTTTTCGGACAAATTATAAACAAAATCTTCGCTTTTTTTGGTACTTTTGCGCTCTGAGTTGAAAAGGGTCTCCCTGTTTTCACACAAATTTTGGAAAGAAAAAAATTTCCCCTCAAAGGGATCAGTCAATGGAGTGAATTTTCGGCAGGATGAGAAAGGGAAACGAAAATGAATTTACAATTTCTTTGCGTGTTGAGAGAGAGAGAGAGAGAGAGAGAGAGAGAGAAATGATGGAGAAGCAGGTGGTGGAGTAGTGGAAAGAATTGAAAGGTACCATAAATAGAGTAATGGTGGGGGTTGAGAGAACAGGACAAAGCGGATACATGAGAGCACGAAACGACGAAGTTTTGTTTGTTGAAGGTGGGAAGCTTAGATATGGTGTGGGCTCACACGTCTACTTTATGACACGTGTTTATCACGTCATACTCGATTATTTTAATTTTGTCACTGAGATTTACTACTAATTTTTTTTTAATAAAAGAAATTTAAACACAAAAAATTATGAAATTGAAAAGGTAAAACAATCTTTCATTGGACTTGATTGACTATGGGGACCATGATTGTGATAGCCTGAAAGTAATTGCGAATGTTTTATATGGATTCCAATTATTTTTATACAAATACAAATGAGAGTAGTTAATAGTTATGGGTAGCAAGAATGGGTTTCCTTTTTTTCTTTAAGTACAAATTCTAGTAAATGAAGGAGATAGATGGAATTCGAACCAAACATATGCCTAAATTTTGCAAATGTCTTACAATTAGGCTACCGAGTGATTTCCATTTTATTTTTCTCAAAACAAATGAATAGTTCTTAATCTTAATGGAGTTAGATATACTTACATATTTAGATAGAGAGAATAAAAGTTTTAAAGTTTATTATTTGTTAAATATGACAATAAATGAAGAGTAGTTATCATTTTCTAATGAAGTGAGAAGAAATTTTCAACAAGCACCAATTGGTTGTCTTGATTAGAATAGCTTGACTTGGAAATACATGAAGCCATTATCTTTTTTTTTTTCATATCTAAAGTCAATAAATGCCACAAAATTAATTAAATATACCAACTATGCTTTATTTTTTTTAGTAGACGCAAGTTGCCCTTATTCAATGTGAAAATTAAGGCTAAAGAATAAGGAAGTTTTTAGATTTATAAAGACCGCAATAACTTTTGGCAAAAACTCATATAGGATGGTCTTGTGAGTCAAAATCCGTAAGACGGTTCCTAAATCCAGATCCACCAGCACAAGAGATGGTATTTTTATTATATTTTGGAGGCACCAACTGATTTAACCAAGTAAATCAGTATACTTGAAGGTTCCCTTCGGGGTCGATCTTTGGGGTCACTTCGGGTATTTTTAGATGGGTGACCTAAAACACGAACGCAAGTTAGGCTAACGGGGGTGGCCCCGACTAAGACCCTCTGATGCTTAAGTCAGTTCGGGTCATGAGGTTAGATGAAGTAAGAGTAGTGAAGTGATGAATGAACAGTAAAAAACTTAACCTCTTGATAATTGTGCATGACTTTTATAGTGGTGTTTATGTACGAACATATTGGTCCACGTGGCATCATCTGGAGAGCCCTTTTGTTAGAGGATCAATGGTGGGGAGGAGCTCGGGTCGAGTCGGTTTAGGTCGGGTTGGCGGTTCGGGTGAACCCGACCTGGGTGAACAGTCCGCGGATCTTGGCTCCTTTAGTCAGCTTCTGGGATTTTTTAAGGGTAAAGTGGTAAAATCACTTTATTGGTATAATCATTACTCCCCCAACTTCTTTTATTTTTTAAGTAAAAGAAGTTTTGATCTGCTTTGTTGAATTTGAAAGGCTTCGAATCCGAGCCGTCGATCTCTGAACTATTGAATTCTCCAAAGGTAATAAGTATTGACAATGGGGTAAATTTTTATTTACCTTACCTCAGTGAAAATCAAGTCTAGTTCACCCTAGGGTTTCTCTTCGACGTCGTGCGTCTCTCACTTGTCCTCTCGTCGACTTCGTGATCGTCCTCTCTCTTCGTTTCCAGGTAGCTTCATTCCCCTTAATGTATTCTTCTAGTTCTTCTGGATCTGACTCGGGGTCACGGTCGTCCTCTAGCTCTTCCTATTCTAATTGTGACACTGAGACATATCTCGAGGTGTCCGCCCCTTGGTCTCTTATTAGATCCTCCGTAGAGACTCATGAGATTCCCTCTATACGTAGATTCTTTTTTTATTCCAGACGATTATGAGGTCATGATCTCTGGTCCTGAAGATAGAATGGATAAGCCTCTTGCCCGATGGCTAGCTAGCTTAGAGGCAGGGCTCAGGTTTCCCCTTTCGGACCATGTAGAAAATATTTTGATAGGTTTAGACGTTTGCCCCGCTCAGCTGGTACCCAATGTTTTTAGACATATCCTTGGGTTCATCATTATTATGCGGTTCTTTAATGTGGACCCCTCTTTCATCCATTTTTTGTCTCTTTATTCCATGAGCTCCTCTACCAAGACGGGTGAGGTTGGCTTTTTTTATTTAACACCTAAGCCTCATTGTAAGTTGCTTGATAAGCCTCCTTCATCTCTTGGGACTTGGAAGGATTCTTTTGTATAGGTCCGGCCTTCTTCGGATCGCCCTTGGAGGGTATCCTCGGTGTGGAGGATCGCTAGACCTCAACCCCGAAGCCTTGGGCCTCCTACTTGGGATGATACATTTGTTTATCGCCGATTAACTAACCGATGGTTCAAGGCATCCAAACTACTTACTGAGGATATACTCTCTATCGTGGGGCTTAGCTCTGTGCCTCGAACTTCTGACTAAACTCTCGGTAATTGTCTTCAAATTCTTACTTTTATTTCTCTTGCGTGTACTAATGTTAATGCTTCTTGTTCTCTGTAGAGATGGTTGTTCGTGCTTCTATGGTGGCCAAACAAATGAAGGCCCAACTTGCCAAGAGAGGGGGGCTTCCCATGCCGATGCTACCTCTTGCTTCACCCCATCAGGTGTCTTCTACGCCTGGCGCCACCTCTACCTCCCCTCATTGCTCTTCACTTCGTGTTCCTTCCTCTCATGATGAGGCTCAGGTGGAATCTCAACCCGAGGAGGGGTCAGGTGCTACTTCGCCTTCAAGAGACCCTACCCTACCCATCGACGTGGAGGCTACCCTAAGACGAGTGGTTAATCTTTCTCCACGGGAGAAGAGAAAGAGACAACTAGGGGAAGAGGGTTCCCGATACGGAGATAAGGCCCCTAAGCCTAGCTCAAGACCATTAGCATTGCCTCGCGCATCGAGTTCTGGTGTTCTTTTAGGGAGCTTCGAGGAGATCATGGCAAAACTTCAAGAGCGAGAGAAGTTGTTGGCTGATCTTCGTGCAACTGAAAAGGGTGGAGTTTCGTGTCCTCCTATGCCATCGGGTTCTCGGGTCATTCCCAACTGGAACATCACCTATGATAGTTCTGTTTTTCGCTCACCCACGGGGGGAGATTCTTTCGAGTTATACAAGCATTGTCTACCCTCCCTGGATCAGATTGGGGTCCAAGGCTTTGTCCTAACCCAACTTGAAGAGGGCATCACTCATAATGCCATGTTGGTAAGCTTTTTTCAGCTTCGGCTTCGACTTCGTCCTCGTTTTTCATTATGCCTTGTTTGTTATGAAGCTAACTTCATTTTTTTATTTAAATAGAATTTGGCTATGATCCACTAGCTGACTCTTCAGGCGACAAATTATCACCACCAGTAGCTCGCCTGCAAGGAGCGCCTAACCAAGGTAGAACACGACCTGAGGGCCTCAATTAAGGAGGGTGTCAGGGAGGAGTTTGAGGCCTCTCTTCAAGATCGGGATCGTGAAATTGAGGGCTTGAAGGCCTTCTTACGCACCACCTCGACCGAGCTGGACGATGCGAAGAAGGGTTTAGCCGATGCCAAGAGGGATTCCTTTGTGGCTGGGAGGACTGCTGGGATTCACGAGTATCCAAACTCAGAGGAATTTAAGACTAAGTTAAATGAGGCTCGTATGCAAGGGGCTATTGATTTCAGAAAGTCAGTTAGCTTGGAGGTCGCGGTTGCCAACCAAGCCGCTAGCTATGAGCTCAACGGCTTTGCGAAATACCAATTTCAGATTGCTATATTAAAGGGCCTCATTATGGGGTTCGACTTGACCTAACTGACGTCTTTAAAGGATGAGAACTGGGGACCCCTAAGCATGACGATGAAGGCAAAGCGGAAGATGATGAGTTTACATTTTTGGTGAAAGAGGAGTATGACGAGGACCTTGGAGGTTCGCAATATGAGGCTGACTCTCCACGCTCAAGCGTGGAGGGTGGAGGTGATGGATCTCCACATGCACCGAATTAACCACATGCCCTACCTACCGTGTTTTATTCTATTTACTTTTGTTGAACTTCTTGTAAGGAGATGTTGGTGTATGTGATGTACTTTGTCGTCTACTTTTAATGAAGTCATCTCGATCAGCGTCATCGTTTATAGTTCATTAATCTTTTTCAGATTACTTTCATCGGTTTCGTATGAACAAATGATTAATCTTGTTCGAATTAATTTTATATTTTTTAGATAAATAACCAATTAATCTTTTTCAGATTAATTTTATCTTCTTCAGATAAATAACCAATTAATCCTTTCAGATTAATTTTATCTTTTTTCAGATAAATAACCTATTAATCTTTTTTAGATTTTATCTTTTTCAGATAAATAATCAATTAATCTTTTTCAGATTAATTTTCCTGGTAATAATTAGTTAATCTTTTTCAGATAAAGACTGATGAACTCCCGTCCTTGAGGTCTTTTTCAGACCTGTGCGGTTCATGCTTGCTTTTTGTGAGCTTTTTGCCTCGTGTGAACCTCTGGCCTCATATGAGCCTTTGTACTTGGCCTTCTGTGAGCCTCTTACTTAGCATGAGCTTCTTGGCTTCGCGTGAGCCTCTTGCTTGGCATGAGCCTCTTGGCTCCGCGTAAACTTTTTGCTTTGTGTGAGCCTCTTAGCTTCACGTGAGCTTCTTGGCTTCGCGTGGACCTCTTAGTTTAGCGTGAGCCTCTTGGCTCTGCGTGAACCTCTTGGCTTAATGTGAGCCTCTTGGTTCCACGTGAGCCTTTTGGCTTCGCATGAGCCTCTTGACGTCGCGTGAACCCTTAGCTTAGCATCATCCTTTTGCCTGGCTTGAGCCTCTTGGCTTAGCGTGAGCCAGTTGGTTTCGCGTGAACCTCTTGGCTTTGCGTGAGCCTCTTGCCTAGCCTCTCATGAGCCTGTTACCTAGCCTCAAATGAGCCTCTTTCCCAGCTTTACGGGAGCCTCTTGCTTGGCCTCCTGCGAGCCTCTTGTATGGCCTCATGCGAGCTTCTTGGCTGGCGTCCCGCAAGCCTCCTACTTGGCCTCACGCGATCCTCTTACCTGGCCTCATGGGAGCCTCTTGTTCGGCCCCATGAGAGCTTCTTGTCTGGCCTCACGTGAGCCTCTTGCTTGGTCTCACGGGAGCCTCTTGTCTCGCGTGATGCTTCATGCTTGTGCTTCACCTCACGCTTCACTTCATGTGAGCGTTTTTGCCTAACTTCACACTTAAAATTTTTGCTTAGCTTCACATGAGCATATGGTTGGCTTCGCGTTTCACATCGCACTTTGCTTCGTGTAAGCATATGGTTAGCCTCACGTTTCGCTTTGCGTAAGCATAAAGTTAGCCTCTCGCTTCGCTTCGCGTAAGCATTTGGCTGGCGTCGCGCTTCGCTTCACGTTAGCGTATGGTTAGCCTCACGCTTCGCTTTACATAAGCATATAGTTAGCCTCTCGCTTCGCTTCGCATTAGCGTATAGCTAGCCTCGCGATTTGCTTTGTGTTAGTTTATGGTTAGCCTCACGCTTCGCTTTGCGTAAGCATATAGTTAGCCTCTCGCTTCGCTTCGCGTAATCATATGGCTGGCCTCGCGCTTCGCTTCGCGTTAGCGTATAGCTAACTTCGTCGAATTATCGTTGAGTTACTTTTTCAGGTCGTTTGACTTCACACCGCGATATATCTCATATTGACTCTTTATTTTGTGATCTTTCTCGGATCATTTAACTTCACATTACGATTTTTTCCATACCGTTTCTCTTAATGTCGTGATCTTTTTCAGATCATTTAACTTCATAACACAATCTTTCACAGATCGCGTCCCTTATGTCGTGATCTTTTTCAGACCTCTTCCGTTAATGTCGTGATGTTTCTCAGATCATTTAGCTTCACGTCACGATCTTTTTCAGATCTCCTTTGCTTAATGTCGTGATCTTTTTCAGATCGTTTAGCGTCACATCATTATCTTTTTCGTCGACGCTTTCTCTTAATGTCGTGATCTTTTTCAAATCGTTTAACTTCTTGTCACGATCTTTTTCAGATCGTTTCGCTTAATGTCGTGATCATTTTCAGATCGTTTAGCTTCACGTCATGATCTTTTTTTAAATCATTTACTTCATATCACGATCTTTCTCAGATCGTTTCTCTTCGTGTCACGGTCTTTTTCAGATCATTTACTTCATTTTTATGTGAACCTTCTAGCATTGCTTCATTTCACTTCATTGTGTGCTTCACCTCATCATGGCGCGCTTATGCACTTCACTGTGCACTACATTGTGTACTTCATTTTGCTCTTTGCTTCATAGTTCACTTCATTGTTCTCTTCACTTCATGGTTCATTTCCTGTGCAGCTCACTTCATGGCGCATTTCACTGTGCCCCCTCACGTTATGGTGCATTTCATTGTGCACCCCATTTCATTTCATTTGGTGAACTCTTATTTTAATTTATTCTTCACCAAGCACCTCTAAATTCACTTTCACTTCAAGGTACACTTAGGTTATTGCCTTATGGCCTCATTGCATTGTACATAAGTGATATTCAAGATCATTGAATTTGGCTTCATCTTTTAAAAGTGAAATGTGCATTCAAATGGAAACTATTTATGATTGAAATGAGTTACTTACAATATAACGATGCTTCCATGTATGAACTTATCAAGTTGTGCATATTCCGAGGTTACCAATTAGGATCCATCTTTCCCACATGCTCTTGACATCACGTACTAAGCTGATTGAATTTTGAGGAACGTTTGGTCCTTTTTTCTTCATCGTCAAGGTCGAGCTCCCTTGCCTCATGGTCATGCCTCTGAATTTTTCAGATTGAGGTCAAGGTCCTTCACATTTATCTCTATCATCTCTAGGCTTCCTCAAGTGGACTTGCTCATGGCTACCCTTCTTGGATCTTTAGCATGTTCATCTCTTCTTCATCTTTTGCAACTCTATGCTTCTTGGGAGTAGCATCTCGGGGTGGTGCTTCTTGGGAGTAGTGTCTTGGGGTGGCACATCATTTTTCCTATTTTGGGGCGGGACTCCACTTTTCGCCTATGAGATCACTAGCGCCTTTCCCTTTCTAATGTGCTAAACAACTCATTTGCTAGCTTCAACTACCCTTTTTTTTAGCACCCTCGGGTCTTCAACCTCTTGATGCTCATTTCTCATTTGCAATGAATGTGAAGACGAACAATTTAAAAGACTTCAACTGCCCTCTTTGGCGTCTTGATCACCATCCTTACTTCTCCTCACTTTCCCACAGACGGCGCCAACTGATTTAACCAAGTAAATCAGTATACCTGAAGGCTCCCTTCGGGGTCGATCTTTAGGGTCACTTTTGGGTATTTTTAGATGGGTGACCTGAAACATGAACGCACGTTAGGCTAGCCGGAGTGGGCCCCAGCTAAGGCCCTCCGATGCTTAAGTCAATTCGGGTCGTGAGGTTAGATTAAGTAAGAGTAGTGAAGTGATGAATGAACAGTAAAAACTTAACCTCTTGATAATTGTGCCTGACTTTTATAGTGATGTTTATGTATGAATATATTGGTCCACATGGCATCATCTGGAGAGCCTTTTTGTCAGAGGATCAATGGTGGGGAGGAGCTGGGGTCGAGTCGGTTCGGTTCAGGTCGGCAGTTCGAGTGAACCCGACAGAATTTGGCACCTTTAGTCAACATTTGGGCTTTTTTTTAATGGTAAATAGTAAAATCACTTTATTGGTTTATCACGGTGACATTTGGTAATATTTAGGCGTTGACATAGTATCACTTTGGACTCGCAAAATATTGGTTTTTTTTATCGAAAAATATTACATGTTGAACTGAAAAGTAATACAATTTTAAGTGAAAACTATTAAACGTTTAAGTGAAAAGTATTGCATGTTGAACTGAAAAGTATTAATAGGTCATCTGAGAAGTATTTACTTTTCCCTTGAAAAGTATTTAATAGTTCCCCTGAAAAAGACTAGTTTTTACTATGAAAATTATTAGTAGTTCCCTTGAAAATATTAGTTATTCTACTGAGAAAATACTAGTATTCTTACTCTCCCTGAAAAGTGTTATTTATTCCCGTAAAAAGTATTATTTTATCTCTAAAAAGTGTTAGTTGTCATGGACTTTAATAGAAGATTCGCCATGTGGAGTGAAGAACTTGCACATTATGTGGTTTGAGATGAGAGCTAATTGCCACTTCCAAAAAGGTAGCCCAGAGAACTTGGAAACCGCAGAGAGAAAATGGGAAGAGAGAAAAAAGTTCGTGATTTTTTTTGTCCATTAATGGATCTGGGTACCAAAACTGGATCATGGGATCCATATTACGAATAAGTATCCACAAGACGATCATATGAGAGACCTACTCATAACTTTTTACATATTTAAAAATTCACATATTATGTCTAACTCTTTTTTTTTTTTTAGTTTTCTACCTAATAGTCACTTCAGTAAAATATAAATTTTAGAAGTCTTTTATTTCTGAATATTTAAAGTTGTAATACATGTCTTGTCCTTCGAATTAAAATGATAAATATTACTTTCTTAGTTTCTGTGACCCAAAATATCATTTTAATGTTAGGACATTTTCAAGTTTCATTTGAAAAATAATTTTTTCCCCTCAAAGGTGCTCCATCACAAATTATATTATTAACCTTAACCATTATATTTAAAGATGATATTTTTTAAATATATATATATATATATATATATTTAAGTTATCATCTAAACTTTGTGTTCGATCAAAATGATTAATGTATCCTAAGTCAATAAATGTGCAAAACTCATTATTATAACCAAATAAATGAACGACCACCTTCCAATATTTACAATTTAGTTTGACCAAATAAATTATCAGGCGACGTCGCATTGCTATAACACTTTGGCCAATTGTATTAGCTGGTATTTCATTTACTTTTTTTTCATTTTTCAATAAAAAAAAAGCCAAAAATTCAGATAGATTGACCGTTGATTCACAGTTCACTGTGCAATTTAATTACTTCTTATCAGTGAAATATCTTCCCTTTAATTTGAAAGAGTCCACTAATCCCCTTTTCTCCTCCAAAACAAAAAAATATTATTTTTTACTTAAATGCAAAACTGCATTTGGGTGTTCAAATTTTATATTCCATTTTTTCATTTCATTTGTGTTCTATAATCTTTTATTCGTAACACATGTGCATTAGATGAATTATATCCAATTATCCGTTGGCACATATTTATCTCATAACATGAATTATTCTTATTATTTTTTTGACAGAAAGAAAAATTTCATTAATTAATTCAAATTAATAATACATCTATAGAAGACATAAACAAATATGTTAAAACTATAAACGATGAAACTATGAAAAGATTCATATCATCTAGATTAATTAAAATAATCGGCTTGCCAACTTTGAAAAATTTATAGTGTCTAGAATACCCATAATTCCAAATCTGCAACATGCTGAAGACCACAATTTAATTTATTATTTGTGTCGAAAACTTGCTTGTCTGGATCGTCCGCAAAAGAAAAACATCGAAACAAAACGGCGATAAACCAAAATCCGCATTAGACAGCGAAATGACTATTAGGTTAAATTATATTCTGGAAGAAAGGTTTATGTTTAAAAGGAATGGATGGGATATAGTGTTTAGACAAAGTAGAGGCATGTATTTAATACGATCTCCATGCAAGACAAAACGCCCGTATACTGAAGTGCTAACGCGTTAAGCGCTCGCCTCTAAGATACAACGACTTACTATTCTCGGTTTAGCGACTTGCAAAAAACCGCATACAAATAACATGAAGTGTTTTTCGACGTTCAAGCTACAAAAGGAAGAAAATGGGCAATATGCAAAATGCAATGCTCGATTTTATGTTATCCGATTAATTTCGTGTGTTTTTCGATCACCAGGGGATCGATTATTATAGGCCTTGACGCCCGTATGGAAAGAACATGTCTTTTGGCTCGAAAAGACACCTTTTGCATCAATGCAGACGCACTGCGCAGGGGAGCACGACCAGGCGCACGGCCGTGCTCCTACCCATGCGTCTGAGCGCAACACTTTGGCACCCAAGACGACCCCACGCACAGCGTGCGCCGCCCATGCGTGTAGGCGCGGACTCTCCGGCGGTAGCACGACCCGACCGCACGGGCGTGCTCTCACCCTGGGCCGAAACATTTCCCGTTGAACCCTTTTAATTAATTACGAAAATTAATTAAATCTATTTAATTAATTACAAAAATTAATTAAATATTTAATTTTTAAAGGTTTTTGGTCCAAAAAGAATAAGGGCCTTGAAGCCCAAGCCCGTGTCCACGCCCGCGACCCACGACCGGACCGGTGGCCCGGCCGGAAGGGCGGCGGCGGCAAAGTATGTGGCGTCTTTGAACCAAACCCACAAGCATGTAGTCCTCTCCCCTTTAAAAATTTGGGTGCCCCCAAGGGCCCAAACCCATTTGTCAACTTGGGATAAATAAAGTGTGCAACTTTGCCTCATTTTTTCCTATGTGGGATGGAGCATCTCTCCTCCCCACATTTTCTATTTTCCATACCATTTATTTGTATTAAGTGGCTAACTCCTAGCATTAATTTCTAATTCACCCCGAATCGGTTTTGAGAAATTCCAAATGTTATTCTCATCTACTCTCTTAGTAGAATTTTTACAAATAATTTAATTTCATTTTTCACGAATGGAAACCACTTAATTAATTGGTCAAAATCGGGTCAACACCCATTTCTCAAAGACCAATTCCAACAATCCCCCACATGAATGAAATTAATGCATGCGTGTATGCGATTAAGCTTGAAAGTCTCGGCGAATCGTTATTGCATCGATAGGTAGCTTGTGGCTTTGAACCTTCCTTAGTAAAATACTATCGGTTTTACTAGCCGCTTAGTGACGCGATATCTTGAACTACTCGGCCGTTTGTAAACCGAGACAACAATACTTACACAATAACAACTCTAACACTTATTGTTCTCACATTGTGTCCATTTCGCCCTGGACCATATCTTAGATTCATAAGTATTTCTTTCGAGCGGCCATTACTTCTCACTTATATAGGTGATCTCCTATTGAAGAGTATCTGCCGCAATACTCCACCTTTCGGTATAGGAATCATTAAAAGTCTTAAACTTAACCTCACCATATTCAAGCAGGTTTAAATACACTTGGATGTATCGAGAATGAGTTAACACATTTTTCCAAGTGTTGGTGAACATTCATAACTTAGTTGTCCCATTGAACGAAGGTCTTGGGATCTCCAATTCACAAGGTTGGGTTACCGCTATGAACATTCTTTAAGTTGTGGATTTTAAACCCATTCCCTTAACAATTTACACAGTTGATCTCGATTTATGCCTTTTGTAAGCGGATCCGCAAGGTTTTCTTTGACTTCACGTAGTCAACCGAAATAACCCCATTCGAAATTAATCATTTTATTGGTATTGTGTCTCACGACAAAACGTCTAGACTTACCTCTTTCCTTTGCATGAAAGGACACCTTTAATAAATACAACATTTCATGATTTTAATGATTGTACCATCACTTATATCATAAATGCTTTGAATTTATTTCCTTGGTGCTTCTACAAATTTCTTTGCACCGACATCTTCATTTTATACTTTTTATCCAAAGAGTCCCACAACTCTTTGGGCGTTTTGAACGAACTATAGGCGTTGTACAAGGTATCGTCTAGTCCATTCAAAATATAATTCCGACAAAGGAAATCACTGTTATGCCAAGCATCCACAACGATTCTCCGTTCATTGTCGGATTCTTCATCACCAACGGCAGGGGATCCTCCTTCAAAAAACGAGAAACTGACCCCAGGTTGTCACATAGAACAAAGATCTTCTGGGCCATCTCTTGAAGTCACCACCGGAGAACTTCGCCGGTTTCTCGCCGCCATGAGCGGAGCAACAACCTTGGAATGAGTGAACGATCCTGAAGCCATCGTCTTAAACAGAAACAAATTTTTCGTCTTGCGATTGTTAGGTTAAATTATATTCTGGAAAAAAGGTTTCTGTTTAAAGGGAATGACTAGGATATAGTGTTTAGGCAAAGTCGAGGCCTGTATTTAATACAGTCTCCGCAAGACGAAAACGCCTCGTATACAAGTACTAACGGTTCGCTTCGACGCGCTCTAAGATACAACGACTTACTATTCTCGGTTTAGCAAAGACTTGCAAAAACCGAGAATCTCAAATAACATGAAGTGTTTTTCTGACTTTCAAGCTACAAAGGAAGAAAATGGGCAATATGCAAAATGCAATGCTCAATTTTATGTTATCTGATTAATTTTGTGTGTTATTCAGTCACCAGGATCGATTATTATAGGCCTTGGGCGCCCGTATGGAAAGAACATGTCTTTTGGCTCGAAAAGACACCTTTTGCATCGAATGACGCATTCGCATGGGGGAGCACGATCGACGACGCACGGCCGTGCTCCTACCCGTGCGTCAGCGCAACACTTCTCGGACCAAGACGACCCGGCGCACGGGCGTCGCGCCGCCTGCGTGCGTGTAGCGCGATTCTCGGTAGGTAGCACGACCCGACCGCACGGGCGTGCACTACTGTCTTGTGGGCAAAAACATTTCCCGCTTGAACCATTTTAATTAATTACGAAAATTAATTAAATCTATTTAATTAATTACAAAAATTAATTAAATATTTAATTTTTAAAGGTTTTTGGTCCAAAAAGAATAAGGGCCTCAAGCCCAAGCCCACGACCCGCGACCCACGCCGGAGCGGGCCAATGCCGAGCCGGCGTGGCGGCGGCGGGCGGCGGCGGCTTCAGCCAGGCGTGTGTGTGCTTTGAACCAAACCCACAAGCATGTAGGTTTTCTCCCCTTTAAAAACTTGGGTGCCACAAGGGCCCAAAACCATTTGTCCAACTTGGGATAAATAAAGTGTGCAACTTTGCCTCATTTTTCCTATGTGGGATGGAGCATCTCTCCTCCCCATATTTTCCATTTTCCATAGCATTTATTTGTATTAAGTGGCTAACTTCTAGCATTAATTTCTTATTCACCCGGAATCGGTTTTGAGAAATTCCAAATGCTATTCTCATCTACTCTCTTAGTAGAATTTTTACAAATAATTTAATTCTATTTTTCACAAATGGAAACAACTTAATTAATTGGTCAAAATCGGGTCAACACCTTTTCAAAGACCAATTTCAACAATGACAAACAAGAAGGAAACGAATAACGCAGATCTATATGTAGAAACCACTTATTTAATTAGAAAATAAATTGGTAAAAAAAATGTTGATGGGGGGCGATTTTAGGCCAAAAATCACCAGAAATCAACTGACGTGAAGGGCAATAAAAAAAAGCAAAATAAAAATGAACTTGGAAGAAAAAGAAGCTAGTATTTGAGAGACAAAAACTAATGCCGATTTTTTATTAGTTTTTTTTTTTAATCTCATAACATGAATTATTTTTTTCTTAATAAAAAACATAAAATTTAAAATCGGCAGTCAAGCGGAGCTTTGGTGGTTCACACTTAGGGAAAGAGATCACATGTCTGTTTCTGTGTGAGAAAAAGTGTGTCGGAAAAAAGAGAAGTTACTTTTGAGAAAGAGTATTAGTAATCATTTTAGGGAATAATTAAGTATTCATTAGTTTAATTATTAAATTAAATAAAATAAAGTGACACGATCCTTAAAGGGCGATGGGGATGGTTGCTATGCCGAGTGATTATTTGAATCTTAGATGGGATCGCTATACTCCCCTAATATTATTATTAGAGTACATAACTTATTATAATACGACAATACTGTATTGATTCGATGTTGATTTTCATAATAATAAATCTATATATATTTTTTTTTGATAAGCTCGAACCTTTCGCGCTACGCCGACTACGCCCGGGCACGACATTTCCGCTCCTCATTCTTGCCGCCGCCAAGGTAAACCGCGGATGTGCACGCACTGGCCGCGGTGTTCGACGGTCACGGCGGCGTAACCGATCCTCCTGGTAAAGAGAAACAATTATGTTCGACCCCCAATCTACTAATAACGATCTCTCCCCGAATCGAACCCACACGGATGCTATTCAAGATGAGTTCCCACCAAATCTTCACTACGCATATGCCCTGGAGCAATTTGATGGAGCAAGGATAAGAACCCCCGACTCCACCCCACAAACAATTTGATGGAGCGGGGATTTGAACCCGACCTCCACCCCACAATTGCTTGTGGTGGCCCAAGTGGGCTAAGCCACCTGGTTAATATAATAAATCTATATGATATCATGTGATGTTGATAATAATTTCATCACAATTGTTTTTTTTTAAATTAAAAACTATTTATACCTAAATGCAGGTAAGTACTAAGTATACATAAACTTTAGATATACCAAACATAAAATAAATAGTGTATAGTACCAATTGATTACTGTTGGAAATTTGGTATTGAGAAATGGGTGTTGACTCGATTTTGACTAAATAATTTTGTGGTTTCCATTTGTGAAAAATGGAATTAAATTATTTGTAAAATTCTACTAAGTAAGTAGATGAGAATAACATTTGGAATTTCTCAAACCGATTAAGGTGAATGAGAAATTAATGCTTTAGAAGTTAGCCACTTAATACAAATAAATGGTATGGAAAATGGAAAATGTGGGGGAGGAGAGATCTTCATCCCACATAGAAAAAGAGGATAAAGTTGCACACTTAATATATCCCAAGTTGGACATATGGATTTGAGCCCTTGGGGCACCCAAGTTTTTAAAGGGGTGAGGACCTACATGCTTGTGGGTTTGGTTCAAAGCACACACGCGCGCCGCCGCCCCTTTGTCGGCTCGGCCCCGGTCTGGGTTGCGGGCTTGGGCTTCAATTCCTTTTGGACCAAAAACCTTTGAAATTAAATATTTAATTAATTTTTGTAATTAATTAAATAGATTTAATTAATTTTCGTAATTAACTAAAAAGAGTTTAACTGAGAAAAGGTTCGGCCGCAAGACGGGGCACGGACCTGCGTGCGTCTCGGGTCGTGCTACTCGCCAAGTTTTGCGCTGGACGCGTGGCGGGCGCACGGTCCCGTCTTGCCTGGGTCGTGTGCCATGTCGAGCGTTGGAGCACCGGCGCGCGACGGGCGCGCGCCGTGAGTCTGGGTCGTGCTCCCCGTAGGTGTGTGTCTGTTCGGTCTGCAAATGTGTCTTTTCGAGCTAAAAGACGCGTTAACTTTTTTCATACGAGGCACACGAGGCCTATAATTATTCGCCCTGATTGAAAACACACGAAATCCTAAGATAATAACTTTGTCATTTGCATCATACGAGCATATTGACTTCCCTCCTTCAAAAGCTTGAAAGTTCAAACATTTTTTGTCGTTCGTCGAAGTTCCTGTTTTGCTAGTCTTTGCTAGGTGAACGAAAAGTTGTTGTATCTTAGAGACGCGCGGGAACCGTAAGCACTCGGTATATGGGGCATTTTCATTTTGCGGAGATCGAATCTAATTCAGGCCTCGACTTAAGCCTAAACACTTTACTCCAGCCATTTTCTTCCTATACAGAAAGCTTACACCAAACGTTTTTACCAAACAATCGCACGAAAATTTCGTTTCTGTTGAAGACGATGGCATCAAGTTCGATTTCTTTTACACCAATGGCTGCTGCTCCTGCTCACGGCGAAAAGCCGCCAAAGTTCTCCGGCGCCGACTTCAAACGTTGGCAACAAAAGATGTTGTTTTACTTGACGACTTTGGGGTTGTCTCGTTTCCTAAAGGACAACCCTCTTCCCTCCGTTGAAGATGACAAAGTTGACAACAACCGGAGAATCGGGCCGTGGGATGCTTGGCATAACAACGATTTTCGTGTGTCGCAATTACGTTTTGAACGGGCTAGACGACACCCTCTATAACGTCTATAGCACGTTCAAGACGTCCAAGGAACTGTGTGATTCCTTGGAGAAGAAGTACAAGACGGAAGATGCCGACACAAAGAAATTTGTTGTCGGCAAATTCCTCGAGTACAAGATGGTTGACACCAAGACGGTGATCAACCAAGTTCAGGAGATTCAAATCATCCTTCACAACTTAGTGTCTGAAGGGATGATTTTGAATGAATCCTTCCAAGTGGATGCAATAATCAAAAAGTTGCCGCCATTGTGGAAGGACTTCAAAAATTACCTCAAGCACAAGCGCAAAGAGATGGGGAGTGATTGTTAGAAGCCGCGCCGATGAAGACAAACGGAAATCGATGTGAAATCCGATGAAGTGCGGAATAGAGGCTAAGGCTAATCTTGCGAGATCGAGCAATAGCAAGAAACGCAAGCACTCCGGGAAGGAAAAAGGAAATGCCAAAAAGTTCAAGGGGAATTGCATAATTATGGCAAACCGAACCACATGGCGAAGGATTGCCGACACCCGAAAAAAGGGCAATCAAGGTGGCAACCAACAAGCCAATGTGACGGAGGACGATCGGTTCAATCGACTGCTTCGAGCTCGATCTCTCCGCCGTTGTGTTTGAAGCCAATATGGTGGATAACCCAAGGGAGTGGTGGATAGATACCGGGGCTGCTCGTCACATTTGTGCTGATAAGGAGATGTTCTCTTCCTACACACCGATTAATGGAAGAAAGTTGTTTATGGGGAACTCTTCGACTTCCAACATCGTTGGGCTTGGAAAGGTGGTGCTCACGATGACTTCCGGGAAGGAGCTTACGCTTGTAGATGTCTTTGCATGTCCCGGACATCCACAAGAACTTGGTTTCGGTCCTTTGCTTAGCAAGGCCGCTTTAGACTAGTGTTTGAGTCCGACAAGTTTGTAATGACCAAGAATGGTCGGTTTTTATGTAAAGGTTACCTTGATAAGGGCACATTTAAAATGTCTGTAATGTCTGTTTTTACGCGAGAGGCGAAGAATAAAAACGTTACTTTTTTACTTGTTGGATTGTTCTAATTATGATAGATTAGGACACGTAAACTTCAACACAATTAAAAGGTTAGTGAATCTGGAATTAATACCTACGTTTAAAAACCGATTCACAAGACAAATGCGAAATTTGTGTTGAAGCAAAATTGACCAAAGCACCGTTTCATTCGGTAACAAGAAGTACCAAACTACTCGAGTTAATTCATACAAATGTGTGTGATTTAAAACTTGTGCAAACTCGAGGTGGGAAGAAGTGCTTCATAACGTTTATAGACGAGTGCACAAGATATTGTTATGTGTATCTCTTGAAAAGCAAAGATGAAGCTTTAGTAGCTTTTAAAACTTATAAGAATGAAGTTGAAAATTAGCTTAATTTGAAAATTAAGATTATTCGAAGTGATAGAGGCGGAGAGTATGTTGCTCCATTTGAGGAAATTTGCTCGGAAGCGGGTATAATTCATCAAACGACTGCACCTTACTCACCTCAATCAAATGGAGTTGCAGAACACAAAAATCGTACTCTTAAGGAGATGATGAATGTGATGTTGTTAAGTTCTGGCTTACCCCAAAACTTGTGGGAGGAAACCATATTTTCTGCAAACTACATTCTTAATAAGATCCCACACAAAGGTAAAAACCAAACTCCATATGAGTTATGGAAGGGACATAAACCATCATATAAATACCTCAAAGTGTGGGGGTGTTTGGCTAAAGTCGAAGTACCTAAGCCGAAATAAGTTAGAATCGGTCCAAAGACGATCGATTGTGCTTTCATTGGATATGCTAACAATAGTAGTGCATATCGCTTTTTAGTGCACAAGTCAGCAATTCCTGATATAAATGAAGGTATGATCATTGAATCAAGGAATGTTGTATTCTTTGAGAATATCTTTCCGAACAAAGAACGGAAAGAAGTATGTTCGAGTAAACGAACTTATGAAACAACAAAGTTACCTCAAAGTGATGATGAAGAGGAACCAAGACGCAGTAAAAGGACAAAAGTAGCTAAGTCTTTTGGTCCTAATTTTCTAACTTATATGTTAGAAAATGAACCCCTGAACTATTCAAGAAGCATTGTCTAGTCGAAGCTCCTCTCCGGAAGAAGCTATCAATAATGAGATAGATTCCATCATGCAAAATCATACTTGGGAGTTGGTTGATCTCCCACCGGGTTGTAAACCTTTGAGATGCAAGTGGATTCTTAAAAGAAAGTATAAAGCGATGGATCTATCGACAAGTATAAAGCCCGATTGGTAGCTAAATGGTTTAGACAAAAGGAAGGATATGACTTCTTCGATACATATTCTCCTGTCACGAGGATTACGTCCATTCGTGTTTTCATTGCTATTGCGACTTTGCATAACCTTGAGATACATCAAATGGACGCGTTAAGACCGCTTCTTGAATGGTGAGCTTGAAGAGGAGATATATATATGGAACAACCCGAGGGTATGTTGCACCGGTCAAGAGCGAAAGGTGTGTAAACTTGTTAAGTCATTTTATGGACTAAAACAAGCACCTAAGCAATGGCATGAAAAGTTTGACTTCGACTATGAAGTCAAACGGTTTCAAGATCAACGAATGTGACAAGTGTGTCTACATTAAAGGTACTACTAATGATTACGTCATAGTATGCCTTTATGTGGATGATATGTTGATTATGGATAGTAGTCATGATTCAATTATGAATACTAAGAACATATTGAAGAAGAACTTTGACATGAAGGATATGGGATTATCTCGATGTTATATTAGGGATTAAAATCTCTAGGACTTGGATGGAATTGTCTTGTCAGTCCCATTATGTCGAAGGCATACTCGAGAAGGTTTAATGCTTTTGATAATCCTCCTGGCTAAGATACACCAGATCTAAGTCTACACTTGGCCAAGAATAAGCGAACCGGTTTCTCACCGGAATATGCAAGAGGTAATTGGCGGTCGATGTACTTAACGAATTGTACACGTCCCGCACATTGCATATTGGTGAGCAAACTAAGTAGGTTCGCAAGTAACCCTTTGTACGGATCACTGGAAAGCCTTGACAAGGGTACTTAGATATTTAAAGTATACCATGAACTATAGAATACTTTATACAAGATATCCATTAATATTAGAAGGATCTTGTGATGCCAATTGGATATCGGACACAAAAGACTCCAAGTCCACAAGTGGATTTGTTTTCACAATAGGTGGAGGAGCGGTGTCGTGGAAGTCTTCTAAGCGCACGTGCATAGCTCGATCTACTATGGAATCCGAGTTCATTGTTTTGGATAAAGGCGGAGAAGAAGCGAGAATGGCTTAGAAACTTCTTAGAGGATATTCCTTGTTGGAATAAGCCTCTTTCTTTGTTATGATACAATTGTGATAGTCAATCGGAATCGGAAGGGCACAAAGCGGTATGTATAATGGTAAGTCTGCAGACATATACATCGAAGACACAATACCATTAGGCAGTTGATTTTGAATGGGGTTATTTCGGTTGAATACGTGAAGTCAAAGGAAAACCTTGCGGATCCGCTTACGAAAGGCATAAATCGAGATCAACTGTATAAATTGTTAAGGGGAATGGGTTTAAAATCCACAACTTAAAGAATGTTCATAGCAGTAACCCAACCTTGTGAATTGGATATCCCAAGACATTGGTTCAATGGGACAACTAAGTTATGAATGTTCAGCTGAACACTTGGAAAATGTGTTAGCTCATTCTCGATACATCCAAGTGTATGTGAACCTGCTGAATGTGGTGAGGTTAAGTTTAAGACTTTTAATGATTCCTATACCAAAAGGTGGAGTATTGCAGGATACTCTTCAATAGGAGATCACCTATATAAGTGAGAAATAATGGCCGCTTCAAAAGAAACACTTATAAATCTAAGATATGGTCCGAAATAGACACAACGTGAGAACAACAAGTGTTAGAGTTGTTATTGTGTAAGTACTGTTGTCTCGGTTTACACAAACGACTGAGTAGTTCAAGACATCGCGTCACTAAGCAGCTAGTAAATCCGATAGTATTTTACTAAGGAAGGTTCAAAACCACAAGCTACCTATCCTGATGCAATAACGATTCGCCGAGACTTTCAAGCGAATCTGCATACACACATGCATTAATTTCATTCATGTGGGGGATTGTTGGAAATTTGGTCTTGAGAAATGGGTGTTGACTCGATTTTGACCAAATAATTAAGTGGTTTCCATTTGTGAAAAATGGAATTAAATTATTTGTAAAAATTCTACTAAGTGAGTAGATGATAATAACATTTGGAATTTCTCAAAACCGATTCCGGGTGAGTGAGAAATTAATGCTACAAGTTAGTCACTTAATACAAATAAATGGTATGGAAAATAGAAAATGTGGGGGAGGAGAGATGCTCCATCCCACATAGGAAAAAGAGGATAAAGTTGCACACTTAATATATCCCAAGTCGGACATCTGGGTTTGGGCCCTTGGGGGCACCCAAGTTTTTAAAGGGGTGAGGACCTACATGCTTGTGAGTTTAGTTCAAAGCAAGCGCGCGCCCGTCCGTCGGCTTGGCTCGGCTCGGCCCGGGTCCGGGTCCGGGTCGTGGGCTTGGGCTTCAAGGCTCTTATTCCTTTTTGGACCAAAAACTTTTAAAATTAAATGTTTAATTAATTTTTGTAATTAATTAAATAGATTTAATTAATTTTCGTAATTAATTAAAAGAGTTCAACCTGGGAAAAGGTTCGGCCCCACGCACGGGCGGAAGCACGGTCGGTCATACTACGCCAAAGTTTAGCGCTGGACGCCGCGGGCGGCGCACGGCCGCGTGCGTCGGGTCGTGTGCCATGTCGAACGCGTTGGAGCACCAACGCACGGGCAGCGGCCGCACGCCCGCGCGTCTGGGGTCGTGTGCCATGTCGAACGTTGGAGCACCAACGCGCGGCGAAGCGCACGGCGCGGCCCGTGCGCCTGGTCGTGTTCCCTGCAGTGCAGCGTGCTATTCGGTCAAAATGTGTCTTTGAGCCAAAAGACGCGATCTTTCCATACGAGGCACATGAGGCCTATAATTATTTGCCCCTGCAGATTAAAAACACACGAAATCCTAAGATAATAACCTGTCATTTGTATCATACGAGCATATTGACTTCCCTCCTTCAAAAGCTTGAAAGTTCAGACATTTTTTGTTGTTCGTCGAAGTTCCGGTTTTGCTAGTGCTTCTAGCCGGAACGAAAACTCGTTGTATCTTAGAGACGAGCGCCGGAACCGTAAGCACTCGGTATACGGGGCGTTTTTGTCTTGCGGAGACTGAATCTAATTCGGGCCTCGACTTAAGCCTAAACACTTTACTCCAGCCATTTTCTTCCTATACAAAAACCTTACACCAAACGTTTTTATCTAACAATTACCACAATCTTGTTCTATATCTAACAACTACAATTGTTGGATGTGAAATATGCAATAATATTTGCAATTATTGGAATTTTCTTGTAGGGGTGGCAATTCCGATCATCGAATCGTGTTTGTGTCGAGTTTTTCTAGGTCGCGTTCTTGTCCTGTTATAATTTTTTTTAATAAGTTGGGAATACTGGTTGGAGGGGAGGAGATACATTTTAAATAAATTGAAAGATACCGGGTTCGAACCTCGGTCAATACCCTTACAAATAATGACTGATACCACTCTGAGCTAAATTTCTGCGCTTTAGTGGTTGTCTGTTATCATATTGTCACCACTACTTTTTGTTTGTGCAATTATTTTCCCGTTTTGCCCACGTGATTTCCTATCTAAAGGACAAATAATTGGCATATTGGTCCAAATGGACAAAATTGTATTTCTTTTACATATACAAGATATAAGAGAAGTCAATCCAGGGACGGACACAGGGTGCTGGTGGCGGCAACCGCCCGTCTTGCGATTGACCCCTATAATATATTATTTAATAAATTAATATAGTATATAAAAATATAAACTAACATATCTTGCCCCCCCTCCCCCAATTTCCATGTAATTTTGTTATAAAAACTTGTATGTTTTGTTTATATTTATATTAGATTTGATTTTGCCAGGTAGGTCCAAGGTTTCGAGGACCTAGAGCAATAAATAATATATATACTAGGTAAAAATTTCAATTATTTTTGGTTAATACTTATTTGTATTTTTTCAATTTTTTTATCCTGTCCACCCCAATTTCATGTATCGGTCTCCAGAAATCATAATAATTCTAGCTACGCCATGATATACAATGGCGTAGCTAGGGATTATTACTGAGATTAACCGATAAAAAAATTAAAAAATACAAATAAATATTAACTAAAAAATTTTTTTGAAAATTTTTACCTAGTAAATGTTTTTTGAAAAAGAAAAGGAGGGGGCCCGGGTTGGCTCCTATCTCCGCCATTGATTGTGTATGTACATATATAAAAAAAAAACTTGGCGTCCTCGGAGAGACCTCTCTGTGCTGCACCATCTGCGCGCCCCGAATTCGCCCCAAGAAAGCGAATTTCACGTCCGTCACGAAATCAATCAATTGTATATATTATTATATCCTCACAAAAGATGATACGCACGTAGATAATTGTTTAACCAAGCTAGCATGCACAGATGCACTCGTCCAAAAGAATCAATCCACCTATCAAATGTAAACAAATAAGATGCGATACTTGAAAGTTGAAACGGAAGAAATAAGAAAAAACCAAAAATTCCCACACTGTACAACATACACAAAAGAAAAAGGAATCCTATATTTGTCTATATCAATTATTATTATTAACCACAAAAAAAAAATTAATAAAGAAGAAGAATTGGTGGACGGTGGACCCGGTTACACAATCATTTTCACATCTTCTATATATGTTTTGGACACTTCAAATAACTCTTGTCGTGTTTGGTTTGTACTATGTTTATTATTGGAATATTGACTCAATCAACATTATTTTGAATATTTCTTTCACACAAACATTTTTTTAAAAAAAAACTTTAATTAATAACTTATAATTTACTCTCCATATGTGCACCGTAGTCAAGTTAGTTGAAAGAATTGCTACTCAAGCATGTACCCGCACCATTAGGGCTGTTAATTTCGGTTGGGCACAGTATTTTTATTGGATTGGGCTGCGATTATTTAGGCCCGAAAAACCTGGCGGGCCCGGTTAACCCGAATTTTATAATGTAACTTCATATGTTGAGCTGATTAGGGCTCCAAAACTAGCGGTCCGATTATTGCTTGGCCCGATCCAACCCAATTTTTACTTTTGGTCCAATGGGCTAGCCCAGTCCAGACATTTTAGCAGCTCTACGCGCCACGAAGAACAAACTACGAGAAATTACTGAAACTCAATAGTATGCACATTTGGAAAAAGGTTGCAAGAGGTGCATTTTGGACTTACATGTCCTGGCGAAAAGCTTTATTAGTGTGATAACCAATATTTAAATAGGGGTAAGTTCAAGAATGACCTCTTTTCATGTTTCAGTTACAACTATAGCCTTCCATATTAAAAGAGTTCAAATATTCACTGAAGTTCCCATTATACCTTTTATAACAAATAAGGAAACATGATTACATTCGTTTCAGATATCACAAAATACGAACACTTTTAATTTCTGTTACCCGTTTCATTCGTGGCATTGTTACACCTACTTAGATCCAGTCTCCATATGGAGGTTTTAAACAGATCATGTCAGGTTTCCAACCGATAAACTTAACAGGGCATAATATTAAAAGATATTCGATTCTATGTTATCAGTTACAAACTAAGGTTTACAGGTGAAAAATGGATATAGTCCATTACGACCATATCAGGCCTAACATGCTTCTGTAAAATTAATAAATTCCTTAAAATTCATACCTTCTTTGACCAAATAGCACCGGGTGAGATGGTTCGCAACACCACCAAATCGAAAAATTATCGCCCCGGATCGTTTGACAAACGGCTCATCACTTTCAACCTCACCCTCAGGGAAGATGATCTGCAAGTTATCCGACTCCTTCAACAACTACTCAACACAACCTTGGTTCGTTTCCTACTCTAGGCGTATAAGTAATTCTTCAAAGGGATAGATCAATAGTACACTTTGAACACATGTTGAACAAACAACCTTTATTTTATTAAGAACTTAAAGAAAAATTTATTACATTAGTAATCTCCTTTTGGGAGGAGAAAACCTGTTTAGCCTCTCATAAAGGCTATTACACTCTTGTACATAAAATTAATAACTAAAACTGAAAACTGAAAATACTCTGGAAATTTAAACTTACAACTGAATTTTACAAAGAAAGTTTATTGTTAGAAGACTAAGGGAAATGTTCGATGCCTTTAGCCTCCTTCAAACTCTCGTTTATATAGAGGTAAGTGATGCCTCTATTTCTTGGATTCTTTCCTCCACTTGCTGAAAGTAGTGGAATACTTTATTATCTTCACATGGCTTGGGACCCTCCTCATGCATATCGAAGCGGTTTGATAAGGCTCCAAAGCTTTCGATGACTTTTCTTCTTCCGCTTTTTAGCTAGATGGAATCTTATGACGTCGTTGCTTATGTCATTAACTTGAGTTATCAGCATCTTGTTGAGTTGGATGTCAATTACTAGTTCTGACCCACCTTTTGTCTCTTTGCTGAGTGGGTTATCCTTGAGTCACATGTCTCCTTTAACTTTGTCGGGGAATCTACTTTTTTGGTGGTCCCCGAAACTTTGGATACTTTTGTGACTTGTCTTCTCCGTCGCCGGGTCTTCTCCGATCGACTTTTGGCCGGAATCCTTTGCCGAACTCTGGTTCTTTCTGGTTTTGACATTCGGAACATACCCGAAGTTCCCAATGGCCAATATGAGCCATATTATAATATTTTCGGGGAGTTTCTTTACTCCCCGGTAGCTTGTTATCCCACAGAAGATTTCTTTTCTTTTCAAATAATTCTTCTGCAAATCTTGTGGTTTTTCCTGTCATGATATTCAACAGGAATGGTCCGTTCACCAAATTCTGGTAGAACTTGAACGAAAACTTGACTTTGTCCATCTCCGTGAGACAGACCCACAATCCCCATGCCTTCTTGTAGTAATCTGATCTTCAGTGAAGGTCATGGCCAATTGTACTTCTTCCGAATCGCCTCCTTGATATTTCTTAAGGCTCTTTCATCCGGTCGTCGGCTTTGATGTAATGGAAGGCTTCATGTCCACCCTTTCCGACGGAGCTCTGTTCTTTGCACTTATGAAATATAGCTCCAATGTATCCCCCCGTTTTAGGCTGCCATCATTGGACCAGCACTCGTAAACAGATTACTGGATCCATTTTGGCATTTGCTTGATCTCCGGGAAGGCTGGTGAAGTAGTATAGATCGAGGCCAAAGCCCCAAACTCGTACCACCTCTTCACTTCTTGAGGGCTGGAATTTGGTAACATCCAAACCCTTGGATATTTTCCAGAGATATCTATCTTCGTTTTTTCTGGAGATATCCCTTGCCTTGTAATGAGTTTCTCCCAGTTCGCCTGGTATTCCTGCCAATTTAAACTCATTAGTATCAACCTTAGAATTGCCCATCATAGGCCTAAGATTGATCTCTTCGTCCTTTACACCTGACGTGCTGGGTTGATGTGATAACTCGAGATTTGACTCCGGAGTATCAGTTTTTCCTTGAGCCAACATTTCTGGCAGCTTAGGACTTGTGCTAGAGGTACTGGAATCCTCTACTACAGGTTGGGGAGCCCTGTGCTCTAAACTCTCCATTTGCTTATTAGCGGCCCGGAGGAGTGGCCCTTGAAATGCCGTTCTCAACTGAGAGTGAGACCAGACACATGCTTGTATACGATCGGTTACTTTGTCCCGATCATTCCTTTGTAATTTCCCAGCCAAATCAGCATTGATGACCAGGGTATCAAATTCTCGGAGTAGCATTTCCAGCTGGTCTCCAAGATGTCTTGAGGCCGTGTGAGGATCGAATCGCCTTCAATTCCTCCATCTCTTGTTAGAAAATCTGCAAGAACATTTTCATGAGATTTTATAATGACAATATCATAATCATAATATTGACATTCAACTTGCCATCTAAGTATCCTAGATTTCTCTGGTTTTGATTCAATTTTGTTTTTCAGAAAAGCTTTGACACTTGAATTATCAATTTTTAAGATAAACTTTTTAGCCAAGAGAAAATAAAGGCCATTTTTTTGAAAGCCTTTTCCGGCAAAAGAATTCTTTCTCATTGATATGCCACCGTTGTTCATTCATTGTCGTAAATAGACCGCCGCCGCAATATCTGCATGGCACTTCTCCGTTCGGTGCGGCTTTTTTAAGAACTGCTGCCCACCAATAATCACTGGCATCTGTATAGAGAACCAGTTCATCTTCATCCTGTGGAATTGCAAGTTTAGGAAGCTTTTTGCAAACTTCTTTAAGCTGTTTAATTCCTTCTTGATGTTCATCCTCCCATTTGAATACTGTATCTTTTTTAAGCAATGGGCTAAACACCTTCTTGTAATGTGATAGATTGTTTATAAACATCCCAGCAAAGTTAACAACTCCAAGAAAACTCTGAAGCTGCTTCTTGTCTTTCAACGTATCTGGAAATCCCTGTATCTTTTCTACAATATGACTTTGTAGGATGATCCAAGATTCATCGATTTCAATTCCTAGGAATTCAATCTTTCTTGTTGCAATCACTGCCTTCTTCTCCGAAAGCACTAATCCTTCATTGTGACAAACATCTGAAAATATTTCCAAATGTTTAAGATGCTCCTTCATGTCCTTTGATGCAATCAGGATGTCATCGATATATACGAACATGAAACTGAAATAATCTTTAAAGAGATTATTCATCTCTCTTTGATATATCTGGGGTGCATTAGCCAATCCCATGGGCATCACGTTCCAAATATAATGTCCTTGTGGTGTAGAGAAAGCTGTGAACTTCTTGCTTTCTTCATCCATTTTAATCTGGTAGAATCTAGATTTGCAATCGAACTTTGAGAATATCTTGGCATCTTTGATGCGATTAACTTGAATGTTCTCTCGCTGGATATAGTATCCGTCAAATTCCAAAATGTTATTAATCCCCTGTAATTAATAACAAGTCTTGCTTTCCTCTTTTGATTTCTCCATGGTTTCGACTAAGAATCACGGGCTCATTGTATGGAGAAACTCCTGGTGAAATTAAATTAAGGTCAAGATGTTCCTTAAGTATCTTACGCATATCCTCACGATCCTCCTGGTTCATAAGGATTGGTTTGAATCTTCTACGAACTCGTACTCCTTTCCGAGTTTAACCTTTAAGGATGCTTTGAGCTCATTCTTGTCCCGAAATGCCAAAGGATCTTCATTATAATTCCTTTGGATCTTCTTCTTGATATCCTCGAGTGATATTTGTTCCTCTGTGTCACGTCACTCTGCGGACTCTCCATTAGGCTCAACATTAATTCTTCAATAACCTCCGAGTAACTCGTTCTTCTCCTTGCACTCTAAATGAATACAATTTATAATCCCAAAGTTTCTTATCCTTTCGAGACCCGAATTGTCTATAGGATAATAAAGCTTCACCAAATTTCCTTCGATCCGCCATTTTTGGATTTCAGAGTTTGGCTTCATCACCACGTGTTCACTTGGTTTTATACTAATGATTTGGGCTTCATAGACTTGAGTTTTGTGTTGTTTTTGAGTATTTTGAGTCATTTGAGTAGCCAAGCCATGTTGAGAGCCAATTATATTGAGTATATAAGTCATAGTAATGAATTGGGTATCAAAATAAGTACAAACAAGCAAACAACAAGAGATTGATTTGAAGAAACGTCCAAACGCGTCTGAAATTTCCATTACTGGCAGTGTTTTGTATTTTGGCAATAACTCTCACTACAAAATTGATATTGAGATGATTCAAGTGGATATGGAAAGCTAAGAGATAGAGCTACAACTTTGATGAAGGGAGCAAAATCAAATTCGGACTGTGTTGGGCACTAAAACCGGGCGGGCGCTGCAGCTTTTAATCAGTTTTCACCCCCAAAAATTAAAGTTGGCCACATAGGCTTTGGGTCCCAACGCCCGTAGGCTACAGGCGGAATTGCTTAGGTTACTCCACCTTTTTCTTGAACTTTTGAGGGGATATAAATAGAAGATGGGAGCCTTGATCTAGGGGAGGAAGAAAAGGCTGGGAATACACCCAAGAACACAAGAAATACATCAACTTCATCAAGGAAGAACCAAGGGAAGAATCGAGTTGAATCGAAGCTTGAGGATTGAAGATCAATCGAGAGATTATCCATTTCCTAAGTTTTCTCATTCTTTGTGCTTTAATCTTTCATTTTAGCTTGTCATTAATATGAACAATTTGTCTATGGGTTGTTTATTTGTAATGAGTAGCTAAAATTCTTGTGATTTTCGGGTTTTGGAAGTAGATTAATTGAACTCTTGTTGAATGTTTTAATCTTAATTGAAGTTATTGTCTTGAAGCCTATTTGAGTACTTTGTTCTTATTCTTGTTTTATCATTTGGCCAATGATTTAGCATGTTTGATATATGATTCATAATTCGAGAGATGAGTTTCAATATTAGATCTTGAGTACTTGACATGAATATTTGCATAATCGAGAGGTTTGTGAAAATTTGTGAGGATATATGATCTTTTGTGCATTTGGGAGTTGTGTATCTTATTTTGAGTAGAGATGCTAGCATAGATATTTCAATCTACACTTTATATACATCTCGAGAGGGAGGATAAAATACCATTGTGATCGTCTTATAGGTATATTGATAATAACTTTAGCATTGATTAAATCGAAGAACAAGAGGAATATTAATTGAAACCATAACCCGGGAATCCATTTCATTCCCTTGATAATTCCATTATTCTTAGTATCCTGTGTTTTTGTGGTTAATCTTGTCTTTACTTCTAGAACAATTATCAAATTTTGATCGTCTAAATAAAAATAAGACTATCTTAGTTCAATACTTAGCGCATAAATTTATTAGTCTCCGTGGATACGACCTTGCTTACCCTATTCTATAAACTACACCGTACACTTGCGGTGACTCTAAAAATAAGGCGAACACGTTTTTGGCGCCGTTGCCGGGGACTAATACAGTTTTTGGTGCTAATATTGCGATAGATAGAATTATTCTTAATTTAGACATTTTTTTTTTCATTTTTCTTTTGTAAATTCTACTTCTACAATGCTTGATTTGTTTCATTGAATTGGTATAGGTGCACCCGTTCGGATGAAAGAAGTCAATTATTTCAATAATCGGAATTTCTACGCTTATTGGAATAATCCTACTCCTACACACTATTGTTGATTGGAGGAATTACGAAGATTTTTCATATGCTAATACAGAGAATGTGATTCCACCACCATCAAGCTTCAATGTAATAAATGGGTTTACCGATGTCGAGGCAAAACCATCTTTGGAAGACGCCCTCATTTCATTCATGAATCAAACGACTTCATTCATGAGTCAAATAAATTTATTCATGAGGGAAATGAGAAATAGCTTTACCAAGAACGAAGAAAAGATGGACAAGATGAAGTTGCAATTGACACAATTGGCCAATACTATGGATTCACAATTGAAAAATCTCGAGACTCAAATGGGCCATTAGTTACAATTGTTGGTGGGCAACAACAAAAGAGCGCTTTTTGAGCACCACCAAGTCAACTCAAAGGAACAATATAGTGTCATTTATCGAAGGAATGATACCAAATACGAGGAGTTGAAGATCCGGAAGAGCAAGAAAGTTGAGAACCACACACAGTTGTATGTCTATGCACGATCAAATAGTATGTGGCGCGAAAAGGAACAAAAACGGAGACAAGGAACACACAACCCAAGCGTGTGCGAATGAGCAAGCGTGCGAGATATTATAAGAAAATTGTTCCCGAACGAGAAAAACACTGATCATACGTATGCAAACGAACAACATACACGTAAAACCGGTCAGTATATTCCTACGCCAAGACTCAAATCCTTGCTTGGACACCCCAAGTATGCATTATTAGGTGCAAGTAAGGCAAATATGGCACTTGACCATGACCCAAAGCAACTAATATATGCATTCAATGGAGGCACCAATTCATACGTCGAGCTATAGGCGTTAAATCTAGTGCTTGTTGGGAGGCAACCCAATGGTAACTTCACATTTTTTCTTTCTTGAAATTCTATCTTTTCCTTGTTTCGATATAATTTCATTCAAGTTTGTGGGGAGAGTTAGTATTTTGATTTGAAATGTGTGAGTATTTTGATTTGAAGTGTGTAAAAAAAAATTGCATTTGTTTGTGTGTTTTCATATAGTTGCATGTAGAGCATTTTAAGTTGCATTTGCATTAGTAGCATGTTTACAATTTTAGCATGTTTATTGCTTTCATAGATTTTAGGGAGTGAGTTAATCTCTTGATTGTAACTTGTGATTGATTTTGAAAATTTTGTATTGTTTGGATTGAGTGTTGAGCATGAGTTGATTGAGCCGTGAATAAATAACATTGAGCATGTTAAGATGGAAAACTTGGTTTGATGCTTTGAATTACATATTTACAAGCCTGTGAGCTTTTGAGCCTTTCTTTGCTTTCATCATATGCGATCTTGTTGTTAATTTGAGTGTATCATTCATGTTGTTAGAATTCTAGAACTTGCTCTGGTATCTCTCAAGGTCACATGTTGTATGCGGTGTGAAAATGATCAAAGGCCATTTTGTTAGCCCTTCAAGCCTTTTGCTTACCTAATGATGATATTGAAATCCCTAGTTAGCCAACTTGAGCCTATTGCCTAATTTTTGATAGCCACAATTCAAGACTTAATTTGATATATTTGTTACCCTACACTTGAGCGTATAGCATTTAAGTAAAGGGAATAAATGAGGTTGAATGGGTGAAATCAAAATTTTAGAAGATAATGTTAGACTTGGTTAATGGGAACAAAAGAGAAAGAAAAAGGAGATATGAAATGTTGAAAACTCATATAAGAGTCCAAAAAAAAAAAATTCTTCGATGAATGAGTTTTCTTTGAATGAACTTGGAGGTTAAGAATTGTAATGTGAATGGTTGAGTTTACAAAATAAAGGGGATGGAGATAAGAAGAGTTGGTGAAAATGAGAGGTGATTTGAGTAGCATATTGAGCTTTAATGTAGATGAATTATATGCTCACCGGTCTATACGCTCGAGTTTGAGTCACTCTATCCATATTTTCCTATCCCAACCAAAGAGCCTTTTTGATTCACAATTTTGCATACATCCTAGTGGCGGGGATATGAGACGATTTGCAAGCCTATGGTAATTCTGCAATATTGAATTGAATTGAGCGTAAACACGTCCTATATTCATTCGAGATGAGAGTATACACTTGATCTTTGTGAGGTGTAATTCTTAGCATTTACCATGGTTTCTTTAATATGTGCTCTTTGTTAGATGTTTGAGGCTTGGTTAATTCATTGCTTGACACCTACGATGAACAATACAAAATTTTATGGAGTTGTTGTGCGTTCTACTTTTCAATACTCCTAGTCATGTTTTGTCTTGTTTTTAAAAGTGTTGACCGGGACGGCCAACAGTTTATGTTTGGGGGTATTTGTTCACTTGGTTTTATACTAATGATTTGGGCTTCCTAGACTTTAGTTTTGTGTTGTTTTTGAGTATTTTGAGTCATTTGAGTAGCCAAGCCATGTTGAGAGCCAATTATATTGAGTTTATAGTCATAGTAATGAATCGGGTATCAAAATAAGTACAAACAAGCAAACAACGAGAGATTGATTTGAAGAAACGCCCAAACGCGTCCTCAAAATTTCCATTACTAGCAAAGAGTTTCAGATTGTGGCCATAACTCTCTCTACAAAATTGATATTGAGATGATTCAAGTGGATATGGAAATCTAAGAGATAGAGCTACAACTTTGATGAAGGGCTCAAAATCAAATTCGACCGTGTTGGGCACTAAAACCAGGGGCACTCGCAGCGCCCTGCTGATGACTTTTCACCCCCAAAAATTAAAGTTGAAGGTATTTCTTCTTTAGGTCCCGGCCCGCGCCCGGCGGAATTAGGTTACTCCACCTTTTCTTGAACTTTTGAGGGGATATAAATAGAAGATGGGAGCCTTGATCTGGGGAGGAAGAAAAGGCTGGGAATACACCCAAGAACACAAAATACATCAACTTCATCAAGGAAGAACCAAGGAAGAATCGAGTCGAATCGAAGCTTGAGGATTGAAGATCAATCGAGAGATTATCCATTTCCTAAGTTTTCTCATTCTTTGTGCTTTAATCTTTCATTTTAGCTTGTCATGAATATGAACAATTTGTCTATGGGTTGTTTATTTGTAATGATTAGCTAAACTTCTTTGTGATTTTTGGGTTTTGGAAGTAGATTAATTGAACTCTTGTTGAATGTTTTAATCTTAATTGAAGTTATTGTCTTGAAGCCTATTTGAGTACTTTGTTCTTATTCTTGTTTTATCATTTGGCCAATGATTTAGCATGTTTGATATATTGATTCATAATTCGAGAGATGTGTTTCAATATTAGATCTTGAGTACTTGACATGAATATTTGCATAATCGAGAGGTTTGTGAAAATTTGTGAGGATATATGATCTTTTATGCATTTGGGAGTTGTGTATCTTATGTTGAGTAGAGATGCTAGCATAGATATTTCAATCTACACTTTATATACATCTCGAGAGGGAGGATAAAATACCGTTGTGATCGTCTTATAGGTATATTGATAATAACTTTAGCATTGATTAAATCGAAGAACAAGAGGAATATTAATTGAAACCATAACCCGAGAATCCATTTCATTCCCTTCATAATTCCATTATTCTTAGTATCTTGTGTTTTTGTGGTTAATCTTGTCTTTACTTCTAGAACAATTATCAAATTTCGATCGTCTAAATAAAAATAAGACTATCTTAGTTCAATACTTAGCGCATAAATTTATTAGTCTCCGTGATACGACCTTGGTTACCCTATTCTATAAACTACACCGTACACTTGCGGTGAAACTAAAAATAAAGGCGAACACCACGCTTGTCGCGAAATTTAATAGCCATTATTCTCAGAAAATGCTTCCCATGATCTAGACAATGATCTTATGATCACATAATGTTGTGAAAATAAGTCTTCTTGTCTCATTCTTCGTGTGAATCGCTTGAATGTTTGTAGAAAATTGTTTCTAGCAAAATATGTGCACTGTATCATGGAAATAGATTGGTGGCATCTTCACTTTGTACCATGGGTACCGCCCGCGCCGATCATGATTTACTCGCTTGTTTAATTCCCTGTTAAGGATAAGAATCCTTTTAGAGAAATCTTTTCCAATAGGGTAAATCTTCTCCAATTTCTTTAGAAAAACATTCGGCTTTGCGGTACATATTCCGACACTGAATTAATATTGGCGTAAAATACTCGGCCTTGTATTAAGCATATAACATTCCGATAGAAATGTATATGGAGAATTTCTTCTTCACTCTGATTCACTTCCATTATCAGAATAGATCTCTTCTTCATAGATGCTTTCATCTGAGGGAATATCCTCAAATTGATACACTTGTATTAAATACTGATAATAGACAACTTCTTCGATTTCTAGGGTATCTTCGAACTGTCTAACTCCTCGTTTTTGATTGTCTGGGCAATCCGTTGAGATATGCCATCTTGCTCCGCATGTCCAACAATTACAGTCTTTGAAACTTTCATTAGCTCTGGTGTGAGCACGCCTGGAAGTTCTTCTTCCTGGATTTCTGCTGGTACTTGCTTGATTTGAGCCTGATGATGAGGCTCTACTCCTGCTTGGTGTTGGTCTTTGCCCTGATTTGTAACTTCGAGCCTTTTGTTTTGACCAGAACCTTCTAGGTCTCCATGAAGACTTGCTTCTTTTGCTACTGCTTCCACGGCGGTATGGATGGCTTCTATCCTTCTTCTTCTTGTGCCGCCTTGGTTGACTTCCCACAACTGTTGGGATATCATCGTCTACGCAACATAGAGGAACTGCTTTGTTAATTCCTCGTAATCTCTTGTAATTCCGGTACAGTGATGCTTGGTAGCACCATTCAGATAACTTGGCTTTTAAGAAAGACATTCTTCTAGCCACAGCATCTAATTCTGCTCCATCCTTGTATTCCCTGATAAGCATTTCTCTCGAGGGACTTGGAATTTTTGCAAAGAATAGCTGTGAAGCTTCTCTGTCTCCAATCTTGGATTTCCACCGGTACTCGGTGAACAACTTGATATATTCGTCAATATGACAAATATCATGTAATTCAAGGCTATAGAGGGCTTGTTTATATCTTTTTCTTTTTTCATCCTCTAATCCCTCAAAATAACCTGTGCCGATAAATTGGATTTTGAATAGTTTTGCCATATCATCGACAATTCCTTTTAGTGATTCTCCTGATGTGACCGCGCTCTTCGTACTTGCATCGGTCATATCCCATGCGATATTCACAGATCCATCAAGACTCATTTCAAGGAGTAAAATGAATGAATCCTTTGTAAGATCGAGGGTTCCTGCTGCAATCCTCATAGCTTAAGCCCATTCATCAATGAGAACTTCTCTATTTTTAAAATCTGGGATATCCAGATTTAACATCAACCCATATGGATGTATTGGGTCGAGATGCGATCTTCCATAAGGCGTTTGATATACATTTGGCCTTCTAGACAGTTGTCGAGTTCCTGCAAGAGGTTGTCGAGCTCTGTTCTCGAAAGTGGTTCATCTCTTGTGGTAAAATCTCCAACGTGATGCATCCTCTCATCACGGGTTCCATGATTTGAGCCTGCACTTTCTTCTACGTTGGGATTTCTTGGGTGGTGGTGGAATTGGTATACCCGCCGCATCATAGGTAACCAATGTTGTTTCATCTCCTGTGTTCATCTTTAAGTCTACAATTCCTAATCTGCGAAGGATTCCGCAAGGTCATGTAGATTTTTAAGATTCATTTTCTCCATATCCATCACTTTTTTAATGTGTCAAGGATTTTCCTTTGATGATAGCGATGAGCTTTTCATCATCTGTCATTTTTCGTATAACTTCGGTTGATTTCCCGAAATCAATACGTTTTTTCCTCCCGGATGAACTTGGTCCCTCTCCAGGTTCTTAACTCGTTTATGAATATCATGAAGGATTTCTAAGTCTCCTTCGATATTTCACCATCGTCTCCATCCAGTTGGATCGATGGACTTGTCATCGTAGATGAATATGGCGATTGCCATAATGCACCGTCTTACGGACTTCTCTAATATCCTTTGAGATCTTAGATGTATCCGGAAGTATCTCGCTCCATTCTGGTACTCCATCAGGAATCATGATTCTGATGGGATTTCATGGACTTCTTCTTGGCGATTCATCAAATCGACATATATTATCTGGTTCACTGTTAGAAAACTCAGATAATAGGCCGCTTTCTTATGGCAGTGTTTCAAGGTTTCCCTATCGGCCCCTGCGCGTTCTTTTTCATCATATTGGTTTTGCCAATATGCTATATTGTCTTGGTGATCTTGTGTGTACATCGTCAAAATTTGACGATAAGTCCTGTAAGGTGTACATCTTGGACAATTGTCCAGATCCATATACTCGGAGTAATTTCTCCTCACCAATTGTTAATTAACAAATATAATAAATTTAACTAAAAGTTCTTAATAAACATAGGATCTGATACCATTTTTGTCCTCCCCTAAAACCTTTAAAAACCATTAGTTTGCCTTCAACCTTGTATAAGGGGTATTTTGGGGTTTTATCAAATAAAAGGGCTATTTTTGAAACTTTTGAATAAGTAAGGCTAAATTTGAACATGTGCATTAAAAATAGGCTATTCCTAACCTTTCCTCATTTAAATAAGGGTTTAATTAAAGATTAATTTAGAAGTTTATTTAGGAATTAACTTAGATATTAATTTAGGGGTTAAAATTACCTATAAATATATGAACATCCACATAAATCTTTCACAATTTTCTCAAATCTCTACAATAAAAAATGAAGGGATCGGGGACTAGGACTTTTATCATTTATTTTTCTACATCGAATATCTGAAATTATCAAGGTAGATATTTCTATATTATTTTTCTTTATTTAATATTTCATAATTATTGTATTTCATTAATGTCAATATATCTCAAGAGAAAATAAATTTATATGAGTTATGGGCCATAAAATGGATCCGGGATCAAAAGTATCCTTGGGGTGAACTGCACACTACATGCAGTAACTGGCCAGTCAGAGAGAAAAGAGAAAATTAATGAATTAATTGTTGTAATTATGTGAATGGTTTTCATGTTATATTAAATATTGAGAGATATATCCCTACTTTGCGAGATGAAGCTCACCCATATTATTATCATGACTTTCAGGTTGAGGAATCCGACTGAAGATATGATGCTGTGGATGGTGAAATAAATCATGCTATATTTATAATTTTAAATAATTATGATCAGATTGAATTTCAGATCTATGACTTTAACTTTTGCCTTTTATGTTTGAGATAATTGTTGGATATTTAATTTGGAAGATGAAATATTATTATTATTATTATTATTATTATTATTATTATTATTATTATTATTATTTTCTTAAGGATTAAAAATTTTAAATCGTCTTTTTGATAATTATTGGGCTCACTTTGACATATAAATTCGTACTTTCTTAATAATATTTTTAGAGTACCTTAATTTCATGAAATTGGATAGTTACAATTAGATTAAGATAAATTAAAATAAAGTATGAGATCTGACAATCCATATTCATTCAGGACAAGGTGTACAATCAATCATGACCGAACATGTAAAATTCTACGAATAAGATTTTTCTTGTTCTCTCCTACATATTCCAAATGCTTAGGCTCCATTCGGAGTGGTGAGTTTGGATTTATGGGGAGAATTAGTGAAAATAATTTCGAATGACTCAAAATAAAATGGATTTGGAATCCACCGCAATACCTAAAAAAACTCAAAATAGGAGCTAATGATTTGATTTCAATGTAAAACGATGTATATCATCCAAACAAACTCAATGGATTTGTTATTGTGAATTCAAATCTTTATAAGCTCTAAATATATCAATCCAAATGTAGCATTAGAGTTAACTGTTTATTTTTATCTCTTTTTGTTGTTTCCAAATAATCAGATATTATTTGAAAATTACCCATTCCCTTTTAAAGATACGTTCAAGTTTTGGTTAGCCAAAATAGTATTTTGTTAAGTTTCATATAATATTAATTATATGTTGTATTCTATTGGGGACAAAAACAGTACTTCATTAATTTTATATATAATTTATTTTATATATTTATTTAATATTAATTACTTAATGGGCTCTTAATAAATAAATAGGCCCAAAGGAGTTTGGGTTTGACCTATCGGACGATTTCTCCTACACGGCCCACGGGGCCCATTTTCCAAGTATAAAAAGGTCCCTCCTATTATCCGTAAGTAAATTAGTTCATAGTCCTCCTACACATTTATTATATAGTATTCGTTTATTATTTATTCTCTCGTTCACCATGCTGACTTGAGCGTTGGAGGGGCCTCCCTGGGCAACCCCAAGGGCCCCCTAACATTTGCATACGTGTGCAGGCAAGTTCCTAGTTGAAGGACTTTCCAGCTCTTGGAGAAAAAGACTTGAAGACTTCTTTCTCGGGAAGAGGAGTGACGTGAAGACTTCTCTATCGGGAAGAGGATTTTGGTCAACGCCGTTGACTTGGGGTGATCTGTCTAAAAAAGCAACATCATTTTGGCACCGTCTGTGGGAGCAGCAAAAGCGCACGAAGACGCAGACCCGACCTCAAGCGCATGGAGTCAGATCCCAAGCTGCAGGCACTAGAGCTAGAGACCAGCAAGAGGAAAGGCCATCAAGAAGGCGGGAGGCCACTTACCTCTCCATCGGAAGGGCACCGCCTCTCCCACATGAAGAAAGGGCGCCGCCACCTCCATTCGAGGAGCTCTGCCTATTGAAGAAATTTACCTGCCCATCGGAAGGACGCCAAATCCCCCATGGGAGAGAAGGACGTTACCACCGCTGCGCAGAAGAGGGGTTTGCCCCTGAAGAAGTTCACCTGACCTGTGAAGCCTTCCAAGCTTTGCTGGACGAAGCTACCCGAATACTTTGGTGGCCGGAGCTGCGGGGAGATTGCCCCGGCTTCGTCCACCATTGAAGACCTGACCTAAAAGGTCAAGGAAGAAGAAAAGAAGGACGCGACAAGAATCATAAAAAGCCATCTTTAGCTCAAGAATTCCATGTTGCTGGCTATAGATCCAGGAATCAACAAGAAGAACTATCACATTGAAGATGAGAGGTCAACCCCCATCCTCTAGGAAGGGCGCAGCCTCCGCTTAAAACCAAGAGGGGTGCCGCCTCCTCCTTTTGGGGGCTCTGCCTGTTGAAGAAGTTCGCTTAACGCTAAGAGCCCTGCTCGAAAAAGCTGCCCAAGGTGCTTCAAGGAATCATGCTGCGGCAGGAGCTGCAGGAAGACTTCCCTCAAAGCTCCGCCAGATGTTGAAGACCCCAGCCTTGGGGAAGAAGATAAGAGAAATGAAGAACTTGGAAAACGCCAAGAAAACCAGCACACTCTCACTAGAAGAGAAGCTGGAAATGGAGCCTAACACTCCCAAGTCCATGTTCACAAGCCCGTAGAAGAATCACAGGAGGTAAAGCATTAGCCAAGCCAACTCGCGGTCCATCACTATAGGGAGGAAGTTCATTGGCCCCTGCCATTCGGGCCAAGCAACTGCCCTCGGGCATCAAGATCTCCAGCTTCCCGGAGTATGATGAAATAAGAGATCCAACAAGAGCACATAGACAAACTCCATGCTAATGCGGATTTCTACGGTATGATGGATGCTTCATGTTGTAAAGTGTCCTGACAATATTGACTAAGAGCCACTAACGTGGTTGATGAGCTCCCAGTTAGATCAATCACTGAGAGGGATAAACTCACTACTAATTTCGCACGACAATTCTCCATCAGAAGGAAGTATTCAGAGACCATGTCTCATATTTTTCAACCAGAAAGAGAGTTACTGCAAGACCTCATGAAGTGATTTGTGGAAGCTGCAGGCTCCAAAGCCGTAAACACCAAGCAAGAAGGCAAATTGTTAAGAAGACATAAGGATAGACCCCTCCTTCCAGAGGGATGCCATGAAACAACTCAAAGAGCTGAAGGAGGCGCCCTTGCCCGCTCAAGGGGACGCCCTAGCCTGGCTAAAAGAGCACCCTTCCACAATCTTCTCTTCCTAAAGGGCTCTGCTCACCAGACAAGCCCGCTAAACCCGGGAAGCTCTGCAGCTCAATGAAACTACCCGGAACACTCTAAGACATTAATGCTCTTGGAGCTACACGAGGATATCCCTGAGCTCCGCGAGCTGCATGAAGACCCGTCGTAAAAGTACCTTGCCATTGCAGGCCACAACAATAGCTGCATGAAGAATGACCCTCACTCGACTAGAATGGAAGAGAGGAAAATGAACTGGAGAGCAATCAGACAATGAAGAAGTCATCACATTGATGGAGGGCAAACAAGCCTTGAAGTCTAGAAAGGATAGGCACAAACTCCCCTCAGCGCTCGGGCTAAAAATCCAAGAGCCATCCAGACTATTCAAGCTATTTCGGGAACAAGCAATCCTTTATAGAAAAACAGAACTCCCCAGACAACCTGTCGATGAAACATCCTCAGCTGGAGAAAGATCCATAAAACGAATCGGAGATCAACCCAAGAACCTCTAAGGAAGTTGAACCATAAAGGAATCAACCCAAGAACCTCTACCTTCGGAAATCGAGATCTCCAACCTCCCAAAATACGACGGAACTGGAGATCCACAGGAACACTTGGACGAATTCTACGTCAAAGTGTTCTCCATCAACAGAAAGTGCCCCAAGACTATCGCTCACCTCTTTCAGGTGAAGCAAAAGGAAGAAGAAACACCAAAAGTTTATGAAATGGTTTGTGGAAGCCGTCAATGAAGTTGCTAACGTCCAACATGAGACATTGGCCAAGATATTACAGCAAAATTTCTGCCAGAGGCATCTAAAGGAATCCCTGGCCGGGAAGCCTCCCTCCATCATGGAGGAGTAATTGAGCTAAGCAGAAGAGCATATTCAAGTAGAAGAGTCCACCAAGCCTAAACTCGATCCAAGCACAAGTCCCGAGAACTAAATGAGAATCAGCCATGGAAGGATTCGAGAAAAAATTATGGACCAAGATACACACCTCTCAGATAGCCGCCCAGAAGAAGGGTATCATTGATCCTCCACAACCATTGAGGAGAAACCCTACATGGACGCGCTCCAATTTCTACTGTCAATATCAGAGAGACAAGGGGCACACCATTGAAGAATATTTTGTGTTGAAGAAGAAGATGTAGCGACTTCTCCAGAAGGACCACCTCAAGGACTACGTGGATTAGAGCATGTTTCGTTGTGATCCGAGACCAAACGAAAAAGAATCTCAATAAGACCAACGCCACTCAGACATCCACAGAGAGGAAAGGCGTGATACTCGCATAGCTGGAGTCATCAATATGATCTCTAGAGGACCAGAAGCAAAAGATGCTACAAGCACTCTCCGAGAATGCATCAAGAAGCAGGGGGGATGTCCAAAGGATCTCCTGGGAATGTTATGCTGCCACTCCAGAGATGAGCAAGCTTCCCTGGCCAGATAGTGAGGGCGCCGCCCAGTCTTGGGAGTCATAGATCTCGCGAGCTCCCGCAAACACCAATTTTTCCCCGCTCTCTAGCGACTTTGGTATTTCTCATTTATTAATGCATAAAAGTGCTTTCACGTTTCTACTTTGATGTTGTGAATGCAGTTAATGGCCATATATGGCTAAGGTCAATGACTACTTAGGCGCTCTCCTCAACAAACCCCATCTTTCCGGCAAAAGCCCCAGATGGGAGGGGCCTCCTCACGGGGGTCCTCGTAAATAACCTCATCCAGCTAAGACCCTGAGGGTATGGCCTCACCCGGCTAAGACCCCGGGTGGGATGACCCCTGCCGGCTAAGACCTCGCATGGGAGGGGCCTCCTCACATGGGTCCTAGAAATTAACCTCCTCCGGCTAAGACCCCGGAGGGGATGGCCTCACCCGTCTAAGACCTCGAGTGGGATGACCCTTCGGCTAAGACCCCAGATGGGAGAGGCCCCCTCACGGGGGTCCTAGTAATTAACCTCCTCCGGCTAAGACCCCGGAGGGGATGGCCTCATCCGTCTAAGACCCCAGGTGGGATGACCCATTCCAGCTAATACCCCAGATGGGAGGGGCCTCCTCATGGGGGTCCTAGTAATTCACCTCCTCTGGGTAAGACTCCGGAGGGGAAGGCCTCACCCAGCTAAGACCCCGGGTTGGATGACTGTTTGATAAATGATTTTATCATGATTTTGATGATTTTGTTTTTATACCAAAACAATGGTTTTAAAGGTTGTCTAAATACTCCTAAATGATTTAAAATGGCTTTAATATTTTCCGGAGTATTTCCTCAAGTTTATTTTCGACAATATTGGACAACACATTTAAGGATTTTATGTCAATGGGTTTTTACATTGAAACTATGTTTCTAAATGTTGTCTAAATACTCCCGATTGGTTTAAAATGTTTTTACTATATTTTGGAGTATTTCTTGAGTTTTATTTTCGATAAAAATTGGACAACATTTTGCATCTCGAGTCGACCGGTCCCCCTAGGGCAACCCGTGATCAAGATGAATTTGGAAATAGAAAATGAGACGGAAGAAAAATCAAGCGGTCGACTGCCGTGCATCGGGCGTCGACCGGTCGGTCGGCCGCCCAGCTCGGGTCGACCAAGACTGTAAGTCTTGGTTTTGAAATGAAACTTCAACCTTAATTTTTAAGGAGGTGCGACCGGTTGGAGTCGATGTCGACCGGTCCGCCTGTGTAAATGTTGATACGATTATTTCAAACTCTATTTCGTGCGGACGCCCATGGTTTGACAGCAAAATTCTAACCGTTGTGCAGCAGACAACTTTTCCCTAAAATGTGGGATTGATTTCTAACAGCTATATTCTTGATTTTAATTGTATTTTTCTGTAGATTTTCAATCCCCAAGAGGAGCCTATGCTTGATCAATCATCTCCTATAAATAGAGGAAGTTTTGAAGCAACCAAACACAACAATTGAGATACAACACAACAAGATACACTTCAAGCAAATATTTGTTCTTCATTGTTATAATTCTTGTTGTAAATTTGCCTAGCTTATCACTTTCACATCTTTGAGGTCTAGGCTATTCTTGATTACACTTGACACTCAAATTGTAATATTCATTATTGAGTTGTAATCTTGATTTTTTGGTTATCATTCAACACAAGATATCCTTGTGAGTGTTCTTGTGGTAAGAACACACTTGGATGATCTAGGTGATAGGTGCAAGAAGATTGTGGTGATCTTCTTATTGAGGTGTTGAAGAGTGTGGTGCTCTTCAAGGGTGAAGATTGTGGTAATCTTCACAAGGTGCCGTTTGAAGATTGTGGTAATCTTCAAGAAGAGATTGTGGTAATCTCAAAGGTGGTGTTGAAGAAGAGTGTGGTGCTCTTCAAGGTGTTGGTGTAAGATTTTGTTGTAATAATTTTGGTAATTATTAATAAAATCTTTTTCTTTCGAAACCCATCCCGGATATACTAGGGTGGTAGAGCACGTAGTCCCTAGGTGGGGTGAAGCTCTATAAATCAACGTGTGTTGTTTACATTCCGCACCTTATTATTGTCTTTGAGCATTCGGTTCGAAAAAGAGGGTAAAATCGAAAAGATGGAGATAATCTATTCACCCCCCTCTAGATTATCGTAGCCGCTTGGACTTACAAGTGGTATCAGCCAAACTCTTTGGCAAGCTCGTTTCACATCGCGAGTGAAGAGGAACGATCGTCGGCTACTGAACGAAGCTCATCTTACCAAGCACCTCCACCACCAAGCCACCTCTATTTGATTCCAAAATTTTATATTTTGGAAAGAAAGAATGGAATGTTATCTACAAGTTTGCGGGTTCGATTTATGGAACATCATCATAAATGAAGAATCCATTCCAATGATGACACACCACACACCTCCAAAGGATTCAAAGAGCTCAATGATGAAGAGAAGAAAATCATCTCCTTAAATGGTAAAACTCTCAATATTTTGTATTGCTCATTTACTAATTTGGAATATGAACATATTGTAGGAATTTGATCGGCACATGAAGTATGGCAAAAATTAGAAGCCATCTATGGAGTATTTGCAAATGAAAGGAGTCAAACAAAAGCATCTACTTCTCAAAGGAATACAAGTTCAAATCTAAGGAACAAGCCTTTTACAACTTCAAACCATGAAGTAGTCGAACAATGTTTTATGGGCATCAAAGAAGAAAACGAGGTATGTCTTAAACCCTCCACTTCTTATGATATTGTTATTCAAAATGATTATAGTGATTTGCAAAATGATTTTGATGATCTTCAAAATGAATCCAAAATTTACTTGTTAAGTACAAATATTTGAAAAAGAAATTCAATGTTTTGAAAGATGAAAAGGATAGTTTATTTACTTCCTATGAATCACTATCATGTGCTCACACCACCACACTTGACAAGGTTAGAAACCTTGAAAAACAAAATAGTATTCTTGTTGAGGATATTAAGTGCTTGAAAAATGATTTATCAAAATCCAACTTGAGCACCGATGAATTGCCTAATGTTGTAAATGATAATGGTTGTGATGATTTGAACAGTGAACTTGATCATGAGCCTAATATTGTCAATCATATGAAAAAGAATCAAGTCTCTAAGCATGTTGGTCATTATGCTCCTAGAATTATTACTTGTTTTTATTGCGGTAAAAAGGGTCATACGGCTAATTCTTTTCGAGCTAGAAATAGCTCTAATTATTGGTGGAGACCTAAAAGTCTCAAGACTAATCCCAACGGACCCAAACACTTGAGGGTACCACAAAATAATGTCATATTAGGTACTCGGCGAAATAATGATCGAAGAAAGTTTATACCGCCAAGAAGACATCAAATGACCATTTCATTTGATCAAAGAAGGAGAAAATATTTTAACAAAGCAAATTTCCAAGAAGAAAATATAATCAAAAATGGGAAGAACACAATCCTTGGAAATGGCAAAGACATCATCAACGAGATGATCTTCAAAGAAGAAGAAACCATCAACAATGGGAAGGTAACTGTTCACCTATTTTTATAGCTTCACCGCAAGTGTACGTATCAGTTTATAGAATAGGGTTTGCAAGGTCGAATCCACAGGGATTAATAAATTAATGTTCCAAGTATTGGATTATAATAGTTCTATTTTTATCTAAACTATCGAAACTTGAAGGATTGGTTTTATTACTACTAAAGCAGAGTTTAATCCTAAAATAACAAAGTAAAGAGTGATTAAAAGATCAAGTATGGATGGATGGATTCCTGGGTTATGGTTTCAATTAATATCCCACTTTTATGCTCAGGTTAAGCAAACCAAGGTTAAACGTATTCTTCTCTATAGATCAATAACCAAAGTAATTTACCCCCCTCTCTCGAGATGTATGTAAAAGCGTTGATTGGAATATCTATGTTAGCATCTCTACTCAACATGAGATATCCAACTCCCAAAAGTTCAAAAGATTAAAAGATCTCACAAATATTCACAGACTTCTCAATCATGCAATCTATTTGTGTCAAGTACTCAAGATCTAGTATTGAAACTCATCGGTTAGAATTATGGATCAATACATCAAACAAGTTTAGATCAAAGGCCTTTTGATAAAACAAGAATTAAAGCAAAGTACTTGAATAGAGAAAGAAAACATTAACTTCAATTATCCTTAATCATCACATAAAAGTGTTTATTAATCTACTCCCAAACCCGGAATCACAAGAAGTTTAGCCAAACATTAAAGATAAACAATTCATAGACAAATTATTCATAATCAAAATCTAACTAATTGAAATAACGATACGATGGAATTAGTGACTCGGGATGACGACGATCTCTCGATCTATCTTCAATCCTCGAAGGTGTGGTTGCGCTTGATCGATCTCTCCAAGTTTCCGGTGGAAATCTGCTATTTTCTCTGGTTTTTAGGGTAAAAGTCAGCGTGTCCTTGTTTGTGGCCGCCCGGTCTATTTGTAACTGTTCGGGTTGAAACCTAGTTGAAATTGGATAAACTCTGTTTTTTTCCCAAAGACGGCACGCATCATGCCTTTTTGGCACGCTTGACCGTCTTTGGTGCCGAACAATTTGTAATTTTTCTTGAGAGAGCACGGCGTGCCCATATGGCATGGGCTGCCGTGCCCTAAGCCGAACCTTGAGTCATCATATTTGGGTTGAGCACGGGTCTGTGCTAGAGGAGCACGCCCGCCCGTGCTCACCGGGAACAATATGCACATAGACTATTTTCTTCCGTTTCTCGCCCGATTCGTCCAACTTCTTCTCGATTCGACTCCAAACTTCGTCACTCATGTCAAGTATTGGCGGTTGCAATGCCCTAATTGTTGTCACTATGCCACAAATATAGATAAATTCCTACAAACGAGCAAAGCGTAATCCAATTCCACAAAATAAGAATAATACCCGATTTACTCATATAACGCATGCATATCCACACATTCTAGCCAATATTAAGCCCAAAATACATGCAAAATACCAAATCAATCAAACCCCCAAACTTAAATCGCCGACAAATTCCGGCCAACACGTTAAAAACAAGACAACACAACTGGGAAAAAAGAGCAACTCAAGAACACCGCATCATAATTCACGCTCATCTATCCATAGACATCAAGCACAAATCAACCAAGTTTCAAAGAGTTAACACGGAGCACAAGTTTATAAAAATCAAGGTAAAACACTTCAAATCACGCCTCTCAAGGATAAGGTGTATACTCTTCTCACTAGAATGATAAAGGAGGTGTATTCGCTCAAGTCATATCAATGTTTGAAGAATTACCATATGCTTGCGAATTGTCTCACATCTCTGCCACTCGTTTGTATGCAATTCACAAATCATAAAGGACTTTATTTAAGGTTGTAATGAAGGCTCTTTGGTTAAGGTAGGGAAATATGGATAAAGTGACTCAACTTAGCGTATAGATTAGAAAACACCTTTGTTCTTTTCTAACCATTTTTCTAATTCCACTCGACTATGTGCTTCCAATCGCCTTATATCCTCTCACTTTTCTATTTCTCCCTTCTTTTTCATACACATTATTCCCTTCGCCTTACATCACGATTCTCACCTATTTTTCACTTCTGTCCGACTCACTTTGCAAATGTTTTTTTATTTATTTATTTATTTTTTTTTTTTTTCGACATTTGTGAGTATTTTCCTCTTTTTTCATCTTTTATTCCCAAGTTCCCCACATGTACACATTTTCTGACTTATGACACCCTCCCATTCAATCCTTTATTCATCCCCTTTTTCTCTCAATTCTATACACTTAAGCTCAGGGTAACAGCTTACATTACATAGATTCGGGCTTAAAATGTGGCTATCAAAGATCGTGCAATAGGCTCAAACTGCTAACTAGGGAAATCAAATATCATAGGGTAAGCAAAAGGCTTAACAAAGATGGCCTAAAATCACCTTCATGAATGCATACAACATGTGACTTTGACGGAGAAACCATAGCAAGTTCTAGAATTCAACTCAAACATGAATGACACACTCAATCACAACAAGATCGCATATTTATGAAAGCGAAGAATGGCTAAAAAGCTCACAAGGCTTGTAAATGCACAATTCAAAGTATGTTCACCAAGATTCAATAATCACATGCTCCACGTGAACCATTTTCAACCCGATCAACTCACACTCAACATCTAATTCAAAACAACACAAATCAATTCGCAAATGCTCCCAAGGTCAAGATCTCAATCAAAACACAACAAACACACGTAGACGGTCAACTCACTCCCTATCAACTAGGAAAGCAATAAACGTGCTAAAGCGATAAACGTGCTAAAACCATAAAAAATTAAAACATCTAATGCAATGCAACCTATATGCTCTACATGCAACTAAATGAATGCAAACGCCACATCCATCAAAAAATATACTACCTCTCCCAAACTTGAATGAAATTATAGCTCATGCAAGAGAAGGTAGAATTTCAATGAAAAGTGTGGAAAGGACTGGATCACCGGGGGTGGCGGCGGGTAGTGGCCCTGGGAGATATGCCACTTCTCGATCCGTAGTACCGCCTACAATATCTCCGACTCCCACTCGCTCATGTGCTTGGTTCCACAAGCTCTGCGTCCTGTACCTTTGATCTTCGACTTCTTGGTAAGCACGGAAATCACTCCTATGCTTTGTCGCAAGCTTTCCTCAAATGCACGAACTCCGCTGATCATATCAGGCCCCACGCCCTCGCTTTTGGCAGAGCTCTCTGAATATCAGCCGTCCCTGTGGGCCGCCCCGATCGAAACTTCCTGTTGGAAGCCTTGCTCAAACCCCGCCTCCCTCTATCATACTCCCGCGCCTCCATGACCAAGTCTTCTTCGTCCGCAACCCGCTTACCCTTCACCTTTTTTCGTGCGTACCAAACCCCGCATGACTATGATATGCTCCTCGTGAGTACATAAGCCAGATTGATTTGGTTATCAATCACCGTTGTGAGCTGTGGGTTAGGAAGGGAAACGAAGACCCGACTTTTGTTGAAAAAAGAGGATATTCTCCTCATTGCTAATGATCTTCATGGTATGGAGAGCGCTCAAGTTGATGCTTCACCGCCTCTAATGGCTCCATATGGCTTGTATCAACCTCAAATGGCGCGCAATGGGGGTTATCTTTCCCCATTTAAGATCTTCCCCACATCATGTCTGTAGATGTAGACAACGTGTTCCACGAAGTAAGCCGCCATGTTATAGGGGGTGCGAGTGAGCATACACCAAAGCAAGTATAACTCTCTCGCTTGCATACCCCATTGTTGTACCGGCGAATACCGAGTGGGCCGTCACTGTTTGAATATAGCGGAAGATGGGATTGCGGAGTGACGATGCTTTGGAAGAGCGTATGACATATTGCATGAGGCGGTTTGGGAGTTTCGCCAACAACCGCCAAAATTCACGCGCATTGTAATTTTCAGCCATTTTGTATGGGGCGTCGGATGGTACCCAAAAATTTGATTTAGCTCGCGATCGTGATTTCCCGCCATACATTGCCCATTCTCAAGTAGATTTTCCTAGGCTCGTTTCTTGGTCATGTTTCCGTAACTTGGACGGTGCTTAGAAATTCGAGTACGAGTGTTTTGTATGTTGGCCACCGCCCTGCATGAACGCCGTCCACCCAACTCGTTCAAACATTTGCCACACCTCCTCGTGTATCCCTAGTGTTTGGGTACACTCATCATCAAAGATAGCGTGTGGGAATGTAATCACGAGTGATGAGTGGTTCCAACGCGCCATGATATCATGCTCGGTGAATGTGAGTCCATAAGCAAGTGGGTGGGGTCTATCGGTCTCGCATTTCTCCTCAAACGTCCACCCCGACCTCTTTGTGGTTCAGCCATTGGTGAGATGTACCTGAAAATAATCGTGAGAATCCATACGTGCCAAGTAAAAACAAACGATGAATTAATACAACAATTACACTAGAGGTATAGTAGCTCATCTCAACAATTCGATCCATAATTAAGCTTTCAACTCACATACCAATATAATTGCCGACAATCCTAGCCATTAACATCCTAAACAATCTAGCACAAGTATAATCCATCAAGCAATCAACTAAATTCATCACAATTCAACAACCCACAAGGTGTTCGATAAAATGCCCCATAGAAAATTTCAATTAAAATCATGGCTAAAGTATCAAACAAGCATTATATGTCAACCCTAGTCCATAATCCTCAAGAAATTTGACATAAAAATTTCAATTCATACCTTAAATTCCGAGAATTGGAAGAGAGTTGGATTTTTGAAACCCTAGGTGCTATCTACCCCAAATCCTTGCTTCCAAGCAAATTCACAAGTGTAATTCGTGTTTAGAGTAGTGTGGGAGGTGAGTAGTGATGATATCTAGGAGAAATTTTCGAAAACAAATTGGAGGGGGAGTGTCTCTTGTTCGTCCGTGCGCTAAGGGAGGGAGAATTTGTGAAAAATTTAGACCCTGCCCATCTGTTTTAAACTCTCAGCAGGTAGGCGCACGGGCGTTCTCTTTTGGCACGGGCTGCCCGTGCTGGGGGTCGAAGGTTGGAGCCCAAATTTCTTGAAAGAGCACGGGCCGTTCCAAATGGCACGGGTGACCCGTGCTAGGGGCCGAACGCCAAACTCTTCAGGTGTGGTGTAGCACGGGCTGCCCGTGCTATATGCCGTACCTTGTTTTTGATTTTTTTTATTATTATTATTATTTTTTTTTTATTAAAAAATAAGGAAAACTTCTAACCTATGAAAGTAATTAAATCCTAACTTAGAAAAGGGAAAAGAATCAAATTAAGAAACATGGGAAGAAATAAAACAACAAAACCATTAGGTTGCCTCCGAACAAGCGCTAAATTTAACGTCTATAGCTTGACGCCTGTTTAGTCGATCACGACTCTAGCAATGTGAGGCGTGTCACCTCCTCCTTTTGCTCCCGCTCAAGTAATGCTTGATTCTCCGCCATTCACCATGAATGTCTCCCCATCTCGGCTCAATAGCTCCACTATTCCCTGGAGGATTTAACACTTTTTTTTTTTCATCACAAATGGCCCCGACCATCTGACTTAAGCTTTTCCTGAAAGAGTTTAAAACACGAGTTAAATAAAAGAACTTGTTCACCGGCAAAAACTCCCTCTTCTTTATCATTCGATCGTGCCATCGTTTGGTTCGCTCCTTGTAAATTCGGGAATTTTCATAGGATTCATCCCTAACTCCTCCATCTCATTTAGGTGCAAGAGCCTCTTTTCACCCGCTTGGAAGTCAAAATTTAACTTCTTTACACCCAAAACACCTTATGCTCCAATTCGACGGGCAAGTGACACGATTTCCCGAATACTAATCGATACGGTGATGTGCCCAAGGGTGTCTTGTATGAGTCCGATATGCCCATAGTGCGTCATCTAGCTTCATGGCCCAATCTTTGCGATTTATGCTTACCGTTTTCTCTAAAATCGCTTAATCTCATGATTGGCTACCTCTTGCTGCCGCTTTGCTTGCGGATGGTACGCTAATGCCACCTTGTGCTTAACCCCGTCTTCGCAAGTAGAGTGCTCATTAATTTATTCACAAAGTGTGACCCCCGCCGCTAATCAAAGCTCTCGGGTTCCAAACCGAGTGAATATATTTTTCTTTAGGAATTTGAGCACTACTCGCGCATCATTGGTCCGGGGCCTAAATAGCTTCAACCCATCGAGATACGTATTCCACCGCAAGTAGAATGTATTGATAACTGACGAAGATGGGAAGGGGCCCATGAAGTCGATCCCCACACATCGAAAAGTTCAACTTCCATCACATTCGTCATTGGCATCTCATGTCGCCTCGAGATGTTTCCCATCCGCCGAACCTATCACAACTTTGTACGAATAGATAGCAATCGTTAGATAATGTAGGCCAAGATAATCCACTTTGTAATACCTTAGCCGCGGCGCGCTGGACCAAAATGTCCCCGGAAGGTGAAGAATGGCACGTTGTAGAACTCCCTCCCACTCTTCTTGAGGTACACATCGTCGAATGATGGTGTCCGCGCACCTCTTAAAGAGCAAGGGATCGTCCCACATATAAAACTTGACATCATGGAGAAACTTCTTCTTTTGATAGGATGATAAATCCGAGGCAAAACCCCGCAACCAAATAGTTAACAAAATCGCATACCATTGGAATTTAGCTTGTAGCATCGTGTTGCTCATCGGGAATTCCTCCTGATTGACTCCGTGATTTCTTTCTCCTCCTTCTTGTATTCTAGTCTGGATAAGTGGTCACCACTACATTCTCGCAACCCTTTCTATCCCGAATCTCCACATCGAATTATTGAGCAAGAGGATCCACCGAATCGAGTCTCGGTTTGGCATCCTTCTTGTCAAATAGATATTTAATTGCCGCGTGGTCGGTGTGGACTATCGTCTTAGTTCCAATCAAGTAAGAGCAAAACTTGTCGAATGCAAACACGATAGCCAGCATTTCCTTCTCAGTAGTGGTGTAGTTTTGCTGGGCACTATCTAAAGTTCTGCTCGCATAGTAGATGGCTCTGAACATCTTGTCTCTTTTCTGACCCAAAACAGCCCCAATCGCAAAGTCGATGGCATCACACATTAGTTCGAAGGGCTGACTCCAATCCGGAACTACTAGAATCGGTCTGTCACCAAAGCCTTCTTCAGAATTTCAAAAGCCTGCAAACAATCATCGGAAAAATTGAAAGCAATATCTTTTTCTAATAACTGACTTAAAGGTTTAGTGATTTTAGAAAAGTCACGGATAAACCTTCTGTAGAATCCGGCGTGCCCCAAGAAACTTCGAATGGCTTTCTCGTTTGTTGGAGGTGGGAGTTTCTCTATTGCCACAATCTTCGCTCTATCAACTTCCAAACCTCGCAGGAAGAAACTCGGTGGCCTAAAACAATGCCATCTCTTACCATGAAATGGCACTTTTCCCAATTTAAAACAAGGTTAGTCTCCTCGCATCTCTGCAAAACTAGAGAAAGGTTATCCAAACAATGATCATATGAATCACCAAACACAGAAAAATCATCCATGAAAACCTCCATTATTTTCTCAATGAAATCATGGAATATAGCCATCATGCATCTTTGAAAAGTAGCGGGTGCGTTACAAAGTCCGAATGGCATCCTGCGAAATGCAAATGTACCATAGGGGCATGTAAAGGTCGTCTTCTCTTGGTCTTCCGGGGCAATCATGATCTGATTATACCCGGAATAACCATCGAGAAAACAATAATAATCATATCCCGCCAAACGATCAAGCATCATATCAATAAAGGGGAGGGAAAAGTGATCTTTACGAGTAGCATCATTTAACTTCCTATAATCAATACAAATTCTCCATCCAGCTACTACTCTAGTCACTATAAGCTCATCACTCGCTTTCTCACTACCGTCATCCCCCCTTTCTTCGACACCACTTGTACCGGACTTACCCAAGAGCTATCGAAATGGCATAAATAATTCCAAAGATCTAACCATTTTAAAACTTCTTTTCTAAGGACTTCTTGCATTATAGGGTTTAATCTTCTTTGATTTTGCACCGAAGGTTTGTAGACATCTTCCATTCTAATCTTATGCATCACAATCGATGGACTAATGCCTTTTAAATCAGAAATTGACCAACCTATCGCCGACTTATGTTTTCGTAACACCCTAAGCAATTTATCGAGTTGAACTGAAGTTAAAAGAGATGATACGATTATCGGACTCGTGTTATTCGCTCCAATGAATGCATATTTGAGATGCTCGAGCAAGGGCTTTAGTTCGGTTCGATTTGGCCTCTCTTCGGATGGGAGCACGGGTCGCCTGCCCCGATGAGCACAGCCGTGCCGCCTTGACTCCTTCTTCGCTTTTTTTCTTCGACCTTAGGCACGGGCTGCCCGTGCCGCTGCCGCTTTTCTTCAATTTTTCTTTTCGCCATACGCACGACCTGGCGTGCTCAAGGGCATGGGCCGTGGCCCCTATAGAACCGACTCCGTGACGTTTTTCAGCGTGGTTCCGCGCTCTTGCGCTCCTCGTAGTTCCCGTGATATTAAAGCACAAACACAATCATACAAGTCTTGGTTATCAATATCAATAGTCGTTCGATGTTGAACACGAATGTGTCGACAAACTCCAAAGTAACCCTAAACAATGTATGATCCGCATACTCATCAATACAGGATTCAACTACGCTCTATGAAATTACAAGTCTCCACACCATCATGAAATTGAAGTGCCTTATATATAGTAAATAGAACATGCTCATCATTAACCCGTAACGTGAGCTCTCCCTTTTGCACATCTATTAAGGCCTTCCCCGCCGCTAGAACGGACGCCCAAGTATCAAAGGAACATCTTTATCTTCCTCCATGTCCAAAGACTAAAAATCCACAGGGAATATGAATTTATCAACTTTGACCAAGACATCCTCGATGATTCCTTTGGATACGTGAGTGATCGGTCTGCGAGTTGTAAGGTGACCGTAGATGGCTTCACCTCTCCCAATCCAAGTTGCTCGAAATGGACAAGGGCATTAAGTTAATACTCGCTCCTAAGTCACAAAGTGCTTTCTTAAAAAACATCACCAATAGCACAAGGATAGTGAAACTCCCTGGATCTTTCAACTTTTGTGGTAGTTTTCTTTGGATTATGGCACTGCACTCCTCACTGCCGATTGACGGTCTCGAAACTAGTCATCTTCCTCTTCTTTGACATAACATCCTTCAAGAACTTAGCGTAATTGGGCATATGCTCCAATGCGTCCTGCAAAAAGAATGTTAATATGCAGTTTCTTAAAAATATCTAAAAACTTAGCAAATTGCGCGTCTAACTTTTTCTTTTGAAAACGTTGGGGAAAAGGAAGGGTAACATTTAGTTTAGAAATATCGGGTTAGAGGAGGATTTAAGCTTCTCACTTCCCTTTTTGATCAAAGACGATGTTCCTCGCCTCCTTCCTCGGCCTCAACCTCGCCATTTGCCTCGCCTCCGCATCACCCGGCATCGATTGCCGTTCCAGAGGGCGTACGGGCTGGCCGTGCGGTGGCGCACGGGCCGTGCCGTCCTGCAATTCTTCGGAATTTTCTCGTATTTTCGCCCTCGTATTCCGTTCCACTCCTCGGACGAATGGCTTTACACTGCCCTTGGATTTACCTCGTGTTGCTCGGGAAACCGCCTTTTGATATCGCCCACCAATAATCGTAGCTATTTGACCAATTTGGGGTCACAAGATTCTTCATCCGGGACCCCAATTGGGTGACATGGTTTTCGATTTTATCCATCTTTGCCTCATCCTTGTTGAACTGTTCGCTCGTCTCATTCATAAACGAGGTGAACATGTCTTCCATGGTTGGTTTAGGATCCGTAGTAATAACTCCATTAGTCACATTAAACCCTGGTGGTGGTTGCATCACGTTCTTTGTGTTCGCATAGGAGAAGTTTTCGTGGTTCCGCATGCCTGGATGATAATGAGTGGGATTTTGATTGTTTTGGAAATTGTTGAAATTCCTGGTTATTCACGTAATTTGCTTCCTCTATCGATCTGAGGAACTTCACCATTACTTGTACCAAGAGCTTTCCCTCGTTGGCCTTTGTCAAGCACTTAGTTGATTTGTCAAGACGGCCATATGGGGCATCAACTCCTTGATTGGGTCGAAATCGGACACTTCGCCACCCTTTTTACATTAGTTCTTTCGAGGGCCACCGATAGCTATTCATGGCCATCTCTTCCAATAAGTTGAATGCATCTTCGAAACCTTGCGAGAAGCGCCCCCGCCGCAAAGATCCACGAACGATCTAGTACGCCCATCAACCCATTGTAAAAGAAACAGAGTTGTTGATCCTCGAAATCCGTCTGCGGGCATCTCCTTAACAAATCCCTAAATCTCTCCCAGTGCCTCATACAAAGGCTCATAATCAAACTCGCCCGAATTGAGTGATCTCGCTCTTAAGTCAGAGTGTCTTGCTTGGTGGGAAGTATTTGAATAAGAACCTCCGACTCACCATCCCAATTGTTTACACTCCCCTTAGTTAGGGTGCCTAAGCTTCCTCTAGCCTTATCCCTTAAAGAGAAAGGGAATAGGCGATGACGTATAAGATCATCGGTCACCCCATTCATCTTGATAGTATTGCATTTGTATGAAATTCGCAAGATGAGAGTTGGGATCTTCGACGGGAAGCCCCAAACCGATTCTCCGCCGCACCATCGAGATCGTAGCCGCTTTAGCTCAAAACTATTCGCATTGATCGGGACATTGGCAATTCCACCATAGTTGCGATTGATTGGGCGAAAATCGCAGACGCTCGCCGGGTGCCGGAGCCACCGAACCTCCTCGTATTGGTAACTCAACATTGACCTGTTGGCCTGGTTGTTACCCCGCGCATTGCCTCTGTTGTTGTCTTCAACTCCTTCCATGGTTTGGTCCTGTTTGTCTTTTCCGCCCGCTTAGTAGCTGCACTATTTTGCCTAGCAAAAGCTTCAACCTCCAAAGATGAACGGTGCTAATTCTCCTTGCTTTGAGCGAGTGATCATGCACTACCCGAACCAACTAAAGAAAACAAGTTAACCACAATAGAAGAAAAATCAAACAAATTAAAAAGAAAAGAAAAACGTCTAGATTAAGAATAGTTCTATTTATCACAATATTAGTACTAAAAATTTGATTAATCCCCGGCAACGGCGTTAAAAACTTGTTCGCCTATTTTTATAGCTTCACCGCAAGTGTACGGATCAGTTTATAGAATAGGGTTTGCAAGGTCGAATCCACAGGATTAATAAATTAATGTACCAAATATTGGATTATAATAGTCCTATTTTTATCTAAACTATCGAAATTTGAAGGATTGGTTTTATTACTACTAAAGCAGAGTTTAATCCTAAAATAACAAAGTAAAGAGTGATTAAAAGATCAAGTATGGATAGATAGATTTCTGGGTTATGGTTTCAATTAATATCCCACTTTTATGCTCGGTTAAGCAAACCAAGGTTAAACGTATTCTTCTCTATAGATCAATCACGAAAGTAATTTACCCCCTCTCTCGAGATGTATGTAAAAGCGTTGATTGGAATATCTATGTTAGCATCTCTACTCAACATGAGATATCCAACTCCCAAAAGTTCAAAAGATTAAAAGATCTCACAAATATTCACAGACTTCTCAATCATGCAATCTATTTGTGTCAAGTACTCAAGATCTAGTATTGAAACTCATCGTTTAGAATTATGGATCAATACATCAAACAAGTTTAGATCAAAGGCCTTTTGATAAAACAAGAATTAAAGCAAAGTACTTGAATAGAGAAAGAAAACATTAACTTCAATTATCCTTAATCATCACATAAAAGTGTTTATTAATCTACTCCCAAACCCGGGAATCACAAGAAGTTTAGCCGTACATTAAAGATAAACAATTCATAGACAAATTATTCAAAATCAAAATCTAACTAATTGAAATAATGATACGATTGAATGAGTGACTCGGGGATGACGACGATCTCTCGATCTATCTTCAATCCTCGAAGGTGTGGTTGCGGTCTTGATCGATCTCTCCAAGTTTCCTGTGGAAATATGCTCTTTTCTCCGGTTTTTAGGGTAAAAGTCACGCGTGTCCTTGTTTGTGGCCGCCCGGTCTATTTGTACTCCGTTCGGGTCGAAACCTAGTTGAAATTGGATAAGCTTTGTTTTTCCCAAGAAGACGGCACGGCCGCCGTGCCCTTTTGGCACGCCTTGACCCGTCTTTGGGTGCCGAACAATTTGTAATTTTTCTTCGTTGAGGAGCACGGGCATGCCCCATATGGCACGGCCGCCCGTGCCCTAAGCCGAACCTCGAGTTATCATATTTGGGTTGAGCACGGCCGTCTTTGAGGAGCACGCCCGCCCGTGCTCACCGGAACAATATGCACATAGACTATTTTCTTCCGTTTCTCGCCCGGTTCGTCAACTTCTTCTCTATTCGACTCCAAACTTCGTCACTCATGTCAAGTATTGGCGGTTGCAATGCCCTAATTGTTGCCACTATGCTACAAATATAGATAAATTCCTACAAAACGAGCAAAGCGTAATCCAATTCCACAAAACAAGAATAATACCCAATTTACTCATATAGCGCATGCATATCCACACATTCTAGCCAATATTAAGCCCAAAATACATGCAAAATACCACTCAATCAGTAACAAACCTTGGAAATGGAGTAATCAAAGAAGCCATCATCAACAAAGTGACTTCTCAAGGGAAGACCAAGATATCATCAACAATGGGAACGACACAACCCATGGAAATGGCGTAATTGGTAACCCGTATCTCCCTATTTAAATATGCATTTTATTTTGTTATTATGCATGCTTTTATTTGTGTTTTTTTTTTGCAAAATGAGTTTTCAAGTTTTTATTTTTTAAATAAGGTCTTCAATATATATCTGTTCTTTTAAAACATTTTGAAAAAGGAGACCTTACATGTTGTTTTTAAAACTCTTGTGCATTTTTGTAGACTAAAGTGTGTTATCATCTCTTATGGATTTTTATGGAATGAGCTTACTTGTGATATCTCTTAGCCTACACTTTTATCGTTATGATTTGTACTAGATTGGTTTTAACAAACTTTCTTGCTTATATAAGCGATGCCGAAAATGAGTTTGTTAAGTTGTATAGATGAGAAATGAAGTACTCCAAATATTAGTTACCTGAAAATATTTGGATGTAAATGTTCTATTATGAACACCTTAGATCAATTGGATGTCCCATGATGATAGTAATGAAGTAGACAAAAAGGGTATTCCGGAACAAACTCGATGACCAAGGCAACATTGGTCGAACTAAGGCGAGGTTAGTAGCTCGAAGGTATTTTCAAGAAGAAGGTAATTGATTTTGATGTAACATTTGCACTCATAGCACATTTAGTAGCTATTTGCATCTTACTTGCCCATTCTTGTTTTAAGAAAATTTCAAGCTTTACCAAATGGATATTTAATCCTATTTTCTAAATGGCTTTATTCTAGTTAGAGTTTATGTAAAACAACCTTCGGGGTTTAAATTTTTTTTCTAGGCCAAATGATCTTTATAAAAGGCCTTGTATGGTTTCAAACAAGTACCCCATGTATGGTATGATAGACTTAGCTATTTTTGCAAAATGATTTTACAAAAGGTAAAGTTGATACTACTCTCTTTGTTTTTGAAAAAGGGCAAGATTGTTTGCTTGTGCATATTTATGAGAATATTTTTGGTGCTACTAATGAATATTTTGTGCAAGAGATTTTTCTAAGTTAATGTAGGTGAACTTAAGATGAGCATGATGGGGGAGCTCAAATTTCTTCATTGGACTTCAAGTTAATCAATGCCAAGAAGAGATTAACAAAGGTTGAGAAAGACATATCGATTGACAAACAAATTCAAGGTATGTTTTCTTATAGACTCGACATTCTATATGCCTTATGTCTATTTGCTCGACTACAAAAACTATCCCAACGACTCTCATTAAAGTGCCGATAAAAGAAATTTTCAAATATTTGAAGGGCACTCCTTCTTATGACTTGTATATCCAAAGTATTAAAACGCTCTTATTTTTCCGGGGATAACAAGTTCGGTGTTTACAATTTATCAAAATATGGTTCGTCATAATTGAACTAAACATATTGAGATTCAAAATTCTTTCTAAGGGATTGCGTTTCTAAAACGAAAAATTGAGATGTGTTTAATTCCGTCTCAAGGATAACTTGCGGATTTTTTTTATTAACCGCCGAGTATTTTACCTCATTTCGAGCTTGATTATGACATAATGTATATTGAATGAGGTCTACGTTTGCATTTTGCACGTTTTTAAACTTAGGGCGAAAAATCGGATTTTTAGATCAAACTTGAATTTTGCAAAACAGAAAGAAGCGATGGTGAAGGGGCTGAGGTCGACCAGGCCGCCTCTAGCCTCCGGCCGGTCTCCCCCAGCCTCCAACCGGTCGCCCCTGCTGAGTTTTCAGATTTATTGCTTTCTGTTTCCAGGATTTGGCATTTTAGCATTTTTCTTCTCTATTTCGTCCCCTTTGTCATTTGCACACACATTTCACTTCAAATGTGTTTTGTTGCATGAATTACATATTTTGGGGATTGTCTAGCTCGATTATCATCATCATTGCTCATCTTTACCATCGAATGGTAAGAATTTCACTCTCTTTGGCTCAATTGGGTTGAACCCTTGAGAACTTGGTTTAAATGTCTATTTCTTGATGCAAATTATATATGTATGCGATGAGCTTATTGATTGTTGATGAATAATATTTATTAAATTGTATTTGGTGATGAAAACCTTGGATTGATTTTATTTACAAGGGCTATATATATCTTTTTCAATTTTTGACGCCCGCCAAGTGTTCGATAAAATGTTTCAATGAAAAATTCATCACCTACATGATTCTCTCGATTTAAAAAGTCTTATATATTTATAGAGATCATGTTTTGCTTATCAAATGAGTTTTCATTAGCTTCTACAAGTCGTATAATTCGACTTTTCCCTCCTATTTGGTTTATAAGCTTCAATGTTCAAATAGTTCGATACATCGGTTTAGTTGCGCACTTTGATATGAATATATGATGTATTTATCGTGCTAACATTCTTTTTGATGATTACAAAGGGGGATAAACAGGTTATAAGCTCATTAGCTCATAAAAGCTAAGTTAAGCTAAACAAAAGAAACTATAAGCTATGACTTCCTAAAGTCATAAGTTGTGGATTACTTAGTCCATTTGTTGTAGTATGGACTCATATTCTTGTCTAATGATGTTTTGTTGACAGGGGGAGCTTATAAGCTCTTGTACTTAAGATCAATATGTAAAAGCTAAGCTTTTAGCATGTGGTTGATTGTTTTTACATTACTCTTGTTGTGCATATTGATAGGGGGAGCTTTCGCTATATGTGTTTGAATATCTTTACTCCCATTCTTGTGATTATATTGCGTGGAATGTTGTTGCTCACAATGGATAGTTCTTTTTAACCGGTAAAATTGTTTTGTTTTCAAAATCGACCTCGTTAAAATTGTTTTGGTTTGTAATCATCAAAAAGGGGGAGATTGTTTGATAAATGGTTTTATCATGATTTTGATGATTTTGTTTTTATACCAAAACAATGGTTTTAAAGGTTGTCCAAATACTCCTAAATGATTTAAAATGGTTTTAATATTTTCCGAAGTATTTCCTCAAGTTTATTTTCGACAATATTGGACAACACATTTATGGATTTTATGTCAATGGGTTTTTACATTGAAACTATGTTTCTAAATGTTGTCTAAATACTCCTGATTGGTTTAAAATGTTTTAACTATATTTTCGGAGTATTTCTTGAGTTTTATTTTCGATAAAAATTGGACAACATTTACCTCGAGGTCGACCGGCCGCCCTATAGGCAACCCGTGCACGAAGATGAATTTGGAAACAGAAAATGAGACGGAAGAAAAATCAAGCAGGTCGACCGGTCGCCCGGGCGATCGAGTCGTCGACCGACCGCCTGCCAGGGTCGACCGCACTGTAAGTCTTGGTTTTGAAACGGACTTGAACATTAATTTTTAAGGAGGTGCGACGGTTGGAGTCGACGTCAACCGGTCCGAGGTAGACGTCGACGGCCGCCTCTATGTAAATGTTGATACGATTATTTCAAATTCTATTTACTCATGCGATGACCGGTCGCCCCATGGTTTGACAAAGAAAATTCTAACCATTGTGTAGCGTGATGCCTTTTCCCTAAATTGTGGGATTGATTTCTAACAGCTATATTCTTGATTTTAATTATATTTTTCTCAGATTTTCAATCTCCAAGAGGAGTCTATGCTTGATCAATCATCTCCTATAAATGGAGGAAGTTTTGAAGCAACCAAACACAACAATTGAGATACAACACAACAAGATACACTTCAAGCAAATATTTGTTCTTCATTGTTATAATTCTTGTTGTAAATTTGCCTAGCTTATCACTTTCACATCTTTGAGGTCTAGGCTATTCTTGATTACACTTTGCACTCAAATTGTAATATTCATTATTGATTTGTAATCTTGATTTTTGGTTATCATTCAACACAAGATATCCTTGTGAGTGTTCTTGTGGTAAGAACACACTTGGATGATCTAGGTGATAGGTGCAAGAAGATTGTGGTGATCTTCTTATTGAGGTGTTGAAGAGTGTGGTGCTCTTCAAGGGTGAAGATTGTGGTAATCTTCACAAGGTGCCGTTTGAAGATTGTGGTAATCTTCAAGAAGAGATTGTGGTAATCTCAAAGGTGGTGTTGAAGAAGAGTGTGGTGCTCTTCAAGGTGTTGGTGTAAGATTTTGTTGTAATAATTTTGGTAATTATTAATAAATTCTTTTTCTCTTTTCGAAACCCATCCCGGATATACTGGGGTGGTAGAGCACGTAGTCCCTAGGTGGGGTGAAGCTCTATAAATCAACGTGTGTTGTTTACATTCCGCACCTTATTATTGTCTTTGAGCATTCGGTTCGAAAAAGAGGGCAAAATCAAAAAGATGGAGATAATCTATTCACCCCCCTCTAGATTATCGTAGCCGCTTGGACTTGCAATGATCCCTTCCAACTAAGACCCCGGATGGGAGGGGCCTCCACACAAGGAAGTCATAGTAAAAGTTCTTCTTCTTCCAGCTAAAACCTCATAGGAAGAGGCGTCCTCGCAAGAGTCCCCATAAATTCTTCTCCATGGTGAAAATGTTCAAGGAAAAGAAGACAAAATGCTAATACATGTGGAGAAGAGTGTACGTTCAAGCGGCTACGATAATCTAGAGGAGGGGTGAATATATTATCTCCATCTTTTCGATTTTTCCCTCCTTTTCAAACCGAATGCTCAAAGACAATAATAAAGGTGTGGAATGTAAACAACACACGTCGATTTATAGAGGTTCAACCCACCTAGGCCCAATCCTCTACCACCCCAAAGATATCCTGGATGGATTTCAAAAAGAAAAAGAATTTTATTAATTACCAAAATTAATACAAACTCAACTTACAACACTTTGAAGAGCACCACACTCTTCTTCAACATCACTTTTGGAGATTACCACAATCTTCCTTCAACGGCACCTTTGAAGATCACCACAATCTTCAATCTTGAAGAATACCAAATTCTTCAACACCTCAAGAGCACCACACTCTTGACACACCTATCACCTAGATCACCCAAGTGTATTCTTATCACAAGAATACTCACAAGGATGTCTTTTGTTGAATGATGACCAAAAATCAAGATTACAACTCAATAATGAATATTACAATATGAGTGCCAAGTGTAATCAAGAATAGCCTAGACCTCAAAGATGTGAAAGTGATAAGCTAGGCAAAATTACAACAAGAATAATGACAATGAAGAACAAGTGTTTGCTTGAAGTGTATCTTGTTGTGTTGTATCTCAATGGTTCACTTGGTTGCTCCAAAACTTCCTCTATTTATAGGAGATGATTGATCAAGCATAGGCTCTGTTGGGGATTGAAAATCTACAAAAATACAATTAAAATCAAGAATATAGCTGTTAGAAATCAATCCCACATTTTAAGGAAAAGATGTCTCACTCTCAAAAAGATAAGGAAAAGATTTCAGTATGCGGGTTGCCCTATAGGCGACCGATTGGCCTTAAAACAAAAGTGTTGTCCAATATTTTATCGAAAATAAACTCCAAGAACTACTCCGAAAAATAGTGAAAACATTTTAGAACGATCGGAAGTATTGGGATAACATTTAGAAACATAGATTAGGATGTAAAAACACTTTGATACAAAATCATTAAATGTGTTGTCCAATATGTCGAAAATAAAACTTGAAGAATTACTCCAGAAAATATTAAAACCATTTTAAATCATTTAGGAGTATTTGGACAACCTTTAAAAACATTGTTTTGGTATAAAAACAAAATCATCAAAATCATGATAAAACCATTTATCAAACAATATCCCCCTTTTTGATGATTACAAACCAAAACAATTTTAATGAGGTCGATTTTGAAAACAACACAATTTTACCGGTTAAAAATATCTATCCGTTGTGAGCGACAACATTCCACGCAATATAAACACAAGGGTGGGAGTAGAGATATTCAAACATATATAGCAAAAGCTCCCCCTATCAATATGCACAACAAGAGTAATGTAAAAGCAATCAACCACAAGCTAAAAGCTTAGCTTTTACATATTGATCTTAGGTTCAAGAGCTTATAAGCTCCCCCCTCAACAACAAAACATCATTAGACAAGTATATAAGTCCATCATACAACAATTGGACTAAGTATAATGCACAACTTATGGCTTTATCAAGCCATAGCTTATAGCTTCTTTTCGTTTAGCTTAACTTAGCTTATGAGCTAATGAGCTTATAACCTGTTTCTCCCCTTTGGAATCATCAAAAGAATGTTAGCATGATATAAACATAATATAATCATGTCAAAGTGCGCAACTAAACCTATGTATCGAGCTATTTGACCAATGAAGCTAATAGGCCAAATGGAAGGGAAAAGTCGATCATACGACTTGTAGAAGCTTATGAAAACTCATTTGATTGAGACTTTTGATATCGAGAGAATCATGTAGGTGATGAATTTTTCATTGAAACATTTTATCGAACACTTGCGGGCGTCAAGTTTTAAAGAAGATGTATATAGCCCTTGTAAATGTAATCAAGCCAAGTTTTTCATCACGAAAATCAGTCCAAACACAATACAATACATCAAAAATGACAAGCTCATCAAATTCATATGAAACTTCCATCAATAATATAACAAATAAGTCACAATCTCAAGGGTTCAACCCAATTGAGCAAAAGAAGTATAATTCTTACCATTTAATCGATAAAGACAAGCAATGATGATGATAATCGAGCTAGATAATCCCCAAAATATGGATTTTATGAAACAAAACACATTTGAAGTGAAATGTGTGAAAATTTGCAAAGGGGACGAAATATAGAAGAAAACTTGTGAAAATAAGAATCTTTCGGGGACAGAACACATTTTATCCGAGAAAATGGCTTAGGGCGACCGATTGTCATTGAGGGTGACCGACGACGTTGAGGGCGATCGGTTGCCCTCAACCACATCAGCCCACCTGTCTTGCCAGTTTTTCAAAATCCGAATTTTGATCCAAAAATCCGATTTTTCGCCTTAAGTTTTAAAACGTGCAAAATGCAAATGTAGACATCATTCAATATACATTATGTCATAATCAAGCTCGAAATGAGGTAAAATACTCCGGTGAGTGATTAAAAAGTCCACGAGTTATCCTTGAGATGGAATTAAACACATCTCAAGTTTTTGTTAAAACATGCAATCCCTTAATAATTATATCGAATCTCAATATGTTTAGTTCGATTATGACGAACCATAGTTTGAATAATTTTGACCGGACTTGTTATCCCGAAAAATAAGAACATTTTAAAGCTTTGGATACAACAAGTCATAAGAAGAAGTGCCTTTCAAATATTTGAAAATTTCTTTTAACGACACTTTAATGAAATTCGTTGGGATAGTTTTTGAAGTCGAGCATATAGACATAAGGCATATGGAATGTCGAGTCTATAGAAATAATACAAGAAAATATACCTCGAATTTGTTTGTCGGCTGATATGCCTTTCTCAACCTTTGTCAAACTTTAGCCATAGAGGTTGAGATAATTCTTCTTTCTTCAATGCTTAACTCCTTCAAGAGTTCTTTTGAAATATAACCGTCTTCTTGGCATTGAGTAATTTGAATTCCAATGATCAAATTTGAGCTTCCCTCATCATGATCATCTTAGGTTCACCTTGCATTGACTTGGAAAAATATCTTGCATAAATATTTATTAGTAGCACCATAAATATTATCAACATAAATTTGCACAAGTAAACAACCTTGCCCTTTTTCAAAACAAGAAGTGTAGTATCAACTTTACCTTTTGTAAAATCATTTTGCAAAAATAGCTAAGTCTATCAACCGCACAAGGCCTTTTATAAAAATTATTTGGCCTAAAATTTCAAACTCGATAGACTTATATTTGAAAAAAACCATTTAGAAAATTGGATTTAACATCCATTTGGTAAAGCTTGAAATTTTCTTAAAACAAGAATGGGCAAGTAAAATGCAAATAGCTACTAAATGTGCTATGAGTGCAAATGTTTCATCAAAATTAATTACTTTCTTCTTGAAAATACCTTCGAGCTACTAACCTCGCCTTTAGTTCGACCAATGTTGCCTTGGTCATCGAGTTTGTTCCTAATATCCTTTTTGTCTTCTTCATCACTATCATCATAGGGCACCCAATTGATCTAAGGTGTTCATAATAGAACATTTACATCCAAATATTTTGAGGTAACTAATATTTGGAGTACTTCATTTCTCATCTACACAACTTTAACAAACTCATTGCCGGACGCTTATATAAGCAAGAAAAAATAGCTCGTGTAAAATCATGCCTCAATCATCAATCACAAAATATCTTGTATAAGAGCATAGTAGAAATAGACACTATATATATAGACCATGAAGCAAGAAACACATACTATGTATTTAGAAGATCATCAAGAGTCTAATAAATTATGCAAGTTCAAATAAGCTTAAGAAAGCTACAAAAGGTCTTTTTTGAAATTTGAAAATCCGATAGCATATAGTTGAGACCTCATTTAAAAGAAGTATTTGAACAAAGCAAATATGTGCAATTAAATATCGAATAGTGCCTAAAAAAAATCTAAAAATCCTCTTAATGGCACTTGTATGAAATACTATGAAAAACGAGCACATAGGCACATGGCAAAACATATATCAAATCTATAAGAGTAAGAATAACACAAGTAAACGTACCTCGATAATAAATGCCTTTCTTGACAAATAATGACGTAAATGGCCATTTGTGAAAAATATGTAAATCCTACACAATTCTTAAAACAAATCTAGCACAAATCATACGATAAAAGTGTAGGCTAAGAGATATCACAAGTAAGCTCATGCCATAAAAATCCATAAGAGATGATAACACACTTTAGTCTACAAAAATGCACAAGAGTTTTAAAAACATCATATAAGGTCTTCTTTTTCAAAAATATTTTAAAAACACAAATATATATTGAAGACCTTAATTAAAAAAATAAATACTTGAAAACTCATTTTGCAATTAAGACACAAATAAAAGCATGCATAATAACAAAATAAAATGCATATTTAACTAGGGAGATACGGGTTACCAATTACGCCATTTCCATGGGTTGTGTCGTTCCCATTGTTGATGATATCTTCCCCTTGAGAAGTCACTTTGTTGATGATGGCTCCTTTGATTACTCCATTTCCAAGATTTTTGTCCTTCCCATTGTTGATAGTCTCTTCTTCTTTGAAAATCATCTTGTTGATGATGTCTTTGCCATTTCCAAGGATTGTGTTCTTCCCAGTTTGATTATATCCTCTTCTTGGAAATTGGCTTTGTTGAAAATGTTTTCTCCTTTGATCAAATGAATTTGTCATTTGATGTCTTCTTGGCGGTATGAATTTTCTCCGATTATTATTTCGCCGGGTACCTAATAAAACATTAATTTGTGGTACCCTCAAGTGCTTGGGTCCTTTAGGATTAGCTTTGAGACTTTTAGGTCTCCAACAATAATTAGAGCTATTTCTAGCCCGACAAGTATTTACCGTATGACCTTTTTTACCGCCATAAAAGCAAGTAATAATTCTAGGAGCATAATGACCAACATGCTTAGAGACTTGATTCTTTTTCATATGATTGACAACATTAAACTTATGATCAAGTTCTAGTTTCAATTATCACAACAATCAACAATTTCATCGCAGACTCAAGTTGATTTAGATAAATCCTTTTTCATGCAATTAATATCCTCAACAAGAGTACTATTTTCTTTTTCAAGGTTTCTAACCTTATCAAGTGTGGTGGTGTGAGCACATGATAGTGATTCATAGGAAGTAAATAAATTATCCTTTTCATTTTTCAAAACATTGAATTCCTTTTTCAAGTTTTTGTATTTAACAAGTAAGTCTTGAAATTCATTTTGAAGATCATCAAAATCATTTTGCAAATCACTATAATCATTATGTATAACAATATCATAGGAAGTAGAGGGTTTAAGACATACCTCGTTTTCTTCTTCGATGCCCATAAGACAATGTTCAACTTCTTCATAGTTGGAAGTTGTAAGAGGCTTGTTCCTTAGATTTGACATTGTATCCCTTTGAGAAGTAGATGCTTTTGTTTGACTCCTTTCATTTGCATATACTTCATGAATGGCTTCTAATTTTTTCCATACTTCATGAGCCGATCGAATTCCTACAATATGTTCATATTCCAAATTAGTAAGTGAACAATACAAAATATTGAGAGCTTTACCATTTAAGGAGATTGTTTTCTTTTCTTCATCATTGAGCTCCTTGAGAGCTTTGGAGGTGTATGGTGTGTCTTTCATTGGAATGGATTCTCCATTTATGATGATGTTCCAAATATCGAACCCGCAACCTTGTAGATAACATTCCATTCTTTCTTTCCAAAATATAAAATTTTTGGAATCAAATAGTGGTGGCTTGGTGGTGGAGGTGCCGGAAAGATGAGCTTCATTCGTAGCCGACGATCGTTCCTCTTCACTCGCGATGTGAAACGAGCTTGCCAAAGAGTTTGGCTCTGATACCACTTGTAAGTCCAAGCGGCTACGATAATCTAGAGGGGGGTGAATAGATTATCTCCATCTTTTCGATTTTTCCCTCTTTTTCAAACTGAATGCTCAAAGACAAGAATAATAAAGGTGCGGAATGTAAACAACACACGCCGATTTATAGAGGTTCAACCCACCTAGGGCCCAATCCTCTACCACCCTAGTATATCCGGATGGATTTCAAAAAGAAAAAGAATTTTATTAATTACCAAAATTAATACAAACTCAACTTACAACACTTTGAAGAGCACCACACTCTTCTTCAACTTCACCTTTGGAGATTACCACAATCTCCCTTTGAAGATTACCACAATCTTCCTTCAACGGCACCTTTGAAGATCACCACAATCTTCAATCTTGAAGAATACCAAATTCTTCAACACCTCAAGAGCACCACACTCTTGACACACCTATCACCTAGATCACCCAAGTGTATTCTTACCACAAGAATACTCACAAGGATGTCTTGTGTTGAATGATGACCAAAAATCAAGATTACAACTCAATAATGAATATTACAATATGAGTGCAAAGTGTAATCAAGAATAGCCTAGACCTCAAAGATGTGAAAGTGATAAACTAGGCAAAATTACAACAAGAATAATGACAATGAAGAACAAGTGCTTGCTTGAAGTGTATCTTGTTGTGTCGTATCTCAACGGTTCACTTGGTTGCTCCAAAACTTCCTCTATTTATAGGAGATGATTGATCAAGATAGGCTCCATTGGGGATTGAAAATCTACAAAAATACAATTAAAATCAAGAATATAGCTGTTAGAAATCAATCCCACATTTTAAGGAAAAGATGTCTCTCACGCTTGTCAAAAGATAGATGCATCGCACAAAATAGAGTTGAAAAAACGTATGACAAATTTACACAGGCGGCCGGTCGACGTAGGTTCGACCGTCACCCCTATGTTCAATCGGTCCAAGCCTCAAGGGAGTGAAGAGTATGAGTTTCTGCTTCAACAAAAACTTGCAGTGCTGTCGCACCCTGGCGACCTGGCGGCCGACCGGGTCGACGCCTGTGGCGACGGCCGACCTTGCTTTTTCACTCCGTGCCCACTGCTTTCAACGTACTCTTCAGGTGCGGGTTGCCCTATAGGGCGACCGGTTGGCCTCAAAATAAAAGTGTTGTCCAATATTTTATCGAAAATAAACTCCAAGAACTACTCCGAAAAATAGTGAAAACATTTTAGAACGATCGGAAGTATTAGGAGAACATTTAGAAACATAGCTTAGGATGTAAAAACACTTTGATACAAAATCATTAAATGTGTTGTCCAATATGTCAAAAATAAAACTTGAAGAATTACTCTGGAAAATATTAAAACCATTTTAAATCATTTAGGAGTATTTGGACAACCTTTAAAAATATTGTTTTGGTATAAAAATAAAATCATCAAAATCATGATAAAACCATTTATCAAACAAAGAGATCAAAATGCTAAAGCAAAAATTATGAAGGAAGCTCCAGAAGGGCACCTTCTCCAAGCTCCGGAAAACACCCCATGAATTCCATGAGGATGCCCACTCTGGGCTTCAGAAGGAAACCATGCGAAATATTCTTTTCCGGCAAAAAAAGAAGGCAAAAGCTCTATTACCGGGAGGAAAGAGATCGAAGCGGTGGAGTAAGAACTGAAAAAGAGCTCAAGAAGAGTGTCCCCCTTGGGGACACAAAAGGGCGCCCCTACGAACTCTGGAATGGCGTCCCTTGAGCTTGGGAAGGACAGCCTCAGGTAGCTCCAGAACAAGTAATTCCGACAATTCCGAAGATATCAAGACTTTCCTCCGAAAGGAAGATCCACCTCAATATGGAAAAGAAACAAGTCTCTCACCAACAAGAAGTCACATGCAAATACTACGAGTAAAGCATGATAAAAGAGAGCATATAGGCATAAGGAAAAACATCCATATAGCGTGAGTGCAACGGAATACCATCCGGCCTCATGGGACGAAGAAACACCTCAAAAAGAAAAGAGAAAGCAAGAAATATTCAAGTGCCTAAAATAAGCCCTAAACTGGTGGGCAGGAGTCAAGAGCCATCTGAGCCAAAAACATAATTATCACTGCTCCATAAGAGTGCTCACTCCAAGCTCTAGAAGGGTGCTCCCTCCAAGCTCCAGAAGGGTGCTCCCTCCGAGCTCGAAAAGGGTGCTCCCTCTAAGCTCTGGAAGAGATAAAGCAAAACACAAGTGTCTCTGACCACTCTGGAAGAATTAAAAGCTTCCTTCCAAAAGGGAAAGGTTCATTTCTGCAAAAAGAACAAGCCCACCAGGAGAAGGAAATCCATCAAGAAACTTGCACTAAGGATGTGGGAAGAAGTAGAAGAAAGTGTCACCCAGAGACTTCCGGGCATAGAACAAGGAATGAAATCCATCTACAGTTGGAATCAAGACCAACTGCCGCATAACATGCTATTGGGAAATTAATTTTTAGATTTTTATGAATGCCATGTAAAACTTAGAATAGAAAGTTGACACCCCAAGCTTATGATTGGATATAAATGTTGCCGCATTAAATGCGAAATTAAATGTTAATGGGAGTGTGCCAAATCAAGAACATCAATCTAATGAAGTAGTGCTACAAGCTTATGATTGATTTTTGACGTGTACGACAAAAGTTGCACACCAAGCTTATGATTGGATATAAATGTTGCCGCATTAAATGCGAAATTAAATGTTAATGGGAGTGTGCCAAATCAAGAACACTCAATCTAATGAAGTAGTGCTTTAAGGATGCGAGGCAAAAGAACATGTATGTGGTGGATTGGTCAATTGCAACACCAAGCACTTGTCTACTAGCAAAAGAGCACACCGAATCAAGTTGGCCGTGGTACAAGAAGCCGAGTCACCCGAATTTCAAAACTATTAACAAACTTGCAAGAAGTAATCTTGTAGAAGGACTTCCGCTCGAAGATACAAGAAGGAGAGTGTATGTGATGCATGCCGATGGGAAAGCAAATCAAATCATCATTCAAAGAAAAGACATGTCCATCTTCAACAAGAATATTATACCGCTACATATGGATCTATTTGGTCTTGTTGAACCAAATAGCATAAGTGGAAATAAATACACATTGGTGGTAGTAGATGACTACTCAAGATACACATGGACAATTTTCATGTGTAAGAAGAAAAAACCCTGCAGAAACTACCACAGTGATGAAGAGAATCTAAAATGAGAAGAGTCAAACCATTATCAAAATAAGATCTCGACAGAGGAACCGAGTTTGTCAATGGTATAATAACTCGAGATTGTGTTGAAAATGGTATCGGTTATGAATTATCTGCAGCAAGGACTCCACAAAGAATGGAGTTGCGTAGAAGGAACGGAACTCTCAAAGAAGTCGCTTAAAAGATTCTCGGGTCAAGCAATAAACACATCATGCTATACTCAAAATAGATGCATGATAAACAGACAAACTCGACAAAGACTCCCTATGAGATTTGGACAGGAGAAAGCCAAATGTTGCATATTTTATAATATTTGGATGCAAATGCTTCATTCATAACAATGGCAAAGATAATTTAAAGGTTTTTGATGCTAAAGTCGATGAAGGTATCTTCTTAGGATACTCACCAAAGCAAAGCCTACAGAGTGCTCAACAAGAGGACAATGGTTACGAAGAGTCTATTCATGTAGTGTTTGATGAACCCAATGTAAATGGAGAAGACATTGAAGAGTCATCGATAAGTTTGAATCACCAACCATGCGAAGAGTCCCTATGTTGAAGTCGGCCGGAATTATAAACCCGGATGAAGATGAGATAGTCGAGTCTCAAAGACAAATGGGAAATATGCAGCTAAGTGATGATGAGAGAGTGATCAAAATAACACAAACCGCAAGACGATCAATCCACTAACTTACTCCAACTCCGATGTAAGGTGGTGAGAGATCATCCACTAGAACTAATCATTGGAGATGTAAGAGAAGGTGTGAAAACCAGATCCGAAACTCAACAAGAAGTTATGTTCACTTGTTTTATCTCACAAATAGAGCCAAAAGATGTGTCACAAGCATTGATGACACACATTGGTTTCAAGCCATGCAAGAAGAGTCAATCAGTTTGAAAGGAACAAAGTGTGGGAATTGGTTCAAAGACCTACCCATCAAAATGTTATTGGCACTAAATGGGTGTCCAGAAACAAGATGAATGAGGAAGGTTCTGTGGTAAGAAATAAAGCAAGATTGGTAGCCAAAGGGTATTGCCAAGAAGAAGGAATAGATTTTGATGAAACTTTTGCTCATGTGGCAAGATTGGAAGCCATAAGAATGTTTCTTGCCTATCTTTGCCGCAAGAACTTCATTGTATATCAAATGGATGTACTGAGTGCATTCCTTAATGGGTTATTGGAGGAAGAAGTGTATGTTGAACAACCTATAGGATTTGAGCAGAAGACTCTTGGAGATAAAATATACAAACTCAAGAAAGCTTTATATGGATTGAAACAGGCACCAAGAGCATGGTATGATACATTATCACAATTCCTGACTGAGAACGGATTCACAAAAGGCCAAGTGGATAGAACCCTCTTTAGAATTCAAGATGGGAAGAGTATACTTTGCTAGTCCAAATATATGTGGATGACATCATCTTTGGATCCACAAACAAAGAGTCAGGTGTGATAAATTCTCAAATCTCATGCAAAGCAAATTTGAAATGAGAATGATGGGAGAGCCGGCATTCTTCCTTGACTCTAAGTAAAACGGCAAGGATGGAACCTTCATAAGTCGGACAAAATACACCGTAGATTTAATGAAGAAATTTGGTATGGAAGAGAAGTCTTCTCGTGAAAATACCAATGAATACATCACCAAAATGGATATGAATACGGATGGCAAGCCTGTGGATCAAACAAGATACTGAGCACTTATTGGATCATTGCTTCTATCTCACAAAGAAGGTGCTAGACATCACCTTTGTTGTAGGTGTATGTGCAAGATTTCAATCGCTCCAAAAGAAAGCCACATGATCAAAATGCCAAGAGAATCTTGAGATATTTTAAAGGAAGCCAAGAAGTTGGCTTATGGTATCCGAAGGAAGGTGGATTCAAGCTAATTGGTTACTCGGACTCGACTATCTTTGGATGTAGAGTTGATGAAAAAGTACCTCGTATATGTCAAATGCTTGGATATAGGCTAATTTTCCGGTTTAGCAAGAAGCAAAGTTCAATAGCCACCTCCACAAATTGGTGGCAGAATACATAGCTGGCAAACACAGCCCAAGTCTTATGGATGAGACAAAGAAATGAGAGACTATGAAGTTGAAGAAAAGGAAATTCCAATTATGTGTGATAACACAAGTGCTATTGCAATCACTCGTAATCTGTCGTGGCCGCACTCAAGAACAAAGCACATTGATGTCGATATCACTTCATAAGAGATCATGTAGAAAGCAAGGACATCACCTTGGAATATATCTCAACCGATAAGCGAAGTTAGGATATATTCACAAAACCATTATGTGAATCAAGGTTTGAAGAACTCAAACATGAATTAGGGTTAATTGACCCGAGTTGACACTCGTAAGACTCAAAGAAAAGAGATGGAATATGAAAAGATGAAAAAGAGTCAACTCCCGAATCAGCTAAGTGAATCACCAGATCGGCAAATCACCAGATCGAGTTAGCCGACAAACCGAGTGCCTATGTGCAAAAAGAGGAGTTAAATCAACTAAGGAGTAAGTGAAACATTTATGAGCAAAGTGACAAAAACGCAGTCATTTTTACTAAGCGGAATATTTTTAAGAATGACGTCCAAGATAATTGTGACGCGTGTACCAAAAGTTGCACACCAAGCTTATGATTGGATATAAATGTTGCCGCATTAAATGCGAAAATTAAATGTTGCACACCAAAACTGCTCATCTCTCTCAAGAGCAAAGAAAGCATTTTTACTCTCAAAACCCTAAAAATCTTCAAAGTTTAGTTTCAAAGTCTCATTCGGTAAATCTTCGAGAAATGGCATCTACGTACGACTTCGTCAAGTTGGGAAAGCAAATCCACACGGGATCTACTGTGGATTTCGAAGGCATGATCAAACAAAGGTCAGACGAAACCCTTGTGAAGAAAATAGCAGAGAAGTTGGAGAAATCAGGACTGAAACCCTTTTTGTCGATGGAGTTTCAGATGACCTACGTGGAGGAGGTCGCACAGTTCTATGTGAACGCTGAAGTTCACGATGAGGGCATCAAGTCCTCTGTTCACGGGAAAGATTTCACCATCACTGCCAAGGATCTGGCAGAACACTGTTTGTTGCCGGCGGAAGGAGTGCCGGAGATTTATGAAGCTGATGTTAACCTGGCTGCTGCATGGAAGGAAGTAGCCAAACCTGACTGTGCTGCAAAGGTTGTCTACACAGCTGATAAGAAGTCAACGAAGGAGGATTACCACAAGCTGTTAGACATTGTTGCCAAATGCATAGATATCAAGTTTGGAAGCTTTAATCACCTGTCCAAAACCAAGTTGATCGTGATGGTTGCGATCATGGAGGAGAAAAAGGTGAACTGTCCAGTGTTTGTATATAGCGGACTCGCGAGAATATTGGGAATAAATCCTTCAAGGAGGATGGTTCGTTTGGAGGATCTTTGGGGTATGGCCTGGTGATTGGCCGGATGATGGAAGTGAAGGAGTCCTCTTCGACATGGAAACAAGAAAATGTTCCGATCGAACCTTTCCGAGCATAGAAGAGAGCATATGCCAAGAGGGCTAATACGAGTGAGGGAGAATCACCGCCCCGATGAAACAAATTGCCTCCTCCTCTCTCCGAAGAAGATTGCCCCTACAAATTTGCAAAAGAAGATCTGCCCCCGCAACAAAGAAAAATAAATTCGCACCTGCCCCTGAAAGTCACCTTGCCTCAAAGAAAGAAATGGAGAAGGAATCCCAAATGCCTTCTCCAGTTATTAAGAAAAGAAGGATCGATAAGCCGAGAAGGCCAGCTCCTCGAGAAAAGGACAATAGCACCGCCCCTGCGCCCGAACTCGGGAAACTCGCATCCGAACCAGAAATTCATCCGGTAAGGACCAAACGGAGAAGACTCTTCAAGCGGTTAGAGCTTGAGAAAACAAATGAGTCTACCACTCACCGAGCAGATCAGAAACAATTGGAGAAGTAGAGTCTCCGAGAGATTATTGATGCAATCGCTAAGTCTGGGGTTTGGCCGATCAACAGGCAAGTCAAGACCAAATGTTGATAGGACAATCAAGAACAAGGAGCAAATCGATGACAGGACTATATCTACACTGTCCCCCGATGAAGGAGTTGAATGCAGAGTATGTTGCCTTCTATTCCCGAGAAGGAAGGGCAACAGGGAGATGATGATAAAGAAGATGAGGATGTGATGATCCTATCCCCACCATATCCGGATATCCAAAATCGTATCACGAGAATGGAGGAAGTGGAAGCTGAGTCGATCCAGGAACATTCCAAAGACCGAGTTTATTGAAGAAGAAGAAGAAGTGTTGAATTTTCTCGGATTGACCATTGTGGTCCAAGCACCGATGAAGAAAAATCGCACGCATATCTTGCAGATCTTCAAAGACAAAGAGAAGCGAGATCGCGGAAGTCAAGCTCGTGAGAAGGCCAAAGATTTGTCCCCATCGAACCACCGATCATACACATCCTCATCTTGACATCCTATCGTAGAGAGTGATGAGGATCTCGACCTCCGCAACAGAAGAATTGGAAATGCGCAAGAAGCCATGCAGAGTCCAGGATCCTACATGAGCAAAGACTAATGGAAGGACTGGAGTCTTCCACATCACAGTGAACTTGACCCGATGGGAGTGGTGCAAGATATTGCCACTTTTGTTGCCGCCACCACTTCCCACTCACTCGGAAGAAGGTGTTAAGGGAATTGGCGATGAAACCGGGAATATGGGGACCCCAAATCGAGCCAACCCCGATGAAGGTGTCTTACCACACGCCCCAACGGCTGAACACTCAAAGGAACAGTGAGTCCGAGACGAGTGTCCCCATTCCTAGTCACTAAGCTAGTGTGCCTACGAGGGGAAACTCCTTTCACCGCAAAGAAAGACGGAGGATGATGCGATTGACTCCACAAACGAATCTTGGAGGCGAAGTGGAAGGAAAAACAAATGGATACACAAAGTTGTCATCCGGAAGAGGCTCGCAGAGCGATTGAGACCGGCCTCACCAAGTGCCAACGCTTTGAAGGCCAATGACGCCGATGCGGTCGAGGCAAGGATGGATATGCCCTGGAGTTAACACTGGGCGGGTCCATGGATGCCACCTCAAGACCCTAAAGGCGGTTGAATCACAAAGGGATTGTCCAAGGCCTCGCTGCTTGAGATTGCGGGTGGTAGTGAAGGCCAACGGAGGTTGAGACTTCCCGGTAAAAAGACGGAAGCACGTAACATCCCTCCTACTATCATTGATCCATCCGAAAAGGAGATAAGTGCTCTTCACGATTCCCAAGACAATCTGATGTAACCTTTCTCGATCCGAAGGTGAAGACGGTTTAGTCTTCCCATTGCCGATCCAAAAGACTTAGCCGAGGATGTTCTTCCAAGTACGAGTAAGTCCGATCTTAAGGCTACTCGCCAAACTTTTACTTTTGATGATGAGCCACCCATGCAAATCACATCATCGTCCGATGACGCTTCGATACGGGAGGACTATCAACTCATATGGACAAACCACCGAGACCGAAGGCTTTGTTGGAGACAAACGAGGCTCACCACCGGGTCAACTCCACAACACCACCAAAAACAGAGTCAACCGCGCAGCTCCCAAGTCAGAAGCAGGATCGACTCCATCGGGAACATCACGAGCACAAGTTACCATTGAGCGATTCCCGTTGCCGTGATGATCCATTTGAAGAATCGTTTCCTTTTTCTCGAGCTACCCGAACTTCTTGAAGAATCAACTAAAGATCAAGAACGTTTCCATAAACTCCGATCCCGTTATTCCAATGTACACCATCGTCCCAACAGACTTTGACTTTGACGCTTGGCCGCCACCGAGACAAGTGACAAACAGGTTCGAGAAGTTTCAAGGCCATATTTGCGAGAGATAGAGAAGATGGAGAGGCACCAGGCCTCACCGGACATGCGATTGGATAACCGAGACGCTAATCTTACCGCCGATCTGCGAGGAATAATTGTCGATCCGGGAATGGTGGCAACAACAGCAGACAATGCGCGTAGAACAAGATCGATACTTGAGAACATTGTTCAATAAATTGCTAGTCCGGCGGGTGAGAATGCCGATATGAAGAGAAGAAAGAATGCAAGAAAACATCGATCGAATGCATGAATCGACAACACAGAGATGTAGTTCTTTGCATGAATTTCATAAGAAAGAGCTCACAGCGTGTAGAGAGAAACATGGAGACGAAATTCAGCCTCCTCATGGCTGAAATGAAGCCGGTGGCGGTGAATCCAATGCCACCCGCTCCGACCTCAGCGCAGATACCTCCGCACTCAGATTCGGCATAACTCAAATGAATCGGCCGCTTAGACTTCATGATTGCTAGCTTGTTTCAAGGGTTCCTCTCTCTTTGATGATGCCAAAAAGGGGAAGAGGAATACCTAAAAGGCGTTGAAAGGTTCTCGAAGTCGAGAAGAAGGACGCACCATGAAGGAGAAGACAAACAATGAAGAACTAAGAAGAGAGAAGAAGGGAAAATCTATTGAGGGGGAAGGTTCGAAAGATATGACCCGATGATTGCTAAAACCCCCAACAAGGACTTGTCACACCGGATATCATCAAAAACTCCCAAAGATGACTCGCCACTCAAACACTCCATAGTACCCATGGGTGCGAAAAATAGTAGAAGCGAGGGGATGAAGGAGGTGGAATGAAAGATGGATGCCCGAGTGATGGATATACTAAAAACTATGGAGGCATTCCGCAGGAAGAGACACCGATGCCATTTCGGATGTCGAACCGAGCTAAGATCTCATGATGAATTCAAGACGCTTGCATCCGAGGGTTACTTCGCAAATATGTCCATGGCCCAAGCCTGGGATTTGAATTGGGAAAAATGCCTCAAGATATGTGAAGAAGCTGACATGCAGCCAGACCATCATCCTCTGCTGTCACTCACTCAAAAAAGAAGGCCCCAAGATAAATACACGCCGCAGGCGGAAGAAGAAGCGATGGAGGAGGAAGAGGTTTTTGGACCTAGACCTCTTGCCCATAAACATTGAATATATAGATCCGGGTAAGAAAGGAGGGATCTATTGGGTGGGCGGTTCGACGAAGTAGCCAACCCGCAAGTGGCCAAGAACAATGCTGAGTATGTGAAGAGAATCGAAGAAAAAAATAGAAGACAAACTCAGCTGTGGGAAGAAAGACAAGAAAAGAAAAAGAAGAGATGAAGCCGCCAAAAAAGCATATGAGAAAAAGAAAGCGGTGAAGAAGAAGAGAAGAAGAAAAAAGATCGAAGAAGAAGACGGAGCCGATGATGAGGAAAAGGAGAGCGGCGAAGGAGATGAAGTGTTGATGTCCACCCCTTCATGTATTTTACTATGTAAATGCATTTGTATGTAAGTCTTCTGTACATTGAATAAAATTGTATAATTTCTATACTTGCGTAGATATAGAATAACATGATTACCTTAAACTCTAATTGAGCTCGATACACTTTGTAAACAAATGTAAAGAAAGAACTAGAATGTTATGATCAATAAAAGATTGATTCTACGCATACATTTTGTGATTCTACATTGTCTGTACGTATCTTTGCTATTTAATTGCTGAATGCATGTTTTAAGTTTTGGCATCATCAAAAAGAGGGAAATCGTTGGGAATTAATTTTTAGATTTTGATGAATGCCATGTAAAACTTAGAATAGAAAGTTGGCACCCCATTTTCCTTGTAATTTGCATTGTAATAGATAGGGCTGGGTCGAGCCGAGTTAAGTTAAGTCGCCTATGCTTAAACATGCAAGAAGTCAACCGAGACTAGAAGGAAGACTCACTGTGAGGCATTTGAGTGTAGCAAGGAAGAAAAGACAGAAGTCGATCAAGGTGCAAATGAGATGCACTGAGTAAAGTGTCAGTCAAGTCAATTCAAGATAGCCAAGTCTCAAGTTGATGTGACAGATGAGTCATCCAATGATTGGAAGCTGACTCGAAGTCATCTGGGAAATCAAGGAAATGCAGTCAAGTCGAGACAATCAAAGAGATCCGTTGCGTAAGTCAAGAAAATTACTTAAACAAGTAGTACTCCCATCTTTTTCTTAAAGTGTTCAAATCCCAAAAGCGTGCAAAAGGAATAAACCAACGGGAAGCACTTTGCACCGTGTCGAACTCAAAAGTCAAGACTCCTTCAATACGAGGAAATGTCAATTCCAAGGATCGCAACAAGACAAGCCAACGACCACAAGTGTCTTTTGAAAATTAACCTAGCTCCTCAACGGGCAAATTTTCAAAAGAACACTATAAAAAGTCGAGGAATCACCTTGAGAAAAGGTAACCTTGATTACCCGAGAAAACCATTACAAGCAAGAAAGCAATATCCTGAACTTGAAATATTCTCAAGTCATTTAAGCTTAATCCTCAAGCCCTACGTTCACGAAGAAATCAATCCAACACTCATCCGTGAAGGAAAGACGACTTCAATCAGCTTGAAGAGGAAACATTTAAAGAATCAAGGGGTCTACATTCCACAAAGGATTGTAGAAAGGTTCAAAGTCGAACCAAGATTATCAAGTTTTTGGAGGGCTTCGTGATCAAATCCAAAAAGCTTGAGCAAGTGGGCTGTAGTAGCAAGCGCTGCCCTGTGAAGAAGCCGAGTCGTTTGAGAAGCCACCGTGTGTGACCAAGGCATCTCTAGATCGAGTCCCAAAGGATCAAGTCGGTTGTGTGATCAAGACTTGCATCCGGGTGATAACCACTTTGTACATTGATCATTACTTAGTGGATTCCTCCAGGTTGGAGAAGAGAGGAGTAGAAGAATTACCCCATCTTCGAACCTCTACAAAATTTATTGTGTCATTTACATTTCAAAGACTTTAATTATTGCATATTATTTTGATATCTCATTTGATAAATTTTATGTCCATCGATAATTAACAAAGTGCTATAATCAAGTATTAAGACAAACTTAAACCAAGATTCAAGGGTGTTTAGTCTTCCAAAAACATATCACAAATGAGTTAAGTTTTAGTCAAAACAAATTGAGTTACTCTATGAACAACTCGAGTCAAGTCCGGTGAGTGGCTAACTCACGATCAACTAACTTAGTCCATCCATCAGGACTTAGCCGTGAAGTATTAACTCAACATCTTAAAAGGACTAAATCGAAAAGTTGGTAAGGTTTATTCAACCCCCTTCTAAACCTTACACTCACACCCTTTGGGACCAACAAGTGGTATCGGTGTGGTTGGTTCATTGAGCCTTCCGCAGACCTTATCGAACTAGTTCTCCAATCTCTCAAAGCTTGCTTTAGCACTTGATCTTTCAAAACTCTTTTTTATTCAAAGAAAGTTATTATCATGGAAGCAAATTTGACACGCATCCCTATGTTCACAATTGAGGAATTTGATGATTGGAAAATTCGTATGCGAGCTCATCTATCAAAGATTACACGATGAAATGTGGATAGTAATAGAAGATGGGCCACTGCAAATTTTAAAAGTAAACACAAACAAGGAGAGGCTTTGCTGCACTGAAGGAGAAGAGGATGTTGCTCCCGCACCACTATGGTTGAAAAACCAAGAGTCAATGGACAAATAATGACAAAAAAGATACAACTTGGACAACGTGGCCAAGGATATTCTTTACAAAACTCGACAAAGCCATGTTCAACAAAGTCAAATCATGCAAGATCGCAAAAGATATCCGGGGATAAGCTAACCCCGATTTGTGAAGGCTCTCGAGCAAATCAAGGAAAATAAACTATCTGTTCTTTGTACAAAAATTTGAAAACTTTAAGATGCTTGCAGGAGAAACCTTGATCAACTGGATGCTCGGTTCACGAAATTACCAATGAGTGTCTGCACTTGGAAAAGAATATACACGAAGAAATGTGTATGAAGATTCTAAGAAGTCTCCTAGCTGAATGGGAAATGAAAGTCATGGCCCTCAGACACTCCATGGACCTATCAAAAACATCCAACCATGAGCTATTCTCAGATCTCAAAGCCTACGAATTTGAGCTGAGAAGAAAAGACCTAGAAGAGACAGTTGTGCCCAAAACAGCTGCTCTAATAGCTAAGGATGGTAAAAGAGTTGAGGTCAAGGAAGTCATTGACCAAGAGGAGATTGCCCCGATGGTTAAAGGTTTAACAAATTCTTCAACAAGAATTACAAAAGAGGCAAAGGTGAATCCTCCAGAAGACACTCAGCTCCCTCCAAGTCAAGGGAAGATAGGCCACCCAAAAGAACAGAGCATCAAAAGGTTGAGTATCAAAGAGCTGACAATCCAAGGATGGAAAGAACTGATCAAAAAGTTGAAAATCTATCTTGAACTACGCAGCAACCCGGTCACTATGCCATTGATTGCCCATATCCTGTAGTCAACAAATACAGAATGAAGAGGAAAGAAAAGTCTTGAGAGAAAGAAGGCAAGAGAAGAAAAAGGCAATATTAGTCAGCAGAGACCGCCGAGAGACAAACCCAAGTCAAAGACACACGCCAGACTCGAGAGAGTAGTGAATCACTACTCAAGTGACTCAAGAAGAAGCCTTGATATGTTTAATGGCCAAAGAACAAGACCAACTCCGACCAAGAAGATGAGGTACACTCTAACTCATCTCACTCGGTACACTTAGTGATAGTGATCGTGACACACACACCTCATCACCCACTAATCTTTATGATTCATTAGGCAAAATGATGAAAGACTTTGAGCACATTAAATCCTCACACATACTACTAAATGAGGAAAAAACTGCTCAAAAGCCAAAACTCATAGCCGACTAAGAGCTGAGTACTGAGTCACATAGGCCGATGAGAATAAAGAAATAAAGGCTGAAAATGCTAAGTTAATAGCAGAGATAGTTGCTGAGAAAAGAGGAAAATGACCTCAAAAATATGATTGCCTCATTCACTAAGGCATCTAAATCTTTGGATGATCTTATTATGAGCCAAAGAGAATGTGGAGATAAGACAAAGCTTAGATTTAATTCCTCTATGCTAAGTCAAGCTCCCAAAGTGATTTTGGAAAAAGGATCTTCAAGCAATGAAGCATATCAAAAATCCAAAACTCCAAATGGTGCACACACATTCATTCCAAAGCACAATCACAACCAAACTGGCCTTGGTTATAAAGGAAAAGGAAAACAACCACCGAGTATCTTTGAAAGGACAAATGAGAAGAAATCTAGCCGAGTTCCTCAAAGAACTCCAAACAGAAAGTACTCTATAAAGAAGAAATAGAGCCACCAAAACCTTAAATTCTATAAAAGGAACACATATGATGGGAATGGTAGAAATTATCCAAGCCAATCTGATTGGAATAATGTGAACTATCAAAGAAAGACCTATGGAATACATACCTAGATGGCAAAGGCCTGAACTCAAGAAAGGCCATTCCAAAGGCAAAAGAGTTATCCTCAAAGACACATATTCTCCCAAACACTACACAAAGAGGTATCACAACTACCCAAAGAAGGCAATTGCTAAAACACATGCACATTATTGCATACGACAAAAAGAGACAAATTGTATGAACCAAGAACCCCAAGCAATTTGCCAAAATTAATTATGATTATGGCACGATAGATGGCAACCTCTTAGAGTCAAATCATTTGGCTATAGGTTGGTTGGATCATCTTACAATACTAACCCCTCAGACCTGCACAAGTATGGGTACCTAAAACCTAATTTCCTTGATTGCGGGTTCAAGGAATGCAGTGAGTGCCAAGGAACCTGGTACATGGATAGTGGTGTTCCGGACACATGACAGAAACAAGAAAAATCTGTCAAAATTTAAGGAAGTTAGAGGTGCAAAAGTCATATTTGGGGGAAATGAAGCTCCAGGAGAAATAAGAGGCATTGGATCTATCAAGAAAAATGGATTAGAAATTACAGATGTTGCATATGTTGAAGGCCTCAATTTCAACTTACTAAGCATAAGTCAACTCGTGACAAGGGCTATAATGTTGGATTCAATATGGGAGTGTGCCAAATCAAGAACACTGAATCTAATGAAGTAGTGCTACAAGGATGCAGGCAAAAGAACATGTATGTGGTGGATTGGTCAACTGCAACACCAAGCACTTGTCTACTAGCAAAGAGCACAACCGAATCAAGTTGGTCGTGGTACAAGAACCCGAGTCACCCGAATTTCAAAACTATTAACAAACTTGCAAGAAGTAATCTTGTAGAAGGACTTCCGCATCAAGATATACAAGAAGGATAGTGTATGTGATGCATGCCGATGGGAAAACAAATCAAATCATCATTCAAAGAAAAGACATGTCCATCTTCAACAAGAATATTATACCGCTACATATGGATCTATTTGGTCTTGTTGAACCAAATAGCATAAGTGGAAATAAATACACATTGGTGGTAGTAGATGACTACTCAAGATACACATGGACAATTTTCATGTGTAAGAAGAAAGAAACCCTGCGAAAACTACCACAAAGTGATGAAGAGAATCTAAAATGAGAAGAGTCAAACCATTATCAAAATAAGATCTCGACAGAGGAACCGAGTTTGTCAATGGTATAATAACTCGATATTGTGTTGAAAATGGTATCGGTTATGAATTATCTCGCAAAGGACTCCACAGCAGAATGGAGTTGCGAGAAAGAAGAACGGAACTCTCAAAGAAGCAAAGCAAGGACCATGTTAGCCAAGCAGGGTCGCTAAAAGATTCTCGGGGTCAAGCAATAAACACAAAATGCTATACTCAAAATAGATGCATGATAAAATGTATTAACCGACAAAGACTCCCTATGAGATTTGGACAGGAGAAAGCCAAATGTTGCATATTTTATAATATTTGGATGCAAATGCTTCATTCATAACAATGGCAAAGATAATTTAAAGGTTTTGATGCTAAAGTCGATGAAGGTATCTTCTTAGATACTCAAAAAAGCAAAGCCTCTGAGTGCTCAACAAGAGGACAATGGTTCTGTAAGAGTCTATTCATGTAGTGTTTGATGAACCCAATGTAAATGGAGAAGACATTGAAGAGTCATCCGATAAGTTCTAATCACCAACCATGCGAAAGAGTCCCTATGTTGAAGTTGAAGTGGAATTATAAACCCGGATGAAGATGAGATAGCCGAGTCTCAAAGACAAATGGGAAATATGCGACTAAGTGATGATGAGAGAGAGTGATCAAAATAACACACCGCAAGACGATCAATCCAGCTAACTTACTCCAACTCGATGTAAGGTGGCCGAGAGATCATCCACTAGAACTAATCATTGGAGATGTAAGAGAAGGTGTGAAAACCGATCCGAACTCAACAAGAAGTTATGTTCACTTGTTTTATCTCACAAATAGAGCCAAAAGATGTGTCACAAGCATTGGATGACACACATTGGTTTCAAGCCATGCAAGAAGAGCAATCGGTTTGAAAGGAACAAAGTGTGGGAATTGGTTCAAAGACCTACCCATCAAAATGTTATTGGCACTAAATGGGTGTCCGAAACAAGATGAATGAGGAAGGTTCGGGTAAGAAATAAAGCAAGATTGGTAGCCAAAGGGTATTGCCAAGAAGAAGGAATAGATTTTGATGAAACTTTTGCTCATGTGGCAAGATTGGAAGCCATAAGAATGTTTCTTGCCTATCTTGCTCACAAGAACTTCATTGTATATCAAATGGATGTCTGAGTGCATTCCTTAATGGGTTATTGGAGGAAGAAGTGTATGTTGAACAACCTATAGGATTTGAGCAAGACTCTTGGAGATAAAATATACAAACTCAAGAAAGCTTTATATGGATTGAAACAGGGCACCAAGAGCATGGTATGATACATTAGCACAATTCCCGACGAGAACGGATTCTTACAAAAGGCCAAGTGGATAGAACCCTCTTTAGAATTCAAGATGGGAAGAGTATCTTTGCTAGTCCAAATATATGTGGATGACATCATCTTTGGATCCACAAACAAAGAGTCATGTGTGATAAATTCTCAAATCTCATGCAAAGCAAATTTGAAATGAGAATGATGGGAGAGTCGCATTCTTCCTTGGACTCTAAGTAAAACGGTGAAGGATGGAACCTTCATAAGTCGACAAAATACACCGTAGATTTAATGAAGAAATTTGGTATGGAAGAGAAGTCTTCTCAGAAAATACCAATGAATACATCGACCAAAATGGATATGAATACGGATGGCAAGCACATGGATCAAACAAGATACTGAGCACTTATCGATCATTGCTCTATCTCACAAAGAAGCGTGCTAGACATCACCTTTGTTGTAGGTGTATGTGCAAGATTTCAATCTGCTCCAAAAGAAAGCCACATGATCAAGCAAAAGAGAATCTTGAGATATTTTAAAGGAAGCCAAGAAGTTGGCTTATGGTATCCGAAGGAAGGTGGATTCAAGCTAATTGGTTACTCGGACTGACTATCTTTGGATGTAGAGTTGACGAGAAAAGTACCTCGTATATGTCAAATGCTTGGATATAGGCTAATTTTCTGGTTTAGCAAGAAGCAAAGTTCAATAGCCACCTCCACAAATGACGGAATACATAGTCATGCGGCAAACGCCCAAGTCTTATGGATGAGACAAAGAATGAGAGACTATGAAGTTGAAGAAAAGGAAATTCCAATTATGTGTGATAACACAAGTGCTATTGCAATCACTCGTAATCTGTCTTTGCCGCACTCAAGAACAAAGCACATTGATGTCGATATCACTTCATAAGAGATCATGTAGAAAGCAAGGACATCACCTTGGAATATATCTCAACCGATAAGCGATTAGATATATTCACAAAACCATTATGTGAATCAAGGTTTGAAGAACTCAAACATGAATTAGGGTTAATTGACCCGAGTTGACACTCGGAAGACTCAAAGAAAAGAGATGGAATATGAAAAGATGAAAAAGAGCCGAACTCCTGAATCGGCTAAGTGAATCGATCGTGTCGGCAAATCACCGCATCGAGTTAGGCGACAGACTAAGTGCCTATGTGCAAAAAGAGGAGTTAAATCAACTAAGGAGTAAGTCAAACATTTATGAGCAAAGTGACAAAAACGCAGATCATTTTTACTAAGCGGGAATATTTTTAAGAATGACGTCAAGATAATTGTGACGTGTCGGTCAAAAGTTGCACACCAAGCTTATGATTGGATATAAATGCTGCCGCATTAAATGCGAGAATTAAATGTTAACCGGCGTGCAAAATCTGAGCCGTTGATCTTGATCAAATTTCAAAAACCACCCGCACGTCCTTTCATAACCCATACATATACCATTTCGTCCGATTTTCTCTCACTTTACCAAAACTGCTTCATCTCTCTCAAGAGCAAAGAAAGCATTTTTACTCTCAAAACCCTAAAAATCTTCAAAGTTTAGTTTCAAAGTCTCATTCGGTAAATCTTGAGAAATGGCATGTACGTACGACTTCGTCAAGTTGGGAAAGCAAATCCACACGGGATCTACTTGGATTTCAAGGCATGGTCAAATAAGGGTCGACGAAACCCTTGTGAAGAAAATAGCGAGAGAAGTTGGAGAAATCGGATCAAACCCTTTTTGTCGATGGAGTTTTCAGGATGACCTACGTGGAGGAGGTCGCACGGTTCTATGTGAACGCTCGAAGTTCACGATGAGGGCATCAAGTCCTCTGTTCACGGAAAGATTTTCACCATAACGCCAAGGATCCGCGTAACATCGTTTGTTCTTGCCATGGAAGGAGTCTTAGGAGATTTATGAAGCGATGTTAACCTGGCCGGGCCGCACGGAAGGAAGAGTAGCCAAACCTCTTTCGCAAGGTTGTCTACACAAATGATAAGAAGTCAAAAGGAGGATTACCACAAGTCGTTGTTAGACATTGTTGTCAAATGCATAGATATCAAGTTTGGAAGCTTTAATCACCGTCCAAAACCAAGTTGATCGTGATGGTTGCGATCATGGAGGAGAAAAAGGTGAACTGTCTGTGTGTTTGTATATAGCGGACTGCGAATATTGGGAATAAATCCTTCAAGGAGGATGGTTCGTTTAGAGGATCTTTGGGGTATGGCCCGGTGATTGGCGGATGATGATGGAAGTAAAGGAGTCCCTCTTCGACATGGAAAGACGTTCCATGTAAACAAGAAAATGTTCCGATCGAACCTTTCCGCAGCATAGAAGAGAGCATATGCCAAGAGGGCTAATACGAGTGAGGAGAATCACTGCCCTCGAAGAAACAAATTGCTCTCCTCCTCTCCCCCGAAAGAAGATTGCCCCTACAAACCGCAGTGCAAAGAAGACCGCCCCCGCAACAAAGAAAAATAAATTCGCACCGCCCTGCCAATGAGTCACCCGCCTGCCAGCAGCGATGGAGAAGGAATCCCAAATGCCTTCTCCATTATTAAGAAAAGAAGGATCGATAAGCCGAGAAGGCTCCTCGAAAAGGACAATAGCACCGGCCCCTGCTGCCCGAACTCGGAGGAAATCGCATCCGAACCGAAATTCATCCGTAAGGACCAAACGGAGAAGACTCTTCAAGCGGTTAGAGCTTGAGAAAACAATGAGTCTACCACTCACCGGAGCAGATCAGCGAAACAAATGAGAAGTAGAGTCTCCAGAGATTATTGATGCAATCGCCAGTCATGAAGCCGATCAACAGAGGCAAGTCGAAGACCCACTGTGATAGGACAATCAAGAACAAGGAGCAATCGATGACAGACTATATCTACACTGCCCCGATGATCTTTCTTGAAGGAGTTGAGTAAGAGAGTATGTTGCCTTCTATTCCGAGAAGGAAGGGCAACAGGAGATGATGATAAAGAAGATGAGGATGTGATGATCATATCCCCACCATATCCGTGAGATATCCAAAATCGTATGCGAGAATGGAGGAAGTGGAAGTCGAGTCGATCCAGGGAACAGTTCCAAAGACCAGAGTTTATTGAAGAAGAAGAAGAAATGTTGAATTTTCTCGGATTGACCACTGTGGTCCAAGCACTGGATGAAGAAAATCGCATGATATCTTGCGGATCTTCAAAGACAAAGAGAAGCGAGATCGCGAGGAAGTCAAGCTCGTGAGAAGGCCAAAGATTTGTCCCCTTATCGGAACCACGATCATACACATCCTCATCTTGACATCCTATCGTAGAGTGATGAGGATCTGACCTATCGCCGCAATGAAGAATTGGAAATGCAGCAAGCCATGCGAGTCCGGATCCTACATGAGCAAAGACTAATGGAAGGACCAGGGGAGTCTTCCACATCACAACTGGAACTTGACCCGATGGGAGTGGTGCAACATATTGCCACTGTTGTTGCTGCCACCACTTCCCCAGCTCACTCAGAAGAAGGTGTTAAGGGAACTGGCGATGAAACTGGGAATATGGGGACCCAAATCGAGCCAACCCCGATGAAGGTGTCTTACCACCCGCCCCAACGGCCGAACACTCAAAGGAACAGTGAGTCTAGAGACGAGTGTCCCCATTCCTAGTCACTCGGCTAGTGTGCCTACTGAGGGGAAACTCCTTTCACCTGCGGCAAAGAAAGACGGAGGATGATGCGATTGACTCCACAACAAATCTTGGAGGCGAAGTGGAGAAGGAAAAACAAATGGATACACAAGTTGTCACCAAGAGGCTCGAGGCGGTTGAGACCGTCTCACCAAGTGCCAACCGCTTGAAAAACCAATAGCCTAACGATGCGATCGAGGCAAAGGATGGATATGCCCTGGAGTTAACACTGCAGGCGGGTCCGATGGATGCCACCTCGAAGACCCTAAGGCGGTTGAATCACCAAAGGGATTGTCGAGCCTCGGCTGCATTGAGATTGCGGTGGTAGTGAAGGCCAACGGGAGGTTGAGACTTCCGGGGTAAAAAGACGGAAGCACGAAACATCCCTCCTACTATCATTGATCCATCCGAAAAGGAGATAAGTGCTCTTCACGATTCCCAAGACAATCCTCGATGTAACCTTTCTCGGGATCCTCAAGGTGAAGACGGTTTAGTCTTCCCCATTGCCGATCCAAAAGACTTAGCCGAGGATGTTCTTCCAAAATCACGAGTAAGTCCGATCTTAAGGCTACTCGCCAAACTTTTACTTTTGATGATGAGCCACCCATGCAAATCACATCATCGTCCGATGACGCCTCCGATACGGCCCGAGGACCATCAACTCATATGGACAAACCAAATTGAGACCGACGAAGGCTGTTGAGAGACAGTGAGGCTCGGCCAGTGGGTCAACTCCACAACATGACCACAAATGACAGAGTCAACCGCGCGCAGGCTCCCAGGCAGTCGGCAGATCGACTCCATCGGGAACATCACGAGCACAAGTTACCATTGAGCGATTCCCGTTGCCGTGATGATCCATTTGAAGAAATCGTTTCCCTTTTCTCTGGAGCTACGAACTTCTTGAAGAATCAACTAAAGATCAAGAACGTTTCCATAAACTCCGATCCCGTTATTCCAACAGACACCATCGTCCCAAGACTTTGACTTTGACGGCCTTTGGCCGCCACCGAATTTGAGACAGTAGTGACAAAATGAGGTTCGAGAAGTTTCAAGGCCATATTTGCGAGAGATAGAGAAGATGGAGAGGCACCAGGCCTCACCGGACATGCGATTGGATAACCGAGACGCTAATCTTACTGCCGATCTGCGAGAATAATTGTCGATCCGGAATGGTGGCAACAACAATGACAATGCGCGTAGAACAAGATCGATACTTGAACATTGTTCAATAAATTGCTAGTCCTGGCGGGCCGAGAATGCTTTGATATGAAGAGAAGAATGCAAGAAAACATCGATCGAATGCATGAATCGACAACACGAGATGTATGTTGTTCTTTGCATGAATTTCATAAGAAAGAGCTTACACAGCGTGAGGAGAACATGGAGACGAAATTCAGCCTCCTCATGGCTGAAATGAAGGCGGTGGCACTGAATCAATGCCACCCGCTCCGAATTCCGTGGCAAAGATACTCCGCATTGATTGAAGCATAACTCGACTATCACCGCTTAGACTTCATGATTGCTAGCTTGTTTCCAAGGGTTCCTCTCTCCTTTGATGATGCCAAAAAGGGGAAGAGGAATACCTAAAGGCGTTGAAAGGTTAAGGTTTGAGAAGAAGGACGCACCTTGTTGTGAAGGAGAAGACAACAAGAACTAAGAAGAGAGAAGAAGGAAAATCTATTGAGGGGGAAGGTTCGAAAGATATGACCCGATGATTGCTAAAACCCCCAACAAGGACTTGTCACACCGATATCATCAAAAACTCCCGATGACTCGCCACTCAAACACTCCATAGTACCCATGGGTTTAAAAAGCGAAAAATAGTAGAAGCATGGATGAAGGAGGTGGAATGAAAGATGGATGCCCGAGTGATGGATATACTAAAAAACTATGGAGGCATTCCGGCGGGAAGAGACACCGATGCCATTTCGGATGTCGAACCGAGCTAAGATCTCATTGATGAATTCAAGACGCCGCATCCGAGGGTTACTTCGCAAATATGTCCATGGCCCAAGCCTGGATTTGAATTGGGAAAAATGCCTCAAGATATGTGAAGAAAGGCGACATGCGCAGACTCATCACTGCGATCCTCTGCTGGTCACTCACCGGGAAAAAGAAGGCCCAAGACAATACACGCCCGAGGCAGGAAGGAAGAAGCGATGGAGGAGGAAGAGGTTTGAGACCTGGACCTCTGCCCATAAACATTGAATATATAGATCCGGAGTAAGAAAGGAGGGATCTATTGGGTCTGGTTCGACGAAGTAGCCAACCCGCAAGTGGCCAAGAACAATCTTTGAGTATGTGAAGAGAATCGAAGAAAAAAATAGAAGACAAACTCAGTGTGGGAAGAAAGACAAGAAAGAAAAAGAAGAGATGAAGCCGCCAAAAAGCATATGAGAAAAAGAAAAGCGGAAGAAGAAGAAGAAGAAAAAAGATCGAGAAGACAGAGCCAGATGATGAGGAAAGAAGGAGGCGTGAAAGGAGATGAAGTGTTGATGTCCACCCCTTCATGTATTTTACTATGTAAATGCATTTGTATGTAAGTCTTACGTACATTGAATAAAATTGTATAATTTCTATACTTGCGTAGATATAGAATAGCATGATTACCTTAAACTCTAATTGAGCTCTGATACACTTTGTAAACAACTGTGTAAAGAACTAGAATGTTATGATCAATAAAAGATTGATTCTACGCATACATTTTGTGATTCTACATTGTCTGTACGTATCTTTGCTATTTAATTGCTTTGAATGCATGTTTTAAGTTTTGGCATCATCAAAAAGGGGGAAATCGTTGGGAAATTAATTTTTAGATTTTGATGAATGCCATGTAAAACTTAGAATAGAAAGTTGGCACCCCATTTTCCTTGTAATTCGCATTGTAATAGATAGGGTGATCGAGCCGAGTTAAATCGCTATGCTTAAACATGCAAGAAGTCAACCGAGACTAGAAAAGACTCATTGTGAGGCGGTGAGTGTAGCAAGGAAGAAAAGACAGAAGTCGATCAAAGGTGCAAACTTCGAGTGAGATGCACTGAGTAAAGTGTCGATCAAGTCAATTCAAGATAGCCAAGTCTCAAGTTGATGTGACAGATGAGTCATCCAATGATTGGAAGTCGACTCAAGTCATCCGGGAAATCAAGGAAATGCAATCAAGTCGAGACAATCGAAAGAGATCCGTTGCCTGAAGTCAAGAAAATTACTTAAACAAGTAGTACTCCCATCTTCGCTTTCTTAAAGTGTTCAGTCCCCAAAAGCGTGCAAAAGGAATAAACCAATGGGAAGCACGCACTGTGTCGAACTCGAAAAGTCAAGACTCCTTCAATACGAGGAAATGTCAATTCCAAGGACTCGCAACAAGACTAGCCAACGACCACAAGTGTCTTTTGAAAATTAACCTATCTCTTCAACGGGAAAATTTTCAAAAGAACACTATAAAAGGCCGAGGAATCACCTTGAGAAAAGGTAACCTTGATTACCCGAGAAAACCATTACAAGCAAGAAAGCAATATCTCGAACTCAAAATATTCTCAAGTCATTTAAGCTTAATCCTCAATCCTACATTACGAAGGAAATCAATCCAACACTCATCCGTGAAGGAAAGACGTCTTCAATCGGTTGAAGAGGAAACATTTGAAGAATCAAGGGGTCTACATTCCACAAAGGATTGTAGAAAGGTTCAAGTCGAACCGGTCTCAAGTTTTGGAGGGCTTCGTGATCAAATCCAAGAAGCTTGAGCAAGTGGGCTGTAGTTGCAAGGCACCCGCCCGTGAAGAAGCGAGTCGCTCGAGAAGCCACCAGTGTGACCAAGGCATCTCCGGTCCTGAGTCCCAAAGGATCAAGTCACCGTGTGTGATCAAGACTTGCATCCGGATGATAACCACTTTATACATTGATCATTACTTAGTAGATTCCTCCAGAGTTGGAGAAGAGAGGAGTAGAAGAATTACCCCATCTTCGAACCTCTATAAAATTTATTTTGTCATTTACATTTCAAGACTTTAATTCTCATGCATATTATTTGATATCTGTTGATAAATTTGGTGTCCATCCGATAATTAACAAAGTGCTATAATCAAGTATTAAAACAAACTTAAACCAAGATTCAAGGGTGTTAAGTCTTCCAATAAAACATATCGCAATCGAGTTAAGTTTTAGTCAAAACAAATTGAGTTACTCTATCAACAGTTCATCAGTTCTGTTGAGTGGCTAACTCTGCGATCAACTAACTTAGTTGTCCATCAAGGACTTAGATGTGAAGTATTAACTCTGAACGTCTTAAAAGGACTAAATCGAAAAGTTGGTAAGGTTTATTCAACCCCCCTTCTAAACCTTACACTCACACCCCTTGGGACCAACACATGCTGATAACCTCGTATACATGCATAGACCTTGGGAATCAATTGACCAACATCACAAACGCTGAAGGAAGCTCAAGCCGCTCCCTTCAGTCTACGAAGGCAGACGGAGGACACTCGACTGGCCAACTTTCTCGAGACAACTGCTTGACTCGTGGGAGGAAGCCTATGCTGGTACTTGGTAGGGCGGACTTCTTTAGGACTATCATTTTTAGACTCCGTCTCAGAAGACTCATCACCTGAGCTCGAATCCGGCTCAGGCTCTACTTCCCCATCACCATTAAAGCATAACTATGGAGCAAGGGGGAATATCAAACTCTATGGAGAAAGGTGGACACAGAATAACTGAACGCCCGATAATACCTCGGCCTCCAAGTGGAATAGAAGAAGCACCAGAATTCGGGATATGACTTGAAATATACGGAAACTCGGGGAAAGATGGAGAAAAATGGGAAGAAAAATGGACCAGAGGGCTTGGGACGCCCTCGGGGTGCGCCCTTGTGGCTGCCCGGGGAGGGCGCCAAGGGGGCGCCCTTGCCCACTCCGGGAAGGCGCCCCAGGGTGCCCTCTACAGCTCAAGTGCTCTCATCTCTCTCTCCGCTCGATGCACTCCAAGTCTCCATGGAGTCTCACCTCAGGTCTTAGCTCAAGTCTCACCTCACCTCTCACTTTCAAGAAATTTCCTAAGTCTTCTCCAAAGACAAGGCAAATGCTTCTACACCGGATTAGCTCCCGCACTGCTTTATCCTTCCACAACACCGGAGCTGGGGGGTATTTCATTAATTGTATGTTTATTTAATATTAATTGCCCAATGGTCTCTTAATAAATAAACTGGCCCAAAGGAGTCCGAATTTGGCCCATCGGCCGATTTCTCCTATACGGCCCACGGGGCCCATATCCCAGGTATAAAAAGGTCCCTCCTATTATCCATAAGTAAATTAATCATAGTCCTCCTACGCATTTATTATACAGTATTCGTTTACTGTTTATTCTCTCGTTCACCGTGCTGACTTGAGCGTCGGAGGGGATTCTCTTGGCATCCCCTAGGGACCCCCCTAACGTTTGCGTATGTGTGCAGACAAGTTCCCAGTCAAAGAATTTTCTAGCTCTCGGAGAAGAAGACTTCCCTTTCGAGAAGAGGAGTGACGTGAAGACTTCCCTTTCGTGAAGATAATTTTGATCAACCCCATTGACTTGGAGTGATCTGTCTTAAACAGACATTCAAAGTCTCATTCAAACTCTTATAAGTAGCAACATAGGGCCGAATTATTTTAAGAACATTAATTAATACATACCTTATTTTATCCTCTATCTCTAGGTCTCCCATCGACGCATACACCAAAATAGTTAATGAAATTTGGACAAAAAATAGATGGAGGACTAAACAAGTAATCTCTATCACACCCTTGTGCTCTTCAACTAATCACCACCAAAACATTATATAAATCCAATTTGTGATTAGAAAAAAAAAACGCTTAACTTGCTCTAATAGTAGAACTGATCACAGAAGTGAGAAGTCATTGTTAATTCTGAGCAAACACTTAATTGAAAAACGTGAGAGCTCATTCAATTATTGGTGGCCAACTCATTATATATATAAATATATTTCTATTTAGAGAATTTAAAATAATTCATAAATTAAGCATCTTATATCTATGATTTTATTAATTTTAAATTTCAATTATTAAAAAGACATAAAAAAATAACCTTAATATTATTTTATAAAAATAGAAGCAAAAATATATTATATATACACAATCGTACCCGACGTGAAATTGAACTGTTTGAGAAATTGTGTTACATAAAAAGTTTGGTTCCCAATTGAATAGTTAATCATCACGACAAAACAATAATACTGTTTAAGTGGGGTGTGAAACTTTTACTACATTCAATGGGTTATGTTCAACCCAAATAGACAACTTTTATTCTTTAATCGTGCACTCCCGGATAAAATGTCAATAAAATTGTTTGATTGAAAGGACTCTTAATATTCTTATAAGAACATTAATAAAAAAAAATATGACAGGAAAGACTAGGAAAACTTAAAACTTTTTAGTGAAAATAATATATATATATATATATTATAAATAAGAAGTATGGATTATAGTTGGCTTTTGGTAGATTAGGTGGCGGAAATTGACTTCTAAAATCGACAAAAACTCCTGTAAGACAGTCTAATCGGCCAAAATCCATTATACGGATCCAAAATCAACTGCTGTTGTTTTTGTAATATTAACAATGGTATTATTGTAATATCTAGGGATCGGTGTTAAGTTGGTTTTATACCAACGTATTGAGTATTATAGAGTAGGATATTGCGTTGTTTTTAAGTATTTTAGTGTCGTTTGAGTCAAGTTCATGTCATTAGTTGTCGTTAGTGAGTCGGTACAAATTATGGTAGCCGAAGGACATTAAAAACAATGAAAAACGGGCTTGGAAGGAGGAAATCGCACTTGACGAAGAGAAATTACAAGAAGATGCACTTCAGTTGACCGCTGCAGTGCCCGTGACCCCGCGCCGCAACGCGGGGGTCTTAATTCGTACAATAGCAACATATTTGAGCACTGCAGCGTCATCCGTTAGCGCCGCAACGCACGATGATCGACGGGCTATGATCTTCAGGGAGCGCTACAACGCTCCGTTTGAGCGCCACAGCGCGCGTCCGAGAGGCAAACATATATTTTACGTTTTGATGGGTGTTTTGAGGGTTGGAGGCCTATAAATACAAGAAGTCACGTACGAAACAGGAATCGGACATTATTTTGAGCACAATGCAAAGCAAGAAACATGGAGCTAGGGTTCGGGACGACAATTGGAGGCATTTCTCACCTGGACACAGAGAGAATTCATTCTCTTCTCTTTTCAATTCCTTCTTTGTTTTTCTTTGTCAATTCTTGAGATGTATAATTATTTCTTTATGAGTTCTTGTACATCCAACATGAGCTAAACCTATTTTTCTAGGGGATTGATGTAAATTACGTTTGAACCTATGTTTTGATTTCCAGTTTATGAGATTCACATGTTTTTAATCTATTTGTGTTGTTTGAATTGATTGCATCTGAATTATCTCATCAATAATTTAGATTGTTTGGAATGTTTGATTTGACACTCACGAGAGGTAATTGAACGTCTCGCCATAGAATAGCATAACCTAGGGTTTCATAGAACCGAGAGGTTTATGAATCTTTTGAAGCCTGTTATAGAATATTCATCGAGCATATTAGGATTTAATGTATGATTTTTATAGAGATATCTAAATCAGAATTGGAACCTAGAATCACTTGGCACTCGAGAGAGGAAGTGATAAACAATAGGAATATTGGCTTATAGATTAATAACGCGTGATTAATGAACTGTATTGAGAACATATGGGATAACTAGGTGAATCAACTCTCTAGAATTTATCTTTTACGTGTTTGATAATTTGTCTGAACCAGCTTGTTAGCTTAAATTTTAGTTTTCTTTTTAGTTAACAAAAATCTCTCTTTTCGATATCTAGATAGAATTAAGTTATTATAATTACAATACTTAGTATAAAATTTGATACCAATCCCTGTGGAGACGATAGCCCACTTTCAAAAGTATACTAAAACTTGACCCCGTACGCTTGCGGTAAGAATTTCTCGATCAAGTTTTTGGCGCTGTTGTCGGGGATTGTTTATCCTATTTTACGCTAATAGTGTTACTAAGTAGTCTTAATCCTAATCTAGACTAGTTTAGAAATTATAATGTCGTGTTTCTCATTGACTTATTTTTTTTATGCGAGATTCTAAAGATACTAAATTGTTTCCTTTTGATCCAGAGATTGAAAAGACACTTCGAGCAATTAGAGCAGCAAAGCGAGCAGAGAATCGAGCAATGGCAGAAAACGGGGACAATGAGAACAACGGAAATTTGGTTGTGAATGTGCCACCACAGTCTGAGGCACAAGAAAGGGCAATTCGGGATTATTTTCGCCGATCGCATTGGAACTGAATTACTCCTAATTGTGCGCCAGCCCATAAATGCGAATAATTTTGAATTGAAATCGGGCCTCATAAGCATGGTTCAACAGAATCAGTTTTGGGCGAGTCCAGTGGATGATCCAAATACACATCTGGCTTCATTCTTGGAGATTTGCGACACCATCAAGATGAATGGTGTGATTGAAGATGCCATTAGATTGAGGCTTTTCCCGTTCTCACTCCGGGATAAGGCCAGACACGCTCGCCCTTGGGAGTATCACGAGCTAGGATGATCTGACTCAAAGATTTTTGGCAAAATTCTTCTCTCCCAGCAAGACGCTCCAACTAAAAAGTGAGATAGCCCAATTCCAACAGATTGATTTTGAGCCGTTATATGAAGCTTGGGAGCGATTTAAAGATCTATTGCGGAGGTGCCCACAACATGGTTATGCAGACTGGCAGAGGGTTCAGTATTTTTACAACGGGCTGAATGAGCATACGAGGACGATATTAGATATGGCAGCAGGAGGTACATTGATGGCTAAAACTCCAACCGAGTCCTTACTTCTACTCGAAGAAATGGCCACAAGCAATTATCGATGGCCCTCCGAGAGGTCAGCGCCAAAGAAGGTTGCCGGTGTTCTTGAGCTTGATACAATGTCAATTTTAGCAGCTCAAATCTCGAGCCTGACGAAGCAATTAGCAATCATGAATACTGACGGCACACCACAACATGCTGAAATCCCAACCGCAGCTGTTCACGCAGCCGCCACTCATGAAGCCAAGCAAGTTAATTATGTGAATAACCGAGATTTTAATAATAGAGGTAATTTATTATCAACTCACTATCACCCGGGACTTCACAATCATGATAATTACTCTTATAGCAACAACAGTAATGTATTGAACCCACCCCGGGTTATCCCAACCCATCCAGTTCCAATGCACCCGGAGGTGAAAAGAAGCGGTCGCTAGAAAAGATACTCGGCTCATTCATAGGAGAGACCAGTAATCGGTTGAATAGAAGTGATACGTAGCAGATTGATAGTCTGGGTACAAAGATGAATACAAGAAGACGCATATTAGGCCAATCGAGACACAAATGGGTCAGTTGGCGACAACAGTGAATTTATTGCAGCAGAAAAAGAAATTTCCGAGTGATACAGAGGTTAATCCAAGAGAGCACTGTAATGCAATTTATGTGAGAAAGGAGGCGGAAATTCAGCTTGCACCCAAACAGTCGCCCATTTATGCGAAGGGAGTGGAAACCAAGAAAATGAAGTTGGAAGAGTTTGAGACTGTCTATTTGACAGAGGAATGTAGTGCAATAGTGCAGAGTAAACTACCTCAGAAAATGAAGGATCCATGGAGTTTTACTATTCCTTGTACAATTGGAGGAGCTTTCATTGAAAAGCCACTTTGTGATCTTGGTAACAGCGTGAATCTTATATCTCTCTCTGATGTTACGAAGCTTGGGCTTGGGGAGGTGAAACCGTCTAATATCACGTTGCAGTTTGATGATCGATCCATCACCTACCCTTGGAGAATCATTGAGGAGTGTTAGTAAGAATTTATAAATTTGTTTTCCCCGTGAATTTTATAGTGTTGGACGTGGATGAGGACAAGAAATACCTATAATCTTTGGGCAGCCGTTTCTAGCTACAACAAGGGCTTTGATTAATGTCGAAACACGGGAGCTGACTCTGCGGGTCAATCAGGAGAAAGTTGTATTCACCATCCATACAACCAAGAAGCTTAAATTTGAATCCAATGTTGGTCATCAGATGGATGGGGATATAGCTGAAGACATTGGAGGTTGGGAAGTATTTAAGGAAAATGTGGATAACGTTCCTATTGGAGCTCCAACTTGATGATAATCTGACAAAGTCCGGCCGAAGACGGTAAACTTAGCGCTTCTTGAGAGGCAACCCAAGCCCCTTTTATTACTTTCATAGTATTAATATAGTTTAGTAGTTGTTCTTGTTTTTATTGCATCATATAGATTTTTGCATTTTTAGGAGTAGCAAGTTGCATCATATCCCGGCCCCTTGTTTATACAGGTGAGCAAAGCATTATGACGAAAAATTGGGCAACTCAGGCCCCTAAATCCTGGGCTGCGCAGCGTGCGGCCAGTGAAACTCACCTTCAGATCGCCGGTCTGCGCAGTCTTTAGCATAGGGCTCCGCAGCGTGCCCCTCGATTCAAGATGACGAGCCACGGTATTGTGGCGCTATAGTCTTGCCCGGCAAATTTATTTTTCAAAAGGCCCTTACCCCTTGTTTTAAACACACATCACTTCCCTTCTCCATTGGCACACCACAGACACACCATATTTTCCATCAAAACTCCCGCATACCCCACTCCATCTTCACAAAGGAGCACTCTAACACCACACACATCATCTTCATCTCCTCCACTCATTATTTGGTAAGTTTGCAACTTTCAAGCCCCGCCCCATGTTTTTTCCCATATCTCTATTTTCGTGTGATTGGAGTGTAGTAGTGCTACGATAATTGTTATTGGTTTGTGGATTGTGGATTGAATATTCATGCTAGACTTAGGTTTTGGTGTTGAATTTTGGGATCGAATAAGTTATCCATTGCATTTACCATCTTTTCCCAAATTCATGTATATGAGTTGTTTGATCAAATGCCCCAATGACATTTTCACATTGTTGAATGCTATCTTGCGTATCTATGTCTTTCTTGATATGGTACTACATTTTCCACTTGGGTGCATTATGTACATACTTTGGGATTGAATTTTGGGATTGAATAAGTTATCCATTGCATTTACCATCTTTTCCCAAATTCATGTATATGAGTTGTTTGATCAAATGCCCCAATGACATTTTCACATTGTTGAGTGCTATCTTGCGTATCTATGCTTGTCTTCTTGATATGGTACTACATTTTCCACTTGGGTGCATTATGTACATACTTTGATTTTCGATTTCTCACCCATAACCGAATTTCGTGGTTCCACGAGTTTTGTTTTCTTGTCTACCTTGCTAGGTTATAAAGATGCGAAACCAAAAAGGGACCGGGAAGGGTAAGAAAATGACCACAACTCAGAGGCATACAACACCCTTGGGTTTGTGCGCTAGGATGCAAAGTGAGCTTATAAGAAACACCTCATACACGTAGTAGTACCCCATGACTCCGATAAGGATCCTTTGCTCCTCGACTACCAGAAAAGTCCTTTTCCTCACCTCTCCATTGGGGAATGTCGTTCTAAGCTTGGGGGGGTGTAGTCTATTTTTTTGTTCATTAAGTTGAGTCTTGAGTTAAAAAAAAACAAAAAAAGAGTCCATAGTCGAGTCGGGTCATTTGTGAAACTGGAAAATCGCGTGACTAAGTGAATTTGTTGAATATGAGTTGAATGGTCAAAAGAGCATGTGTTTGAGATGTGATCTATTCTTCTTTCCATTAATTCTATCTATGTGCTTAACTCTGTTGATTTATTTGGAGATGATTTATGTGGTTGAGTGTTTTTTGTATAATTCCACCGAATTCTAGAACTTGTCTGATCACTAGTCGAGGATAAATACTAGGTGAAGTAACATTAAGGATGTGATTTAGGCCATCTTTGAACAAGCTAGAGCCAAAAATGCCTACCTTTATATTGTATATTTTCCTTAGTGTCCCCCTTTGAGCCTTGTACACCTGTTTCTTTGGCAGCTAGTCTAATACCCAGAGCCTACATGTGAAAATCCTAATTACCCATCACTCATACACACAAAGTATAGAAAAAAGGTGAATATTGAGGAGGGTATGATGAACATGGTATGTGTTTAATTTCGTGAAGTTTCCCGGAAAAAGAAAATAGGAAACCCCATGTGCAAAGTATGCAAAAGAATAAGTTTGGGGGTTTTGGAAAAAAAGAAAAAATCAGTGGGATTGAAGGTTCATAAAGTGAGAACATTGGGGATATCAAAAAGTGAAGGTAGTTACTAATTAGTGACCTGAAGGAGTTGATAATTATGTGTTTGGGTGATTTGAGCCACTTAATCCTATATTTTCCTATCGTACCCTAAGCCCACATTATAAGCTTTGAAAGTTCTATTGATCCTTGTGTTACATTAGCCTACATTAGTGGAGATTAGTGTGAAAGACAAGCCTATGGAGTCCGGTAAGCATCTGATCTTGATATTCAGAAAGTGGATCATCTTGGAAACACTTGATTGCATGAATCTATCTGGGTAATGAAAATGGAGTTGGCATGAATATTCCACACTCATGATCACATTGTTAAAACGCGTGCTTGATTGGTTGTGAAACGAATATTGAGACGAATGAGTTTGGTTGTGAAGTTTTGCAGTTAGTTTGTTCGAGCCAGTTGTCGATATTTGTGTGTCTTTTGTGTCCTGTGTTTTTCAAGAGTCTGTAATTTCTTGAGGACAAGCAAATTTCTAAGTTTGGGGGTATTTGTTAAGTTGGTTTTATACCAACGTATTGAGTATTCTAGACTAGGATTTTGCATTGTTTTTGGGTATTTTAGTGTCATTTTAGTCAAGTTCATGTCATTAGTTATTGTTAGAGAGTCGGTACAGATTATGGTAGCCAAAGGACATCGAAAACAATGAAAAACGTGTTTGGAAGGAGGAAATCGCACTTGACTAAGAGAAATTACAAGAAAACGCACTTTAGTTGAGCGTTGCAGCGCGCGGGCGTCTTAATTCGTACAATAGCAACATATTTGAGCGTTGTAGCGCCATCCGTTGGACGCCACAACGCACGACGATCGACGGTCTATGATCTTCAGGGAGAACTGCAGCGCTCCGTTTAAGCGCCGCAGCGCGCGTCCGGGCGGCAGGCATTTATTTTACGTTTTGATGGGTGTTTTGAGGGTTGGAGGCCTATAAATACAAAAAGTCACGTACGAAAAAAGAGTCGAACATTATTTTGAGCACAACGCAAGGCAAGAAATACGGAGCTAAGGTTCGGGATGACAATTGGAGGCATTTCTCATCTGGATACAAAGAGAATTCCTTCTCTTCTCTTTTCAATTCCTTCTTTGTTTTTCATTTTCAATTCTTGAGATGTTTAATTATTTCTTTGTAAGTTCTTGTACATCCAACATGAGCTAAACCTATTTTTCTAGGGGATTGATGCAACTTACGTTTGAACCTATGTTTTGATTTCCAATTTATGAGATTCACATGTTTTTAATCTATTTGTGCTATTTGAATTGATTGCATTTGAATTATCTGATCAATAATTTAGATTGTTTGTTGTGTTTGATTTGACACTCGCGAGAGGTAATTGAATACCTGGCCATAGAATAGCATAACCTAGGGTTTCATTGAACCGAGAGGTTTATGAATCTTTTGAAGCCTGTTATAGAATATTCATCGAGCATATTAGGGTTTAATGTATGATTTTTATAGAGATATCGAAATCAAAATTGGAACCTAGAATCACTTGGCACTCGAGAGAGGAAGTGATTAATGGTAGGAATATTGTCTTATAGATTAATAACGTGTGATTAATAAACTGGATTGAGAACATATGGGATAACTAGGTGAATCAACCCTGTAGATTCATCTTTTGCGTGTTTGATAATTTGTCTAAACCAGTTTGTTAGCTTAAATTTTAGTTTTCTTTTTAGTTAACAAAAATCTCTCTTTTTGATATCTAGATAGAATTAAGCTATTATAATTATAGTACTTTGTATAAAATTCGATACCAATCCCCGTGAAAACGATAACCCACTTTCAAAACTATACTAAAACTTAACACCGTACGCTTGCGGTAAGAATTTCTCGATGAATCGGAATTAGCAGTTCCTCTGAAATGTATTAGCAATCCCTCTAAAATGAACTAAGAAAAAGAATTAGTGCTTAGTTCACTTGAAAATATTGATTTTGTAATATTGGACAGTAATTATAGTATCACGAGAGTGCTGAAAGTATTATATATGTTTTTATCTGAAAATATTAGTAGTTCACCTAGAAAGTATTAGTATGTAGTTTGGGTCGCTGGGTTCGCGGGTCGGACAAATCCGTTAGGCTAGATCCGTCTAACCGCCAGACCGTTTAACACGAGATTACCTCTCTAAAATATTATGAAAATATAAATTTCTATTCGTGAAAAATATAGTTTGAGCTTATTCATTATGCATGCATTCAAGGTACTAGCTTAAATTGCAAATTATAAACAACATTATTTTAACACAGAATGTACGATCATGCTCTAATAACAAGTAATTTTCTAATTAAGACTAATTAATTTTCAAAGTTGCTCAACTATGACGGCAATTGAATTCTTGTTAGAATCTGTAAAAGTGTACCTACCATTTCACAAAATATTCATGATAACGCCCATCAACAATTGATTTACAATTGTTGAACACACACATATATATCTAGGGTGACATTGAGTGCGTGTGATATAAACCATATATATCTGAACGACCATGATAAAATTATTTGGTCACTTGAAAATTGAAATATTGTTGTTTTTGTGTTTGTATTTTCTTGAAAATTGAGCAGAATAATGGGACATATATTTAAGTCCAAGCGAGAATTAGATTCTCTATAATCAGCAAGACGAAATTGCCCCGTACAAAAATTAGAAATGTTCTCAGCAATCGTCTCTAAGATATGATTACTTTCCGACTTGACTTAGCAACAACTGCAAAAGTCGAACTTACATTGAACTAAACATATTTCAGAAGTTTCGAATACAAGAAAGAAGACAGTGCGGACGATATGCTATAATGCATATTGAAAATTGTGCAAAAAATTAACATCATGGGGTCTGTTTATATCGAAATTCGGATGCCAATTCAGAGCATGTGCATCCTTTAGTCTGAATCAATCTAGACAGACAAATCGTGCCTTTTGATCAGCAACTGGGATCTGATGGTCCAAATCGCATCCATCCGAAGGTCCACAACCTTCTGCATGTATCCTTGCGTACTGGACAAACATGTCTAGTCACTAACGCCCAATCAACAACCATCGAATAGACACATCCAATCAGCATCCATGTACCCACCACATGGCGCCCTATGGACGATTCCGCTAAGTTATTGCCACGCGAGCTACTCTGCCATGTCACTAGGCTACTGTACCGAACCCTGGTCCGATTTTTCAAAACTTTAAGGCTCCTAAAAGCACCTCACGATGATGTGTATATGCTAAGTGCAAAGCGCGTCTCTAAAGCGTCCAATTGGACTAAATGCTCTGGTTCGGACGGTGCTCCGCATCGTCCTCGGTGCCTCCGTGCTCTGCATTGTCCTCGGTGCTCTTTGAGATAGCTCAAGGCTAATCAAAATTAACTTGGTCCACTATAGTGTACCATAAGGAGCTCCACACGTTACTCCGTATTGTTGGTAAAATTCGATATAAAAAAGTCAATCATTTGAAATACTTTCCATGTGGGATATGACGTTTCACATTCCAAACCTTTTATACAAGGGCGGAGCTAGGAATAAAAATGGGGTAGGCCGATACACGAAAATGGGGTGGGCCGATACACAAAAATCATATAAATTATAATTATTTTTTTAAAAAAAAAAATTTTTTTTTTGGGGGGGGAGTGACCTCCTGCCTCCGCCCTTGCTTTTATATTTTCATGTATAAAAGGCTTTTAAGTGGCTTACGTTATTAATTTCTCACTCACCCAAAATTGATTTTGAGACATTCAAAATACTAAATTTATCTACCCGCGTTGTAGATCACGATTATATTATTTATTTTCCACAATTAATAAATGATCATACTTAAATAATTGGTCAAAATTGGGTTAAAACTCATGTATCTAAAAACCAATTTCCAACAACTACATCATATATTTGACTTATAAATGCTAAATTCAATACATATATATTTATTAAATATTTTTTGTATAAGACACTTGAAATTTAAATTTTGAATTCATATACACAATATATACCGGGAGGATTTTATAACGGGACCTAGATTTAAAGAAATCATCATTTTAAGACTTAAAATTTCAACCGTATCAAATCGGTACCCAATTTTACTTTTTTTCTCAAACGGGGCCTTCCCACAAATTTTGGGTTCTCACTTTAGATCTTAGAACTTAACAAAAAGGGAAAACATTAGTGTAATCTACCACCTTAGCCACAAAAATATATTTTCTTCCTTTTTTCATTTTCCGCTCATTTCTTTTTCCCTAATTCATACAATTGCACAAATTCATACACGAAATTACCCCAAAAACAATTCACATTTTTTACTATGGTGGACGTAGAGATTATCTATTGTTTTCTCTTTTTGTTAACGTCTAAAACCTGAAATGATAAACTAAAATTTGGAGTTTGGATTTTTTTTCCTGAGAAGATTAAAATTTCAGGCCTTAAAATGATGAATTTCCTTAAATTCGGGTCTTCAATTTCTCCATATGCACCGAGTGGGGCACAGGCACACTCAGTATAAAATTAATACATGTATTAAATATGTCCCATGTGCACATAAATGTCCCCCAGATGTGCACGCCAGCTCACGCAGCCTAGTGCAGTAGTGCACATAACATACCTAATCATTTTATCAAATTGCACAGGAAAAAAACATAATTTATATAGTCAAAAGGCCAGAAACCTTTTTTTTTCTTTATCTTACATAGCAAGAGAGGCCACGCATTTTGTGTACTGGCGTGTCGTTGTTATTATCATTACTTTTATAAGTAAAGTAAGTAAACTTTTCCAATGATTAATTTAATTTTCTTTTCATGTACTAAAGATTCTCAGACATGGATTATGTCAAAAAAAGTTTGCTCAGATTCACGGGTTTGATGATTCCTCAATTTTATAAATATGGAGTTAAATTTCCCTTCATATATATATGTAAACTTTATAAATAAAACATATTTATTGAAATTAAAGTTTACAATTAAAGTTTAAAATAACAAATCATTTTGTCGTCCTTAAGAAATGTAATTCAGTTTCACCATGGAGTTAAATTTTTGACTATCATGCTCATGCATATATAGTGTGCGTGTTGTAACTTGTAAGAACATTGGATGGGCAGGTTTCAACTCTCAATAAGAACGATTTGGGTTAGGCCCAACCATAATATGCACATGCTAGTATAAATGGGCCGAATATTAAGGGTTGTCGTACCTATGAGGCTATGGCTTTCCGCAAACAAGTATTATAAACAGGTTTTTATTTCCCAGGTTGGATTTTGAGATTGGCCAAATGATGATTCTTAATTAAATCTTTCTTTGGTTGGGCTATTTTTTGGGTTGGCTGCTTTTCTTAAAGATCTGAGTATTAGTTTCCAGCCCCTATTGGATCTTATACTTATTTCTTTTAATAAGAGTAAACCCCCCATCTTTTTTGGGTAGGTCTTGTGTAAGACTGTCTTACGGATCCTATTCCGTAAGACAGATCCCACCTGCGACCCGCCAGTGTTCCGCCCAGCCACCCAGTCCAGCGCCCAGCCCACCCGTTATATTTAAAAAAAAAATTTCCGCGCACTTGTGGGGAATTGAACTTGCACTACACCACTAGTCTTATTATACAATTTTAGTATTCAATGTCTATAAACTCATTCATAAATTAAATGCCTGGTAATTAAAAAAAAATTAAAAACGCCCATAAATGTAAAGGCTAAGAATCGAACCCAAGTCTATTAAAAAAACATGATACATTATCTCAATAAATGGATACTTATAAAAGTGTTACTTTAACTACATCATATTTATTTTTTATTTTTCCTCTTTTTTTTGTTCCCCGGTTTGTAATCGTATTAAGAAATCGATACTTTATCTCAACAAACGTATATTTTTACTTATAAAAGTGTTACTTTAACTATATCATATTTATTTTTTATTTTTTCTTCTTTCCTTCATTTCTAATTTGTGACTATATTAAAAATACATGATACTTTATCTCAAAATATTGATACTTTAACGTATAAAAGTGTTACTTTAACTCATTTATATATATATTTATTGTAATATATTTATAATTTGTGACTATATTAAAAATATGTTACTTTATCTCAAAATACAAATACTTTTACTTATAAAAGTATTACTTTAACTCTATCATATTTATTATTCATCTTTCTTTGTTTTTATTATTAAAAAATATAATACATTATTTAAAAAAATGCAGATATTTTTTACTCTTAAAACATGATATTTTGTCTCAAAAAAATATATATTTTTACTCATAAAGGTGTTACTTTAACTCGATATATTTATTCGTCCTCCAATGTAATGTAATCATAATTTGTGGCTATATTAAAAATGTGATACTTTATCTAAAATAACCGATATTTTTTCTCATAAAACTGTTACTTTAACTAAGGAAGAAAAATAGAAACTCTGTTATATATATATATATATATATATATATTCAAATGTTGTAACTATATTAAAAAATATGTTACTTTATTAAAAAAAAACAATTTTTTTACTTATAAAAGTATTACTTTAACTCTATCATATTTATTATTCATCTTTCTTTGTATTTATTATTAAAAAATATAATACTTTATTTAAAAAACAAATATTTTTACTTTTAAAACACGATATTTTGTCTCAAAAAATATATATTTTTATTTATAAAGGTGTTAATTTAACTCTGATATATTTATTTGTCCTTCAATGTAATGTAATCATAATTTGTGGCTATATTAAAAATATGATACTTTATCTAAAATAACGATATTTTTCTCATAAAATCATTTTTAATCGAGGAAGAATAAAAAAAAAAATTAAAAAAGGCAGAAAGCGTAGTTGACCCGCGGGACTGGTCAACAGGATCCGCGGATCCGCGGGTCAAATAGGATCCGTCTTACGGATTGAGACCCGTAAGACAGTGTCAAGGGAAACAACTAATGTAATTTTGTTACTTTCATGAAAACATATATTTTTTTTAGTGACAATGATACCTTTTTTTTATTATTTAAAAGCGACTTTTGAACAATGATGTATATAACTTTGCAAGTAAATAATCAGTTTTGTCTTGAAAATGTGTAATTTTTCGGGTAAAAGTGATATTTTTTTTTGAATAAAAATATACTTTTCGAGTCTAAAGTGATATTATGTCAAGGCAATGGCGTAGCCAAGAATTATTAGGGGGTGGGCCGATACACGAAATTGGGGTAGGTCAGATAAAAAAATTAAAAAAAATACACATAAATATTAACTAATTTTTTTTTAAAAAAAAAATTTACCTAGTAAAAAAAAATTAAAAAAAGGGGTCAGGGTCGGGTTGGCCCCCCTATCTCCGCCACTGTGTCAAGGGGAATTACTAATATAATTTTATTACTTTGAAAACATACATTTTTTTAAATCTAAAGTGATATTTTTTTTTTTAAATAAAATGTGACACTTTTGAAAAATTCAGCTTTATTCCTGGTGATTAATTGTAATTGATATCAAGCTTTAAAAATAATTTCTAAGACATAATGATTTGACACCTAGATCCTAATTTGTTCAGGAGAATCTCAATGGATAAATGAGCATTGCTGGATCTACAGTACACGGACCAACACAGTTTGAGCGGGCTTGGGCGGTGCAACTAACGATTCCAACTTTAAAAATAAGCCCACAAAATTATAATACCCAGCCCATAAATCTTCACTCACAGTTGGGTAGGGCAGCCGCCAGCCAGCGGGTCAGGCGCGATCCGTCTTACGGGAAATGACCCGTAAAACGGTGTTATACAAGTTTTTGCCATTTTTTTTTATCTAAAAACCTATGCGTTTACCTCTTCATCGATGGCTTCTTTAAGGTGTTAAGTGTTGTTATGTCTTCGATTGGCCCTTACACATTTCTCTAAATCTTTTGGGTTGAATTGTTGGAACCCCTGGTCTTTCGATTAGGTTGGCTCCCCTTTTATCCCATTTAGCATTTTTCTATATAAATTTTTTTTTTCAGAACAACCTAGTGGTAACTTTGATTTGCTCTCTTTGTCCTCATGGGCCTTCAATATTCTTGATCCAATCTGGGAAGGTTGCACACTCACAATTTTCTTACCAGTTTTCATGGGTTATGCTCCATCTCCAAACTGCATATTTTTGTGTATGATCTCTCGCCACCCTTTGTCGAGTTTCAGCTGAGAGCTTAGGTCGGGACTGCCTCCTCTCATCTGTCTCTTGATTAATTGGTTGGAGATCCTTTTCCTTGTTTTTAGATAACCTTTGATGAGGTTTTGTTAGGATTTATTTCTCACCCCTTGCATCATCTTCGGTATCTGTTGGTATTATTAGTGTAAATGGGCCTGTCCATTGTGCATTTACCATCAAAACCGGGGCATGCCCCTTTTAACTTGTAATTTTTTACATCCTTTTTATGAAATTTTCACTTTTTCATAAATAAAAAAAAAGAATGTCTCCAAAATTTATTTTAATCAGATGAATCGATTGCGAGTCAACCATGGGTTTAGGGTAGTTTTTGAGTTTCAAAAGTTTGGAATGAGTGTTCTACCACCACATAACTAGTGCTTGTTGTGCAATTTCAATATAACCATGTATATAAAGCCATTCATAAATACGCCTGGTAAATTAAAAAAAAAAATTAAAAACACCTCTAAATGCAGAGCCTAAGAATTGAACCAAGGTCTGTATCATAGTAATGTACTATTCTATCATTAAACTACAACTGCTTATTGTGTAGTTTCAATATAACCATGACGTCATTCATAAATTATTAATTCCCAAACCTTGTCACATTTATTTTCCTTCTTCACTGTATTAGACTCTTAATCTTTGAATGTATTAAAAAACATTATACTTTATCTCAATAAATGAATACTTATAAAGGTGTTACTTTAACTACATCATATTTATTTTTTATTTTCCTCTTTTTTTTGTTCCTAGGTTGTAACTGTATTAAGAAATCTGATACTTTATCTCAAAAAACGGATACTTTTACTTCTAAAAGTGTTACTTTAACTATATCATATTTTATTTATTTTTATTTTTTCTTCTTTCCTTCATTCCTAATTTGTGACTATATTAAAAAACATGATACTTTATCTCAAAAATAGATACTTTAACGTATAAAAGTGTTACTTTAATCATTATATATATATATATATATATATATATATATATTGTAATATATTCATAATTTGTTACTATATTAAAAACTATGTTACTTTATCTCAAAAAACATATTCTTTTATATATAAAATTATTACTTTAACTCTATCATATTTATTATTCATCTTTCTTTGTATTTATTATTAACAAATATAATACTTTATTTCAAAAAACAGATATTTTTACTCTTAAAAATGATATTTTGTCTCAAAAATATATACTTTTACTCATAAAGGTGTTACTTTAACTTTGATATATTTATTTTTCCTTCAATATAATGTAATCATAATATGTGGCTATATTAAAAAATATAATACTTTATCTAAAATAACTGATACTTTTTCTCATAAAACTGTTACTTTAACTGAGGAAGAAAAACAGAAAAAAGGCAGCAGGTAGCTTTGACCCGCAAACCTGGTCAACAAGATCTGAGGATCAATAAGATCCATCTTACAGATTGAGACCCGTAAGACGGTCCTACATGAGTTTTTGCCTTTATTTTGAAAGGCGAATCGAGAGGTTTTTTGTGTTCTAATCCACGTTCACTTATTATTATTTTTTTAATTTATAACTCCACTTCCAAGCTTACGCCTGACTATGCCTGAGGGCAGCAGCTCCGGCCCCTCATCACTACCACCAAGGTAAATCGCGGGATGTGCACGAACTGATCAGTGTTCTGGTGGGGTCTGCTGGCGTACAACTCGATCCTCCAAGGTAAAGATAACAAGTATCCCGATCTCCTCAAATCTAATCATAGTTGATCTCCCCCAGAATCGAACCCACACGGATGTTGTTCAGTATGGGTACCTATCAATCCTTCACCAACTCGCATATACTGTGGGGAGCAATTTGATAGAGCAGGGGTTTGAACCCCTGACCTCCACTCCACAATCTCTTGTGGTGGCCAGGTGGGCTAAGCCCCCAGGTTTCCATGTTTCATTACTTAGATGATGGACACATGTTTACAAGATTTTTAGTGCATATATTTTGTGTACGGCTAAATAATTTCCTAAAACTAAAGGATTGAGTTTTTGATTTGTTTTGCCTTTCTATACTTATGGTAAGATTAGGTTTTAAATAGATTAGGAAAGATTTCATATTGATATGACGTATATAAATTATGACTCTTTGATATTTATCTTGTTTCATAACATAAGTGATATACTTGTCATATATTTACATATATCTTCTTTTCATGTTTATTAGGACTCTTTGATGGTCTTGGATGCCTATAAAAGAGAGGAGGACATGCTCGTTTAATATACAAGAGATATACAAGAGACACAAGAGAGTTGAAAGAGTTTAGAGTCATTCAAGCACAAGGAGTTTCACTGTGCTGAATGCGATCTCGGATGTGACTACATCCTGCGATAACATTCAGACTGCCACTGTGTTTGTTAGCTTATTTTCATCCATAGTTTTTAGTATTGTGATAAACAAAGTCCATACACATCTATTGTTGGATGAGTTGTATTACAAATATCATATCTACCTCACATAGAGTTTTTCATTGATTTTCTACTAGTTGATTTTAATATTATTTGTATATGGAATCAAACGGTTTTACTAGTGGAACGTTTCGACATATTGGCACATCTACAAGCTAGTTTGCTTGTAGATAAATTTTCACATCTTGTGTCTTATTTTTTTTTTTACTTTATTCCACTGCATGTGATTGCAAATCTGACCACATCTGCAATCACATCTATACTCTGCGAAATTCAGAATATCTATGTGCTATAATTCTTTCAATTGGCATCTAGAGCTGACACTTGACGACACTAAGTAATGATCATGTGTGTTTGTTAGCATGGATATTCATAGTGCCCCTACTTTTCGTCCCTCAGTTGAAAATCAGAAAAAAGTTTGATAACAAAACTCTTGATTCTGTTAGATGTAGGGCTTGTTCTGGATATGGTCATTATGTTGAAAAATGTGCAAATATTTTTTTAAAAAAGAGAATGAGTTTGAGTGTCACCTTAAGTGACAATGAATCTGACGATGAGAACGCTGTCCAAAAAGAAGTTCACACTATACTCACTACTTTTGTGAAAGAAAAAAAAACTTTGCATATTAATCCTTTAGGTGTTGCTCGGGGTTCAGCTCGAGATGTGATCACACCTACTTTGATCACATCTGAGGTCACATCTGAAGAACACTCTACTTTGACTGCATCTAACCTTTTTCGTTTCAATTCTACCTCTGCTTCTGATGATGTTGAACATGATGACGATTATGATGATGAAGGCTTGGAAGAGACATACACAAAACTATACAAAGACTGGCTTAAAAGGGTACAACAGAATGAGCAGCTCAAGAAAGAAAATAATCGTCTCTCCAAGGAGAACGATGAATATAAAAGTGCAATTGCCCGATTGGAAGCAACGCTCACCAAAAGAGATTGTGAATTTGATGATAATAAAGCTCGTCTTAGTTATAAGACTCATGTATTCATTAAGGTTAAAGAAAATGGAGCATCTTCAAATTCTTTCAACAATAAAAAGGGTTTTTTCACACAAGTCTAAATCATGTAAACGTCACTTTATCTGTCACTAATGTCATGCACCTGGACACATAAGACCATTTTGTTACAAAATGAAATCAAATTTGGTGAACATAAATTTTGCATGTCAGATGTCACCCGAAATGTTACGACATCCTCGTAATCACATTTTGAAATTTTCAAAATCTGCCAGGGTTAAGAAATCCGATGTTAAATGTCATGTTATCTGTACTTCTTTGAGATCTAACATTGAAGGATCTTGGTACTTTGATAATCGGCGTTCACGATACATGACAGGTACTTTGGAGTATTTGACTGACTATGTGAAACATGATGGTGGTAATGTGACCTATGTAGGTAGAGGTAAAGGAAAAATTATTAGAAAGGGGACTTTGAATATTGATGGCCTACCTAGGCTACAAAATGTATTGCATGTGGATGGTCTAAATGCTAATCTAATTAGTATTAGCCAATCGTGTGATGATATTGTAAGATTTTTAATGAATCTAACACGTGTATTCTTGCTGGTTTATGATCATCTGATAACTGCTATCATTATGTTAATAAACAAATGTGTCATACTGCACACACATATGAATCTGACCTATGACACCAAAAATTAGGTCATCTAAGTTTTAAGAAAATGAGGGATCTTGTGAAATTTGAGGCTGTTCGTGGTTTACCGAGATTTTGCATAAATAATGCTAATGTGTGTGGAAGTTATCAAAAAGATAAATAAAGAAGATTGTCACACCAAATGTTATCACATTTTAATACCACACGGTATTTTGAATTGCTTCATATGGAAATTATGGGTCCAATTGAAGTTGAAAGTATTGGTGGAAGGAAATACTTTTTTTGTGATTGTTGATGATTTTTCATGTTTTACTTGAATCTATTTTTTACGTGAGAAATCTGAAACATTTGAAGTATTTAGAAGTTGGCATAGAAGAGTTGTTAATCTGTATAGGCTAACAAATGTTAGAATTAGGTCGGACCAGGGTAAAGAATTTGCAAACTATTCTTTCTCGTCTTTTTGTGATAGAAAGTAGATTTCTCATGAATTTTTCGTAGCTAAAACTCCACAACATAATGAAGTGGCAGAGAGGAAAAATCGTACATTGCATGAGACAACCCGTGTTATGTTAGAGTTCTAAAAGACTTTCAAACAATTTTTAGGCAGAAGATCTAAATACTGCATGTCATATTGCCAATCATGTATATTTGAGGCCTGAAAGTTCGATGACCCCTTATGATATACTTTTGGGAAATAAGCCAAACCTTAAATATTTCATGTCTTCGGTTATATTTGCTATATCCTGAATGGTCGTGATAACCTTGTTAAATTTGGCTGTAAGAGTGACAACAATCTTTTCTTAGGCTACTCTTCCAAGGGCCATGCATATCGAGCTTATAACCTTCAGACAAAGATGATAATGGTATCTGTAAGTATTGTATTCGATAATCTTTCTAGTCTTGCAAGAACCATGGAAGAAGACCCCTTTGATGACTTGATGGAAATGTCATGGACTCAACAGTAGCAGTCTGTACTAGATGTTATATCGAATGATACAACATATGCAATCACATCTTCGCAGCATGTATAGATTATTGATACAGATGTCGTATAAGATGATGTCCCAGATGTCATATCATATGCTAGCACATCTGGATCTGCAGAGAATAGAACTAATTCTGAACCTCATATTGAAGCAAACCTGAAAGGACATGATTTAATCACCAATGAAAGATGAAATCCCCCAAGCAGAATTCAAAAGAATCATCCAATCTCTCAAGTCATATGTGATGTATCTGAAGGCATAAGAACTAGATGGAAAGAAAGGGTAAACTATCGAGATATGGTAAGACTAGTATGTTTGTCTTCTACTTGTTCAATGGTAAGAACCTCTTGTTGTGTAACTTTTTCTGAGCCTAAAAATGTGTTTGGTGCTTTGAAAGATAATTATCGAAATAATGCTTTGCATGAAGATTTTGATCGATTCAATAGAAAAGAAAATGATTTTAAATATGATATTTTAACCACTTATTGTGATAACTTAAGCGCGATTGATATCGCGAAAAATCCTATCCAACATTCCCGTACTAAACACATCAATTTTAGACATCATTTTATTCGAGATTTAGTTGAGAAAAATATAATTCGAATTGAGTATATTGGTATTGAAAATCAACTTGCAGACATCTTCACCAAGCTTTGGATTTTAAGAGGTTTTCCAACTTGAGAAAATCACTTGGTTTGTGTGCTCTCCGAAATGTCGCACGAAATGTTACAGCATTGCACATCAATCTGCTGTAATATACACTGCATACTTCTTCTCTTTCCTATTCCTTTTATCATTTTTTTAGTCATCCCTGCATATTAGGTTGATCATGCATGTCTGTAACAAGTGGTTTGATGTTTCAAACTAGTCACAAATGATTTTTACTTGGAAAAACCGGTGTGAGTTGATATCTCCAATTTAATAAAGTGATATTTTTTCCCAGTAGCTGAGTTATAAATAAAATTCTGATCATGCTTGGAGGCCTTAAAGAAAAAAGCTACCAACCCATTGTGTGCAACTACTCTTTGTGACTAATTTCTTCAAGCTTATTGTTATTTAAAAGGCATGATCATGTAAAAAAGATCTACCTATGGCATTTGAGTGAAAGCTACCTTCTGGTTAACTCTCTCATGAGACTCGGAGAAATTGCAAAAAACTCAAAAATTTTGAAAATCTAGTATTTCAGATTGAAATTCATTGAATCTGTTAGTATAGGTGTAAGTCAGGGTGTGACGACATTTGAAACTGCATCCACTGTAACAGTCCATAACATTTATTGTGTGCGATTTTTATTTTTATTTTTAGGCATATTTTAGATGTTGCATACCCTGGTGATTTTGGTTACTTTCTGAGATTTGGTGTCCGTACATTTTGGGAATTTAATGACTCTTTCCTTAAACCAAAAATTCATTGATGGGTAATAATTGGTGGGTTATATAAGGTTTGAAGAACTTGGAAGATTTGAATAGATTTTGCTCATAATGATCTATATCTTTGGTTAAAAGTGTCATTGATTTATATGATTCTATTTCTATATTTTTGGGAATCCTAATTTATGGAAAATCTTGACTTTTCTTTATTATTGATCATATTTTTTATGCTTGTTTTCCTAATTTTTTTAAGACTTGTGATCCTTTATTCTCCTCAATTTTTTGAATTTGAATTGAACTTTTTACGTGTCCAAGTCAGGGGGAGCATACATGATTTTGTTACCTATGTTTTCTGGACAAAAAGGGGAAGAAAAAGGTTGATGATCTTGATTGTGATACTTTCGAATTAGGGGGAGTCTTCTGGATAGTTGATATTTGATATTTGATATTTGATTTCTGAACGATTTGCTGAATGTTTGTTACTACTTTGAAATGTGCTCTCAAAATGTGATTGCATCTTGTTCAGCATGCAATTCAGAGGGAGATTTTTGTGCATGTGATTCAGAGGGAGTTTGATTATTTTGTACTTGAAAGTGTTTTGTCCAGAAAGGCAAAAAAGGGGATATTGTTAGTGCGTATATTTTGTGTTCACCTAAATAATTTTCTAAAACTAAAGGATTGAGTTTTTGATTTGTTTTGCCTTTCTAGACTTATGGTAAGATTAGGTTGTAAATGTATTAGGAAAGATTTCATATTGATATGGTATAGATATATTAGGACACTTTGATATTTATCTTGTTTCCTAACATAAGTGATATACTTATCATATATTTGTATATAACTTCTATGCATGTTTATTAGGACTCTTTGATGGTCTTGGACACCTCATTCAATATACAAGAGATAAACAAGAGACACAAGAGAGTTGAAAGAGTTTAGAGCATTCAAGCACAAGGAGCTTCACCGTGTCTTTGACGCGGTCTCGTGTGTGACTACATCCTGCGATAACATTCGATCTGCAGTGTCAGTCGCTTATTTTCATCCATAGTTTTTAGTATTGTGATAAACGAAGTCCATGCACATCTATTTTTGGATGAGTTGTATTACAAAGATAATATCTACTCTAGACAGGAGTTTTTCATTGATTTTCTATTAGTTGATTTTAATATTCTTTGTATAAAGAATCAAACGGTTTTTCATTGAAAGTTTCGCCATATTGGCACATCTACAAGCTAGTTTGCTTGTAGATAAATTTTTACATATTGTGTCTTATTTCTTTTTACTTTATTCCGCTGCATGTGATTGCGAATATGACCACATCTGCAATCACATCTATGCTCTGTGAAAATTCAAAATATCTACGTGCTACAATTCTTTCATAGATAAACATGGACGGTTAATTTATGGATGTATATACATGTGTTCACCATCTAGTAGTGGAATAGGGAGTGAAAAACCAAAAGTGGAATAGAGAACACACACAAAATTATACTCATGCGGTGAACAACGTAGAAGCTTTGGAGAAGAGATAAATCTCAAATCTTTATTAATATTCAACCACCTACAAATGAAAACAAATAAACTATTTATACGATCAAACTTCTACCACAAGAAAACTCCTAATAACTAGGAAACATTATAGATAAATTTAAATAGAAGAATCCTAATCACATGAATCACTTCCTAAAATATAAGATATTGTAAAATCCTACAATATCTTATCTTCATCATTCTCTCGTCATTGAAACGATTCACCCTCGAGTCGAAATTAGTCACATCGATGAAACCATAAGATCATTATTGTCAATCCATGGCGGGGCCCGAAGAGGACGAACTGGAAAAATAAGGTGAATATCATGATGTGAGTTGAATCAAAGATATAACAATCCGCCTTGAATTCTGGAAAACCATCCGCCATTATCTAGTAGGTTCCATACCAATATAATATCACATTCGATTCCACGAATTATATTTTTATTAATGCGAACACCATCAAGCTTCTCCTCATGTCTTGTCAATTATGTCAAAGGAGACAATAATCTTAAGGAATAATATTTTATCTCTATAAGTAGAGAATGATAGTATTGGAAGGGATGAGACATAAACAATATTTTTGATCTCTGCTGGAGGAAGACAATATCCATTTTCCATTAATGAATCAATATCTTCTTTATCGAAAATTGACGGGCCATCATAGCCACTATTCTCCTCGTCAAATTATAGAGTTTTTTCATAGCCAACATCTGGAATGATATCTTCATCTTCCTCATCAAAAATCGATGGTACATCATATCCACTAATCTCCTCAGCAAAGTGTGAAGGTTCTTCGTATAGCCAACCTCCATTATAGTGTTGTCACTTTCTTCATAAACGATTGATGATCCATTATATAGTCACCATCTTCAACGTTTTCCAGAGAATAAGTCATCCATGTCCGTGGAATAGATTTCCAACGACGTGAACTCGATGGAGACAATATCGTGAGTAAACTCATAACCACCAAAAAATTATTTTTCAACAAGTCTCTTGATTTCTTGATATTGGATGTATATGATATCAAATTATTTTGATAGCAACTCAATATGTTGGCGGATCTATGCAGTGTCGTTCATGCATCGTGGATCTTGTCTGGACAACATCGTTCAAGAGTGTAGACTAGTCTCTTAATACCAACTGATGCAGCCAGAAGCGTGAACAAAGATACAACTCACCTTGTACGTTGATTCTATACGAATACAATAAGAGACAATAATTGAGAGAGTATCATTGATTTTGAATTCAATAATCAACTTCCCTAAAAATATGAACAAAACAAGTATTTATAGGATTATACTCCTACTATAATAAAAAACTCCAAATTATTGAAAACTGTAAAAAGATAATAATATATTCCATTAAAACTAATCATAATATATGTATTTAGATCTTATCTCTATCATGTTATCTGGACAAAAGACTGTTCAAAATAAATGTAACAACGATATGTCAAAACGACAAGATTTTGAATAATGTTGTTTCGACTTTTGTGTACATTCTTGAGTGCTCTAATTTATGACATATTAAATTTGATCATGTCAATCTAAATGCTATAAAAAGATTGATAAATTTAAAGTTAATTAATTTACCTAAAATAAACTCACAAAGAAAATGAGAAGTTTGAGTTATTTTTGGTGGTATTTTCTCTTTGGGATATTTTAATTATATGTAGCACAACTTGAAAATTGTATTTGATTATATAAAATACAAAACAACTTTATAACTTATTGTAATGAAAATATAATATATTAAACGTTTAGCATTGGAATATTGACGGATTTAATACCTATATTAATTCCAACTTCATAAAAAATTTTGAAATATAAAACGACTATGTTACTTTTTGCTTCATATTTTGTATTTTTGCTATATTTATGAGAAATGATTTTAACAGTAATACTTTACTTTTTTTTTATGTAATTTATATCAACTGCATATAAAGAGATTTTTTTTTATAATTTATAGTAGTTTTATTGCTTTATTATTAAATATTATGATTTATAATCAAATTAATTTATCTTTTTCTTTTAGTTATTTTTTGAAATTTCAGACTTTGCAATCACGGAAATATTTCGTGCATCAAACGGGTGGAATATTAGTAAAAATATAAAAGAGTAAATAGGTTGGGTCTCGATTGAGTTGGGTATAAAATTAAAACTCATGACCCGACCCGAACTCACTATTCAAACCCTCAGCCAGTGCAATAACTTATTTTTATTTCTGCTATTGACATGACATATACATGTTGGGAAGTAAGATTTACTGTTTTAGAAAATTGACTAAGTGTTTGGATATTTTTGGCTTAGTCGAGACCTGTATTGGATACAGTCTCCACAAAATGAAAACGCCCTGTATACTAAGTGCTTACGGTTCCGGCGTTCGTTCCTAAGATACAACGACTTGAACGAGTTCGATTTAGCAGCACTTGCAAAAACCGAACTACCAACATAAAGTGTTTAAGGCTTTCAAGCTTTGAACAAGAAGAAAATCAATATCTTTGATGCAAATGACTCGATTTTAGGCTTGTAATTTCGTGTTATTTTCATCTGCAGGGGGTTCTTATTTATAGGCATCGGATGCCCGTATGGAAAGATCATTTCTTTTGGCTCGAAATGACATGTTTACTGACCAAAAGATGCAATCGTTGCTCGAACAGTGCATCTATCCGCACTTCCGCATCAACGCGCGAAATGGCGCACGGCTTTGTGCATGTGCTCGTGCTTGGTTGCGAACGAAAGAGCAAAGTTTCGACTTGACGCACGACCCGTGCTTGGTTGCGAACACTTCAGTTGGAAATTCTTTAATTAATTAATTAACTAATTCTAAAGGTTTTTGGTCCAAAAGAATAAGGGCCTTGAAGCCCAAGCCCAAGCTACGGCCCCCGGACTCAGGCCGAAGGCGGCGCGCTCGTGTGTACTTTGAACCAAACCCACAAGCATGTAGGTCCTCACCCCTTTAAAACTTGGGTGCCCTCAAGGGCACAAACCCATAAGTCCAACCTGTGATTTATAAAGTGAGCAAAATTTGTCTTCTCCTCCTACGTGGGATGAAGCATTTCTCTTTCCCCACATTTTCTATTTCCCATACCATTTTCTAGTTTTAAGTGGCTAACTTCTAGTATTAATTTTTCATTCACCCGTAATTGATTTTGAGAAATTTCAAATGCTATTCTCATCTACTCTCTTAGTAGAATTTTTACAAATAATTTAATTCTATTTTCCACTAATGGAAACCACTTAAATATTTAGTCAAAATCAGGTTAACACCCATTTTATCAAAACAAATTCCAACAATACATTAATCCACATCATCAAATTTTCGAGGAAAAATATATCCCACATGCGACTATGCGAGCCACCAAAAATAGCCGAAACCAAAAATTCCCAATTTCATGGGATCACATGCGAGTCATCGGAAGTTTTTGCCACTACAACAAACAAAATAATTAATTTGTGATCAATGACTATCGGAACAATAGCGGCATCAATATTTCGTATAGCATCTTCGCAAGTACAAATACAAATTGATGAGCTTATCCCTAACTGGGAAAGCAAAAATATTCAGGTTGTAATAAAATTCATCGATCCGCGCCGCCCTATACAAATTGATGAGTTTTCTGAAAGTTGTCAAAAACTTGAAAGTGTTTGCATGATAACATCCATACTCGGGTGACATACAACAATTAAGCAATTTAAAACAACCTTTTAATGAATTATAAAAATAAAAGGTCACAAGTCTTGAAATTAAAAAATTAAAACTATTGAACTAATTCTTCTTAAATTCTTGATATTATCTTTTCAATATATATACACGCACACACAAAAAGATATAACATTAAATTCTTATATTAAGCGGCAAAAATGCGTTGGCCATTATCTTTATAAAATCCAATCGATTATTTTCTTCATTAGAGAAGTACTACTATTTAATTAGCTAGAAAATCTCATCCACTAAATGGGGTATATTTAAAAGTTAAAAACTCGTGTAGGACCGTTTTACTGTCGAACCTATAAGACGGATCCTACACGACTCACACTCGACCCGCCCGTTTATATTTTATTTTTTTCTTATTTGTTTATTTTTCTCGTGCCTTTTATTATCTTTGACGTTTCTTTTCAGTTTCCTTCTTTTCCTTTTTTTTTTCGCGCCAACGTTTCGGTGTCTCCTTCATTTTTGATTTTCGATTTTGGATTTTTAATCGTGTTTTGATACTTGAGATAAACTCCGCAACAACCTCCGTCATTTTTCCGTTTTGTTTTTCGAGTTCGTTGCTTTTCTCCGTGTTCGATTTTAGGGTTTTGCTCGTGTTCGATTTTAGGGTTTTTTCCGTTGGTCTCTCGCGGCGTTGTGTGTTCCCGCCATGTATTTAATTGTTGCCATTGCTTTCAACCTTTGAAGTTTGCGTACTTAATTTTATAATTTCGCAAATTTTTCTCGTATTTTTCAAAAAAATAAATTGGAGAGGAGATTTTCTATTTTTCGTGGTGTACTTGATGGTATTTATGTGTAGATTTATTGTTAGTCTTGTGATTTTTGCATTGTTTTTTTGCCCTACTAACAAAGTGTATGTGATTCTAGAGTTGTTTTATTCTTGTGTTTTTCTTTGTTTGTTGAATTTGACTATTATATTGTACACATGTTTCGTAAATTTGGCTAAATATTATGCATGTTTCTTACATTTTAAATATCCTCGAAGATATATGAATATGCATAGTGGAAGTTTCATACTTGATGCTTAATAGTATCATTAATTGCTTTTAATGTATCATTTTTATGTCATATTTTTACTTTTAATAAATTGCGAGTCTCATTGTTGTATTTTATTTTGTTGATTTTTTGTAGCATTTGAAATTTCACATTATCTGTCATTGCATTGTTATATGTTATAGTGTAATGTCTTCAACATTTGTTAATTTGAGCTTGGCGTTGTTTCTAGTTCATTTGTCTTCATTTTCTAGTGTTTTTATCGTGTTATTCACAATGTTTTGTAGTTTTTGGAGTGGAAGATGACATGACAAAAGATATTGATACATATGAGAGGTAGAGGGAGGGGGAGAGGGAGGGAATGGGTAGTGGGGACTAACAAGAAGTTGATATAAAGGAAGATTTAAAGGAATCACAAGATATTGATAGTCCAAGTAAAGAAGTTATTCTTTGAGGCGTCGACGAAGAAAGCCAAAGTGTTAAAACGTCGAAGAAGAAAGCTAGTGTTGAAATGTCGATGAAGGAAGCCTCTCTGTAAACATCGATGAAAGAAGCCCCTGTTGAAACCTTGATGAAGGAAGGTCCTGTTGAAACATCGATGAAGGAAGGCTGGTGTTGAAACTTCGATGAAGGAAGCCCTCATTTGAAACATAAATGAAGGAAGCCACCGTTGAAAGCTTGACAAAGGAAGCCCTTGTTGAAACCTAGATGAAGGGAAAAGTTGATGAAAAACAAGTTAGTTCGGATAAGATGTTGATGAAAAACAAGTAAGCATCTGTTGACGCAAGACTGAGTAATTTTGCTGAAAAAAAAATATCTTCAATGAAGGAAATCAGTGAGAGTGTTGGTGAGGAAAAAGGATTGGCAGAGGAAGTTGGTAAAAATCCTCGCAAGAAAAGAAAGCTATCGGAAGATGATAAGAAGAGGTTAGTATACTTAAAAGTATTAGTTTTTGTCTTCAAAGTATCATTATTTGTCCGAAAAGTATCGAGTGTATGTCACATAAATATTGATTTTAATCATGTAATATAAATCAATGTCTATATGTCAGAAGTATCATCTTTTATTATGAGAAGTATCTAAAATTGATTTAAAAGTATCACTATTATATGCCCTGTTTTGTACGTTAATTGCATCTAAAATTGATGCTAAAAAGCATAAGAAATTAGTGTACTTAAATGTATTAGTTTTACTCTTCAAAGTATCATTATTTGTTTAAAAAATATCAATGTATGTCACATAGATGTTGATTTAAATCATGTAATATAAATCAGTGTCTATATGTTAGAAGTATCATTTTTTTTTTATTCTGAGAAGTATCTAAAATTGATTTAAAAGCATCAGAAATTGCTTTAAAAGTATCATTTTTTAATCTGAATAGTATCATATTTGATACTTCAAAGTATTATAAATTGCTTTCAAATTATTATTTTTCATATGTGATTAATTAATCATATATTATTTTTTTGCAGCACGTTTCTTATGCAATGTAGACTTTAGGGTTTATTTGATGTAGTGAACTATTTGAATGATAGACAAAAAGAGGATGAGAAGAGTATTGGTTTTGGTGGTTAATAGAAGCTTAAAGTTAAACATTTACCTGCTCAGATGCTTTTATGGTTGGTGCAAAGGTTTAATGGGAAGAGTCGTTTGCTTAGTATTGATGATAAGAAGAGGTTTGTTGTTACCGCTGATGATATTTGTGATGTTTTTATGCTACCGAGGAATGACCGTGATGTGTTAGTTTTTAAATGGAGTGATAGTTTAGATCTGATTATTCAGTTTAAGAAGAAAGTTGGGATTGATGGGAGTTCTAGTGTTGGGACTTTAAAAAACAAGTTGATGAATGGTTTTAAAGAAGGAGGAGATGATTTTAAACGACTGTTTGTTTTGTATAGCTTATCAACTTTATTGACCCCGAGTGCGAATCGAACTGTTGATGTTTCGTGCTTCAAGTTGTTGGTGGATATGGATGACAATGCACATTTTGACTGGTGTTCACGTGTTTTGGAAAAGCTTGGCAGAGTAGTTGATAATTTTAACAAGAAGTCAACAACCTATAAATAAGCGGTTGTATATTGACATTGCAGATTATATCTTTGCATCGACTGAAAACAAATGGCAAGGGAATGCTGAACTGTTTGATCCGCCTCTCATTCAACACTGGACGACTCAGCGCATAAGAAATCATGTTAAACAAGAGAGGAGTGCTGAAGAGTTTGGCCAGGGGGAGTGGGTGGAAGACGTTTATCCTATTTCTAAGAAAACCAAGCCTGTTGATGAAGAGAAAATACGTAGTTCAACTGATGGAGGTACGGTTGAGAGGGGAAATTAATTCTGAGAAAGAACATCTTGAGAAGGAAAAATCTGAGAAAATTGATGAATCTTCAAGAATCATCAAGTTTGAATTAACACAGGGGCAGCCAACCGATGATGATATTAAGAAAATTGCGAAAAAATGTAAGTTAACTGTAACATTTATTTTCATCTTAAATTAACTCTTTAATCCTGAAAAGTATCATTTTTTGATTAAAAAGTGTTACATTTTTGCAGGGGGTGCATAAAGCCAGTTTGTTGTTGAAAAGGACATGGAAGTTATAAGCCATGTTCATATGGAGAGACTGCAATCAGAAATGCAGCATGAATAGGCAAATACTTCTTCATCACCTGATGATGAATTTTTCTCAAGTGCAAAACTTTACGAGTACATCGATGATGTTGTGAAGAATTTCCAGAAGAAAAAGAACGTAATGACCCATGCATAATGACCCCATGCCTAGGTTTGATCTTTTAACCCCTGAGGCAAAGTCACCCTTGTTGATGAAGAACCAACCAATGAAGCGAATATTGATGATGTAGTCCAATGACTGAATGAAAGCCAAATCGATGAAGTAATCCAATCACAAATTCAGCATGCAGCACAAGTTATAGGCAGTTTAGGTAATATATGTAGAGTATTAGTTAAATACTGAAAAGTATCATGTTTGTTTGCATAAGTATCTGTTTTTTTTTTTGAATAAGTATTTGTGTTCTTTGAATAAGTATCTGATATCTTAGAAAAAATATCTGTTTTTTTTTGAATAAGTATCTGTTTTCTTTAAATAAGTATCTTTTTTATTTGATAAATTATTTATCTAATGTATCTAACAAACATGTGATTCTTGGCCTACCAAAGGAACGAGTTCTTTTCATTCGGAATTAATGAAGAAGAAGAATAATAGGGATTTGGCTGGAATGACCCGGAAAGAGAGAGACATTGATGATTTCTGTTTTTTTGTGCATAGTCCTCGAAAAGCGCAAGTAATAAAGAGGTTTATTGGATATTTACTTTGATGATAAATGTTATTATTTTGCATATTTTTGTGTGTGATTTTTGTGCGATTTCTATTTTTCTTGTGTGTGATTGTACGTATTTTTGTGTCTTTTCGTCCCGTTTTATAGGTCATATGTTAAGTAGGGTATTTTTGTTTGTTTCGTAGGTTTTCGTAAAAAGAAACCTTGAACACGGGCTAAAACGGTCAAAAATGGGCAAAAGACGGTCAAGGCGATCGAATATATGCGTGCGCGCGAAGATGCACGGCGCACACTTGAGATAGTAAAGAAAAATAGACGCGTGTGCACTTGCGTGCGGCGCACAATGTCAAACCTTGACGTGAATGTGCGAGCCGCGCACGAGTGCGTGGACGCGCACAAGGGTCCAACGGAGCGCGAATGCACGCGGCACGCGCAAGAGGCTGGCGCACAAGGCCGCAAGTCGCGCGCAAGGTAAGCACTGCGCGGATGCGCACCAGCCAAATTTTCCAGATTTTGTTTATTCATTTTTCCTTTTCCTTTTTGGATTCTGCCATCTTGTATAGGGTTTTAGGCTAATAAATAGCACTTTGGGGATCCATAATTTCGTACACTCTTATTCTTAGCACTTTTAAACTTCAGTTTTTTGGTATTTTTCTCTTGCTTTTCATCATTGGGATTGCTTGGGTTCTTCCCCTTGAAGTTATTTTGCTGCTTAATCAAACAGTAATATTTCTTCATCTCTTTTATCTGATTTCAATTGTTGGGTGATTATTATTATTATTGCATGATAATGTTTATGATTGTTTTCTTTCATTCAATTGAGATTGTAGGTCCCAAGGGGTGTGTGAGTGTAAGGTTTAGAAGGGGGTTGAATAAACCTTACCAAATTTTTCGATTTAGTCCTTTTAAAGGTTCGAGTTGATACTACACAAAAGTGTCCTTGGTGGACAGCCAATTTAGTTAATCAAGAGAATTAGTCACTCAACAGACTCATCGAGCTGTTGATAGAATAACTCAAATTGTTAAGACTGAATTAGCTCAACTGTGGTTTGTTTTTCATTGGAAGACTTAACACCCTTAAGTTTGGTTTAGTAGAGATTTAAAGCTTGATTTAGTACTTAGAAATTATCCGTTGGATAGCAAATATGTCGGAATTAAACAAATAAGATGCAGAATTAAAGTCTTTGAAATGTAAAAGACACGATAAGTTTTTATAGAGGTTCAAGATGGGGTAATTCTTCTACTCCTCTCTTCTCCAACTCCCGGAGGAATCCACTAGGTATTGATCAAGATACAAAGTGGTAACAGTCCCGGATACAAGTCTTGATCACACAAAGACTTGATCCTTTGGGACTCGGGCCCGAGACGCCTTGATCACTCACCGCTTCTCGCGACTCGCCTTCTTCACGGGAGAATTTGCCTTGCTACTACCCCACTTGCTTAAGCTCTTTGGATTTGATCATGAAGCCCTCCAAAAGCTCAAGACTTGGTTCAACCTTGAACCTTCCTACAATCCTTCGTGGAATGTAGACCCCTTGATTCTTGATAATTTCCTCTTCAACCGATTGAAGTTATCTTTCCTTCACAAGTGAGTGTTGGATTGATGTTCTTCGTAGTGTAGGCTTGAGGATTGAGCGTTTAATAACTTGAGAATATTTCAGGTTACAAAATGTTTCTTTCTTGCTTGTATGGTCAAGGTAACCTCTCGTAACCTCCGTTACTTTTTCTCGAGTTATTCCTCGCCTTTTATAGTGATCTTTCAAAAATCACGCCGTTGAAGAGATAGGCTTATTTTTGAAATTCACTTGTGGTCGTTGGCTTGTCTTGTTGCAGCCCTTGGAATTGCCATTTCCTCGTATGAATTGTTCTTCACTTTTTCGAGTTCGACACGGTGTAGTGCTTCCCATTGGTTTATTCCTTTTGCACGCTTCGAACCGAGCACTTTGAGAAAGGTAGTATGGAGATATTACTTGTTTAAGTAATTCTCTTGATTTCTGCAACGGATCTTTTTCATTATCTCGACTTGACATTTCCTTGTTTTCCCCAGGTGACTTAGAGACGCCTTCCAATCATTGGATAACTCTTCTCACTTCAACTTGAGACTTAGCTTTTCTTGAGTTGACTTGACCGATACTCCACTCACCGCATCTCATCTGTTTGCTCCTTCATCGAGTTCCGTCTTCTCTTCTTTTTGCCATACTCACTGTCTTGCAAATGAGTCTTCCTTCTAGTCTCCGGTTGTCTTCTTGCATGTTTGGGCATAGGCGACTTAACTCACTTGACCAGCCCTATTTATTACAATGCGCTTTACAACAAAGAATGGGGTGCCAACTTTCTATTCTAAGTTTTACATGGCATTCATCAAAATCTAAACTATAAATTTCCCAACAATTTCCCCACTTTTTGATGATGCCAAAACTTAAAACATTCAAAATGTAAATAGCAAAGATACATACGATAGTGCATTCACAGAGAATGTATGAGTAGAATCAATTCTTTTATTGATCATAACATTCTTGTTCTCATTACAACCGTTTACAAGGTGTATCAAAGCAAATATTTATCTACACAAAAAAATAAAGAATTTACTGACTTTATTACGGAAGACTTACATAGTATGTATTTACATAGTAAAATACATGAAAGGGTGGAATGAACACTTCATCTCCTTCGCTACCTCCTTCTTTCATCTTCCTCGATTCTGTCATCTTACGGTCTTCTTCTCTTTTTCTCATCTCCACCGCTTTCTTCTTCTTTTCATATGCTTTCCAAGGCTTCTTCATCTCTTCTTAATCTCTCTTATCTTTTCTCCCATAGCTGAGTTTGTCTCTTATTTTCTTCTTCTATTCTTTTTCGCATACTCGGATTGATTTTAGCCACTTGCGATTGGCTACTTGGTCAAGACCAAATTTGGTAGATCCCTCCTTTCTTGCCTGGATCTATGTACTCAATGTTTTTTGGGCGAGGCCTGGGTCCAAACCTCTTCCTCCAAAGATCGCTTCTTCCTCCTCGGGCGTGTATTGTCTGGGGTCTTTTTTTTTCCAAATTTGAGTGACCAGCGGAGTGACCAGCAGATTGATCCGCCGGTAGTCTTTGCTGTCGTCGCCTTCTTCACATAACGTGAGACCCTTTTCCCAAGACAAGTCCCAAGCTTGAGCCATAGACATGTTTGCAAAGTAACCTTCGAGATGCGAGCGTTTTAAATTCATCAACTCGATCTTGGCTCATTTCCTAAATCCGAGATGGCATAAGTGTCTCTGCTCACCGGAATGCCTCCATGTTGTTTCAAGATATTCATAACTCGGGCATCCATTCTTCCTTCCACTTCCTCCATCCCCGCTTCAATTGTCTTTCTCTTTTTAGCCATAGATATAGCGAGTGTTGGAGTGGCGCGAGTCACTGAGTTTGTCACGATAATATCACCGTGACAAGACCTTGTTGGGGTTTGTGCAATCATTAAGGTCACATCTCTCGATTCTTCCCCTCAACAGACTTTCCTTCTTTCTCCTTGTAACTTCCTTAGTCAGTTTTCTTTCCCTTTACAAAATTTCCTCCTTTTCACCTCGAGGATCTCTTTAGCGCTTTAAAGTATTCCTCTTCCCCCTTTTTTCGCATCATCAAAGGAGAGAGGAACACCTAGAAACATATCTTGGAAAGCGGAAGTCGAGCTCGCGATAGCCGAGTTCTGTCTCAAGTCTCGCTGCAGTGTATGCGGCACAAAATTGAGCGAGTAGCGTTGAACTCTCTTGAAATTAACTTCATCTCGGGATGAGAAGGCTGAATTTTCTATCCATGTTTTCTTCCATACGCTGGAGATCACTCTTATTTTGCTCACGCAATGACTTTATCTCGGCAAAGTGTGAGCTTCATGCATGTGCTCGATGTGTTCTCTCAATTTCGTTTTTGCATCGGCATTCTCGGCTCTCCATACCAGCTTGTTGAACAATGTTCAAATATCTAGCTTGTTCCACATGCATTGTTTCTTCTTTGTTGCCACCATTCCCGATTCTCGATCAAGTTATGGCTCTCAAGTCGCCAGTAAGGTTGGCATCTCATTATCCAGATCTCATGTCCATAGAGGCCTGGTGCCTCTCCATCCGTTCAATTTCAGAAATAATACTTTGAACACCTCCCGAACTTCACCTTGTTTCTTCCGTTCGGTGGACGGCCATGCGGCGTCAAAGTCATAGTCACCGAACGATGGTGTCGGATGGAAGAATAGGATCTGGTCTTTGGAAGAGCGCGAGATCGTTCTCGACTCGTCGGGAGGTCGGGTACTTCTAGAGAGAAAGGAAATGATTCTACAAAGGAATCATCACGCCAACCGGGATTTGTTCAATGATGAGAGGTACGCTGCGTGAAGTTCCTTTTGGAGTCGAACCTGCTGCAGGGGAGCCTGTGAAGTGGACTCTGTTTGGTGGGGTCTTTTGTGAAGTGGACCCATCTTTCGAGCCTTAGTTGTCTCAACAGCCTTCGTTGGTCTCACTGGTTTTTCCAATTGAGTGGACCGTCCTCGGCCTTATCGAAGCGTCATCGGACGATGATGAGATTTCCATTGGTGGCTCACCATCAAAATTGAAAGTTTGATGAGTAGTCTTGAGATCGAGACTTGCTCGTCTTTGGGAACATCCTCACCGAGTCTTTTGGATCTGCACGGGGATGACTCACTTTCTTCGTCGCCGATCCCAAAAAGGTTACATCGATTATCCTGGGAATCATGAAGCGCGCTTATCTACTTTTCGAGATGGATCAATGATAGCGGGAGGGATGTTCTCTACTTCACTTCTTTACCCCGAAGTCTCAACCTCCCGTTGGCCTTCATTACCTCTTGTAGTCTCAATCTGCGGTGAGGCCTTGGACCTCCCTTTCGGCAGTGTCATGCCTTAGGGTCTTCGTGGTGGCATCCATTGGAGTCTCAACCCCATGGATTGCACTTTCATCGCCAGTGTTAACTCCCGGGTCTGTTCTTCCTCGTCCCTCAACCGCATCGCATCGCGTCGTCATTAGCCTTCGTAGCGGTTGGCACCTCGGCTAAGACAGTCTCAACTGCCTCGAGCTTCGTTGATGGCAACTTCCTGTTCATTTTGTGTTTGTACTTTCTCCACTTCGCCTCCTAGATTCGTTGTGGAGTCATCTGCAACATCCTCCGACTTCTTTGCCGCAATGAGGGAGTTTCCCCTCACCGGCGCATCACCGAGTGACTTGGAATGGGGTCACTCGTCTCCAAACTCCCGGATATTTCTACTGAGTGTTCGGCCGTTGGGGCGGTAGTAAAGACACCTTCATTAGGGGTTGGCTCAATGGGGTCCCCACTAACCCGCCATCGCGATTCCTTTAAATCCTTCTTCCGAGTGAGTGGGAAGTGGTGGCGCAACAACGGTGGCGATTTCTTTGCACTACTCCCATTGGATCGATTTCACCGTGTTTTGGAGGACTCTCCTGGTCCCTCCATCATGCTTTTCTCATGAAGAATTCGGATTCATGCATTGCTTGCTGCATTTGCAACTCTTACGTGGCGGCAATGTCCAGATCCTCATCACTTTCGATAGAATATCGAAGTGAGGATGTGTATGTTCGTGGTGCCAATGAAAGGGCGAGATCTTTCCTTCTCACGTGCCTCGCCTTCCTCTTCTTCAGGCGATTCGAGTTCACGAGTTCATCCAAGAAAGTTCAGATTCCTCTTCTTCTTCGATAAACTTGGGCCGTTGGAATTGTTCCTTGATCGACTCAATTTCCACTTCCTCCACTCACGCACGATTTTGGATGTCCGGGTAAGGTGGGGATAGGATCATCACATCACTATTATCTCTATCGCCTTCTTCACTGCATTTAACTACAACTGTGTCTTGATTTGCCTCTGTTGACGCTTGGCTTCAGCAGACTTAGTGTTTTCATCTATAATATCTAGAGACTCTACTTCTCCAAAGTCTCAGATCTGCTCGGTGAGTGGTCGACTCGGCCGGTTTCTCAAGCTCGGAGTGCTTGATGATTCTTCTTCGTCTCTAGTTTGTACCGGGAGGGATTTTTGGTTGAAAAGAGTTTCTTCCCGAGTCTTGGGCGGGGGCGGGGGCGTGTCTTTGTTTTCTTACGAGGAGCAGCCGTCTTGGCTTTTCGGTTCTCCTCTTTTTGACGATCGGAGAAGGTAGTTGAGAGTCCTTCTCGACCGCTCGCTGCTGGGGTAGGAGACACGGCTACGGGGTAGGTGACTCGGCGGGCGGAGCAATTTTGTTTTTCTTTCTGCGGAGCAAAGATCTTCTTAGCATTTAGCGCAGGGGGGCAACAGATTCTCTTAGCGGCTGCGGGGGCAACTTTCTTCTTTGGTGGAGAGGAAACAATCGTATCTTCAGGGTCATTCCCCCTCACTCGTGTCGCCTCTCTTGGCGTAGGCTCTCTTACGTGCGCCGAGAGGTTTGATCTCGAACATCCTCTTGTTTACATGGAACGCCTTTCCATGTCTAAGAGGACTCCTTTCACCTCCATCACCGAATCACTGGGCCATATCCTAGGGATCCTCCAAATGCACCATCTTCCTTGAAGGATTTGTTCCCTACATTCTCGCGATCTGCTGTAGACAAACTCAAATTTCCCATTTATTTTCCTTTCTTCAATGATCGCGGCCATTACGATCAATTTTCTTTTAGATTGGTCAAAGCCAAATTTGATGTCTATGCATTTGGCCACTATGTCCAACAGTTTGTGGTAATCCTCCTTCAACCTCTTGTTTGCCGTGTAAACTATTTTATCAAGATAGTCGGGCTTGGCTACTTCCTTCCAAGCGGCCAGGTTTACATCAACCGTTGATTTTTGATGCTCCTTCCGTCGGTAGTGAGCGGTGTTCACCAAATCCTTGGCGAGAGATGGTGAACTTCTTTCCATGAACAGAGGATCTTATCCCTTCATCGCGTGAATCTCGGCGTTCACGTGAACTGCGTGCGACCTCTTCCACATAGATCATCGAGAACTCCATCGTCGAGAAATGGTTTCACACGACGGTTCGAGCTTTTCAGCGATTTTCTTTATGAGGCGTCATCGGACCCTTGTTTGACCATGCCCTCAAAATCCACCTGGTCGACCACGTGTGGATTTGCTTTCCTAGCTTGACAAAATCATAGGTTGATGCCATTTTTCAGGATTTCACCGAAAAGAATATTAGAAATTTGATTTGAATATCGAGAGGGTTTTGAGAGAGTTTTGCCTTTTCTTCCGAGATAGAAATGAACCGTTTTGGTGATATGTGAGAGAAAAAACAGACAAAAAATGGGGTAAGTATGGTTTCACGAAAGGACGTGCGGGTGGTTTTTGAAATGTGATCGAAATCAACGGCTTAGATTTAGCACGCGATTAGCATTTAATGTCTCGAATTTAATGCGTGACATTTATATCCAATCATAAGCTTGGTATGCAGCTTTTTGTCTATACACATCATCATTATCTTTGACGTCATTCTTAAAAACATTCCCGCTTAGTAAAACGATTGCGTTTTTGTCACTTTGCTAATAAATGACTCAGCTTATCCCTTAGATGATTTAACTCTTACGGTCACGAGTTCTCTCGGTGATGACTCACTGTCGGCTAATTCGGTATAGTCAAGTCTCTCCGACATGGTGATTCATTTAGGCGATTTTGAGAATTCAGATCCTTTTTCTCTTTTTGTGTTCCATTTCTTTTCTTTGAGTCTTCGAGTGTTAGCTCACCGATTAACCCTAACTCATGCTTGAGTTCTTCAAATCTTGACTCACATAATGGTATTGTGAATATGTCGACCAACTGTTTATCGGTTGAGATATATTCCAATATGATGTCCTTCTTTTCAACATGATCTCTTATGAAGTGATATCGACATCGATATGCTTTGTTCTTGAGTGCAACACGATTTCGAGTGATTGCAATTGCACTTGTGTTATCACACATGATTGGAATTTCCTTTTCTTCAACTTCATAGTCTCTCACTTTGCCTCATCCATAGGATTTGGGCACGTTTCCGCAACTATGTATTCTCGCCTTTGTAGGGTGGCTATTGAATTTTGCTTCTTGCTAAACCAGAAATCAGCTGTTTCCAAGCATTTGACATGTGCCGAGGTGCTTTTCTGTCAACTCGCATCCAAGATAGTCGTAGTCCGAATAGCCAATTAGCTTGAATCCACCTTCCTTTGGATACCATAAGCCAACTTCTTGGCTTCCTTTCAAAATATCTCAAGATTCTCTTAGGCTCTTTGTCATATGACTCTCTTTTGGAGCAGATTGAAATCTCGCACATACACCTACAACAAAGGTTATGTCCGGCACGCTTCTTTGTGAGATAGAGCAATGATCCAATAAGTGCTCTATATCTTGTTTGATCTACAGCTTGCCATCTGCATCCATGTCCATTTTGATCGATATATTCATTGGTATTTTCTGTAAGACTTCTCCTCCATACCAAATTTCTTCATTAAATCTCTGGTGTATTTTGTTTTGACTTATGAAGGTTCCATCCTTGATTGTTTCACTTGGAGTCCAAGGAAGAATGTCGCCTCTCCCATCATGCTCATTTCAAATTTGCTTTGCATGAGGTTTGCAAATTTTTCACATAGCTCTTTGTTTGTGGATCCAAAAATGATGTCATCCACATATATTTGAACAAGCAATATGCTCTTCTTGTCTTGAATTACTGAAAAGTGTTCTATCGACTTTTCATTTTGTGAATCCATTCTCGATTAGGAATTGTGACAAAGTATCATACCATGCTCACGGGTGCTGTTTCAATCCATACGAGCTTTCTTGAGTTTGTATACCTTATCTCCAAGAGTCTTCTTGCTCAAATCCTGGAGGTTGTTCAACATACACTTTTTCTTCCAATAAACCATTTAGGAATGCACTTTTTACATCCATTTGATATACAATGAAATTCTTGTGAGCTGCATAGGCAAGAAACATCCTTATTGCTTCCAATCTTGCTACGAGAGCAAATGTTTCATCAAAATCTATTCCTTCTTCTTGGCAATATCCTTTGGCTACTACTCTTGCTTTGTTTCTTACCCACAGAACCTTCCTCGTTCATCTTGTTTTACGAACACTCATTTAGTACCAATAACGTTTTGATGGGTGGGTCTTTGAACTAATTCCCATACTTTATTTCTTTCAAACCGATTCACTCTTCTTGCATAGCTTGAATCCAATGTGTGTCATTCAATGCTTGTAACACATCTTTAGGCTCTATTTGTGAGATAAAGCATGTGAACATAGCTTCTTGTTGAGTTCGATCTTGTTTTGACACCTTCTCTTACATCGAGGTTGAAGTAAGTTAGCCGGATTGATCGTCTAGCAGTTTGTGTTGCTTTGATCGACTCTCTCGAATCACTTAGCTTGCAAATTTTCCAGCATTTTATGAGACTCGGCTATCTCATCTTCATCGAGTTTATAATTCCGGCTTGACTTGATATAGGGATTTTTCGTATGTTTGGATGATTCACTTATCGGTGACTCTTCAATATCTTCTCCATTTACATTTGGCTCATCGAATACCACATGAATGGATTCCTCTGCAACCATAGTCCTTTTGTTGAGTACTCTGTAGGCTTTGCTTTGTGAGTATCCCAAGAAGATACCTTCATCGACTTTAGCATCGAAGACCTTTAGATTGTCTTTTCCATTGTTGTGGATGAAGCATTTACATCCAAATATTCTAAAATATGCAACATTTGGTTTTCACCCCGTCCAAATCTCATAGGGAGTCTTTGTCACCGTTTGTTTTATCATACATCTGTTTTGAGTGTAGCAAGTTGTGTTGATTGCTTGCCCAAAAATCTTTTTGGTAACCCCGCTTCACTAACATGGTCCTTGCCGCTTCTTTGAGAGTTCTATTCCTTCTTTAACTCCATTCTCATTGTGGAGTCCTTGCTGCAGATAATTCATGACCAATGCCATTTTCAATACAATACTTGAGTTATTATCCCATTGACAAACTCGGTTCCTACCGATCTTATTTTGATAATGGTTTGGCTCTTTTCATTTTGAATTTTCTTCATCAACTCGTGGCGGTTTCTCAGAGTTTCTTTCTTTTTACACATGAATATAGTCCATGTATATCTTGAGTAGTCATCTACTACCACCAAGGTGTATTTCTTTCCACTTATGCTAGCCGGTTCCACCGGGCCAAATAGATCCATATGTAGCGGATGTAATATTATTGTTGAAGATGGACATGTCTTTTCTTTGAATGAAGATTTGATTTGTTTTCCCTTCGACATGCATCACATATACTCTCCTTCTTGTATCTATCGAGTTTGGAAGTCCTTCCACAAGATTACTACAGCAGCTTGTTAATCGTTTTGAAATTTAGGTGGCTCAGCTTTTTGTGCCACAACCAACTTGATTCAGCTGTGCTTTTGGCTAATAGACAGGTGTTGTGTGTAGCGGTTGACCAATCTACTACATACATGTTCTTTTGTCTGCATCCTTGCAACACAACTTCATTCGATTCAGTATCCTTGATTTGGCATATACCCATGTTAAATCCAACATTATAGCCCTTGTCACAGAGTTGACTGATGCTTAGCAAGTTGAAGTTGAGTCCTTCAACATATGCAACATCTGTGATTTCTAATCCGTTCCTCTTGATGGATCCAATGCCTCTTATTTCACCTGGAGCTTCATTTCCTCCAAATATGACTTTTGCTCCTTTAACTTCCTTGAATTTTGACAGATTTTTCTTGTTTCCTGTCATATGTCTGGAACAACCACTATCCATGTACCAGGTTCCTTGGCACTCAGCTGTTCCTTGAACCTGCAATCAAGAAAATTAAGTTTTAGGTACCCATATTTGTCTAGGTCCTGAGGGGTTAGAGTTGTAAGATGATCCAACCAACTTATAGCCAAATGATTTGACTCTAAGGGGTTGCCATCTATCAGTGCCATAATCATAATTAATCTTGGCAAATTGCTTGGGGATTTTAGGTTCATACAACTGTCTCTTTTGTCTGTATGCCTGTGTATGTGTTTTAGCAATCGCCTTCTTTGGGTAATTGTGGTGTCTCTCGAGTGTAGTGCCTAGGTGCATATGTGTCTTTGATGAAAGCTCTTATACTTTTGGAATGGCCTTTCTTTGAGTTCTGGCCTTTGCCATTTGGGCTTATATTCCATAAGTCTATTCGATAGTTCACATTATTCCAATCACTTGGCTTGGATATTTTCTACCATTCCCATCATATGTATTTATTTTATAGATTTTCCTGGGTTTTTGGTAGCTCTGTTTCTTCTTTACAGTATTTTTGCTTGGAGTTTGTTGAGGAACTCGATCAATCTCTTCTCACTGTCCTTTCAGCGCACTCAACTGGCATGTTTTTCCTTTTCCTTTATAACCAAGGCCGCTTTGCTTGTAATTGTGCTTTGGGGTGAATGTGTGTGCACCCTTTGGAGTTTTGGATTTTTGGACTCTTCATTGCTTGAAGATCCTTTTTCCAAAATTACTTTCGGAGTTTGACATAGCACGAGGAATTAAATCCTAAGCTTTGTCTTGTCTCCACATTCTCTTTGAGTCATAATAAGATCATCCAATGATTTAGATGCCTTAGTGAATGAGGCAATCACATTTTGAGGTCATTCTCCCTCTTTTCTATGGCAGCTATTTCTGCTATTAGCTTGGCATTTTCGGCCTTTAAACTTTCATTCTCATCAGCTATTTGACTTAGAGTACTCGGCTCCTTAGTCACCGTGAGTTTTGCTCTTGAGTAGGTCAAGCTTTTTTTTCCTCATTTAGTAGTGTGTGTGAGGATTTAATGTGTTCAAAATCTTTCATCATTTTGCCTAATGAATCATAAAGATCGGTGGGTGATGAAGTGTGTGTGTCACAATCACTATCACTAGAATCGAGTTTGATGAGTTGGAGTGTACCTCATCTTCTTGGTCGAGTTGATCTTGTTCCTTGGCCATCAAACGGATCGGGGCTTCTTCTCCGAGTCACTTGAGTAGTCGGCTTCACTACTCTCGACTCGGCTATGTCTTTGACTCAACATTCTCTGCAGCCAACATTGCCTTTTTCTTTTCTTGTCTTCTTTCTCAAAGACCTTTCTTTCTTCTTCATTCCCGTATTTGTTGACTACGAGGATATGGGCGATCAATGGCATAGTGACCTGTTGCCTCGGTTCCAAAGATAGATATTCAACCTTTTGATCACTCTTTCCATTCTTGGATTGTCGGCCCTTTGATATTGACTTTTGATGATATGTTCTCATGGTTGGCCTATCTTCCCTTGACTTGGAGGGAGCTGAGTGTCTTCTGGAAGATTCGCCCTTGCCTTTCTTGTAGTTCTTATTGAAGAACTTGTTGAACCTTTTATCCATCGGGGCTATTTCTTCGGATCAATGACTTCTTTGACCTCGGCTCTCTTTCCATCCTTAACAATTAGAGCAAATTTTTTTGGGTACAACTGTCTCTTCCTCGATCTTTTCTTCTCACTCAAATTCGTAGGCTTTGAGATCCGAGAATAGTTCATGGTTGGAGGTCTTCGATAAGTCCATGGAATGTTTTAGTGCCATGACCTTCATTTCCCATTCAATTTGAGACTTTTTAGGATCCTTTTTAGGATCTTCATACACATTTCATCTGTATATTCCTTTCCAAGTGCGTATAGCTCGTTGGTGATTTACGTGAACCGAGCATCCAGTTGATCCAAGTTTTCTCCTGCGATCATTTTGAAATTCTCAAATTTTTGTACAACCACCGATAATATATTTTCTTTGATTTGCTCTGAGCCTTCACAAATCAATGTTAGTTTGTCCCAGATTTCTTTAGCCGTTTTGCATGATTTGACTTTATTGAACATGGCTTTGTCCAAGGTTTTGTAAAGGATGTCCTTGGCTACATTGTCCAGGTTGTATCTTTTTCTGTCATCATTTGTCCATTCGATTCTTGGTTTTTCAACCATAGTGGTCTAGGGGCAACATCATCGTCACTTTCAATTTGACTCTTCTTACAATCAGTGTTCACCTTTAAGATTTGCGGTGGCCCATCCTCTATCACTATCCACATCTCATCATGTAATGCTGATAGATGAGCCTGCATACGAATTTTCCAATCATCAAATTCTTCAATTGTGAACATAGGGATGCGTGTCAAATTTGCTTCCATGATAATAAATTTTAATGATAAAAGGAGTTTTGAAAATTTAAGTACTAAAGCAGACTTTGAAAAGTTTGGAGATCTAGTTCAAGAACCGGTCGGAAGGCTCAATGAACCAACCACTCACGATACCACTTGTAGGTCCCAAGGGGTGTGAGTGTAAGGTTTAGAAGGGGGTTGAATAAACCTTACCAAATTTTCGATTTAGTCCTTTTAAAGGTTCGAGTTGATACTACACACTGTGTCCTTGGTGGACAACCAATTTAGTTAATCAAGAGAATTAGTCACTCAACGACTCTCGATTGAGCTTGTTGATAGAATAACTCAATTGTTAAGACCGAATTAGCTCAACTGTGGTTTGTTTTCAGCGGAAGACTTAACACCCTTAAGTTTGGTTTAGTAGAGATTTAAAGCTTGATTTAGTACTTAGAAATTATTAGTTGGATAGCAAATATGTCGTGAGAATTAAACAAATAAGATGCGGGAATTAAAGTCTTTGAAATGTAAAAGACACGATAAATTTTTATAGAGGTTCGAAGATGGGGTAATTCTTCTACTCCTCTCTTCTCCAACTCCTGGAGGAATCCACTAGGTATTGATCGAGATACAAAGTGGTAATAGTCCGGATACAAGTCTTGATCACACAACCGACTTGATCCTTTGGACTCGATCTGAGAGACGCCTTGATCACTCGGTGGCTTCTCGTGCGACTCGGCTTCTTCTTCGGCAAATTGCTTGCTACTATAGCCCACTTGCTTAAGCTCTTTGGATTTGATCACGAAGCCCTCCAAAAGCTCAAGACTTGGTTCAACCTTGAACCTTCCTACAATCCTTCGTGGAATGTAGACCCCTTGATTCTTCGATAATTTCCTCTTCAACTGATTGAAGTTATCTTTCCTTCACAGGTGAGTGTTGGATTGATGTTCTTCGTAGTGTAGGCTTGAGGATTGAGCGTTTAATAACTTGAGAAGATTTCGGGTTACAAAATGCTTCTTTCTTGCTTGTATGGTCAAGGTAACCTCTGTAACCTCCGTTACTTTTTCTCGAGTTATTCCTCGGCCTTTTATAGTGATCTTTCAAAAATCGCCCGTTGAAGAGATAGGCTTATTTTTGAAAGTCACTTGTGGTCGTTGGCTTGTCTTGTTGCGATCCTTGGAATTGCCATTTCCTCGTATGAATTGTTCTTGACTTTTGAGTTCTAACACGGTGTAGTGCTTCCCATTGGTTTATTCCTTTTGCACGCTTCTAGAACGAGCACTTCGAGAAAGGTAGCATGGAGATATTACTTGTTTAAGTAATTCTCTTGATTTACGTCTGATCTTTTTCGATTATCTCGACTTGACCGCATTTCCTTGTTTTCCCCAAGTGACTTAGAGACGACTTTCAATCATTGGATAACTCTTCTGTCACTTCAACTTGAGACTTAGCTTTTCTTGAGTTGACTTGGTGATACTCCACTCACCGCATCTCAAACGCTCCTTGATCGAGTTCCGTCTTCTCTTCTTTGCCATACTCAATTGTCTTGAAGCGGAGTCTTCCTTCTAGTCTCCGGTTGTCTTCTTGCATGTTTGGGCATAGGCGACTTAACTCGGCTTGACCCGACCCTATTTATTACAATGCGATTTACAACAAAGAATGGGTGCCAACTTCCTATTCTAAGTTTTACATGACATTCATCAAAATCTAAACGATAAATTTCCCAACAAAGATTATGACCCCATCCCCAAGCACGAACTAATTTCCTTGTTCTAGGATTAGGATGATTTGATTCAAACAAACAAGAAGCATGAGTATTGACTAATTGATTTGCTTTCCTGAAAAAATTGTTTTACTTGTTGATTAATTGTTTGGCCAACTCTTGGTTGTTTTAAGGGAATAATTGAGATCAAGAGAAGATATTAATCCTGGACTAAATTTATTCAGGGGGTTAGATATGAATCAAAGATGTATTATCTAACCTTGGATTAATGAAAATACCAAATTATGTTGGGATAGTGAGGGAATAATTGAGATCGAGAGAAGATATTATTCCTGGACTAAATTTATTCAGGGGGTTAGATATGAATCCGATATGTATTATCTAACCTTGGCTTAATGAAAATAGCAAATTATGTTGGGATAGCTCTAATCTGTGAATACGTGAGTTATCAGATCTAGGCCTTATTTTTACATGTTTGTTATATTTGTTAACCGCATGGTCAATTAGTTGATATTTTGCTTACACGTTTGATGAGATGATTCCGAAATCCTAGACTTTCATCCATATATTTTTCTCCAAGTTTAGTTGTGTTTAGTTTTAATTTGTCTTTTTAATTATTTTCCTTTAGTTTATTAAAGTTACAAATTTGGTTAGAGTGTTTAGGTTTTATTTTCTATCAATTGTGTTGCATAATAATTATTTGCCGGCTAAGTCTTCCTTGAGAGACGACTTGTGGTCAACTTGCTACCCTACGATTGATCTCGTTCTCTTGCGAGAATTGCTAAATTTATTTTAGGTGTTTAGCGGTCGAACAAAATTTTGGCGCCATTGCCAGGGAAGGCTATAGGCTTAATAATTATTGTATTTCTTTTCCGTGTTTATAAATTATGATTCTTTTTGTTTTTTCTAGTTTAGAACTCTTTTTGTTTCTTTTGATTTTTACTTCATTCCACTGGTGCGTTTGATCTATTTTTCTGTGTTATTTATGTAAGGATGTATAAATCTCAATCGGGACTTTGTGCCTTTCATGGACGATATCGATCGAGTTGTGAGACGAACAAGGAAAGAAGGGGACAATTCTACGGATAGCAGCGAGGATTCTCGCAATCACGTTCCTAAATAAGAACAAACAGACGAATCAGAGATGGGTGAAAATCAAAATGGAAACAACATGGAGGCACGCCAGCCTTCGATGCGTGAGTTCGCACGCTTTTTCATTGGGACTGCGACCTCTTGCATCACACTGGGGCAAGAAACACGAAACTACGAGCTCAAAACAATGAACTTTAATTAGTTGCCATCATTCGATGGGATGCCCAATGAAGATCCTCTTAACTTCATTCGGGAATTCTATTCAGTCATTCAAACTTTTCCTCAACAAGGTTTGGATGAGGATCAGCTTAGGATGCGCTGTTTTCCTTACGCTCTGAAGGACTGGGCAAAAACTTGGCTTATGTCTCTACCTCCTAAATGTCTTACTGATTGGGAAGTGGTGTACAATAAGTTCATGGGCAGGTATTACTCTCATCAGAAAACATCAGATTTGCGAGGTAAGATAGCTAATTTTAGTCAGATGGAGGGCGACCCATTTCATGAGGTCTGGGATCACTTTAAGAATTTACAGATTAAATGCCCACATGATCACTACCCATTAGAATTGTTAAACCAATTTTTCTATGATGGATTATCGCATAATTATCAATATATGGTTGACAATGCCAATGGGGGTGACATAAGTGTACATACGGCCCAGGAAATCTATGATATTCTAGAGATGATGAGCGATAATTCACAACAAAAGAGTGCCAGAGGCAAATGGGCTATCGTGAATGAAGTAAGCCCTAGCTACGATGTTACAAAACAATTGGCTAAATTTACAAAGCAAGTACAATTGTTGTCTACAAGGGGGCATCCAACTATCCCCCCTTTTGCCTAGTCTTGCGGGATTTGTGGCGAATTTGGTCATGGGGCCAACGTTTGTAATGCTATCTCCCAGACATACAATTCAGGTTGGCGGAATCATCCGAACTTTAGTTTGGGCAATTCATAAAATCCATCTGATATCTATCCGAGGTCACTGCAACCCCAAGGCCAACCACTCAATTAATCAAGGGATCCATCTTTTGAAGACAACTTGAACTCCTTTATTCAGGCCAGTCAATAAACATAAGAAGGTAACAATAGGCGGTTTGAATCTATGGAAGCTTCGTTTAAGCATCTTGAGACTCAAGTTGGTCAATTGGCGACTCAAGTTGGTGAGATAGCTCGATATGTCTTCAAGCAAAACACACTTCCTAGTCAATCAGCGCAAGCTCAATCCATTACCGTTCTTAAATTTGGTGAGATTTATGATCATGATATTGAGATTCCTTCTTCTATTGTCTCGTCTAACCCTGCAGGTATCGCGAAAATAGAAAAGAAAGTTAACAAAAGTGAAGAAGACATCGATATGGAGGCAAGTACGGGATCACCTTCATACGAACTTTCTATTCCATTCCTAAGTCCATGCCCAAAACAAGATCCAAGTAGTTTCACTATCAATATGACTTTTGGGAATGGTAAAAAAATCGCAGCTATGCTCGATCTTGGTGCCATAATTAACCTTATGCCTTACTCTACCTTTAAACAATTAGATTTAGGGGAACTGAAGTTCACCGGGTTACATCTGCAACTTGCTGATAGGTCCATTAGGTATCCTACAGGCATTGTTGAAAATATTTTTAATCCAAGTAGGTGGTTTAAAAATTCTCACTAATTTTGTTGTTTTGGATATAAAAAAGGATAAAGGTAATCTTAAAGATCATATTATATTGTTGGATAGACCATTCATGGCAACCACTAATACTTTGATCAATGTCAAAAATAAAAAACTTAGTATGAATTCTAGGGCAAAACTATAACGTTTTCAATTTTTGATATAGCTCGTAGTCCTGCATGTGTTTTGAATGATTATTTGATTGTTGACTCGATCGATTCTGCCGTGACAGATGTCCTATGGCAGGAACGTAATATACTTCGAAGCGCAAAATAGCCAGATAAAAATTTCAAGGTGGTAAATAAGGTTTTGCTCGATGACCCACCATGATTTTTTTAGTTGATATCATCAAGCTAATGTTGTTAAATAACTCGCTTCTTGGGAGGCAACCCAAGCGTTTTCCCTTCGTGTGAGTTTGCATGTGTTGTTTGTTCCCTTCACATGGCTTTTGCAGATTTGTAGGCGGATATGTTTATGGTGCCATTTATCGATCTTCGCATTTTTCAGGGATGTATCTTTTTCCTTCTCTTTTTGCGCATTGAGGTCATTGCGTGATTTAAGTGTGGGGGGGGGACCATTAGTCATTGATAAAATATGATGATTGCATGTGGCTATGCTTTTACTTTGCCTTGTGATTATCCCAAGTTTAATAATAGTGTTGTTTAGTCAACTTGAACTAGATGTATTAATTTGGGTTTCAAATATGAAATGACTTTGTGAACTTGATACGTAGGATTTGACTAAGTCGTGAATTAGCCTTTGTGGTGAACGAATTAGGTGACGATTAAACAATAGTCCGAGTTGTGGGGCTTGAATTACTAGATTTCATTGATGTGAATTGAGTTAAAACCCTATTTTTGATATGTGTTAAAAATTTGCTAGCCTTGCAAAAAAAAAAAAAGCATTATAAGGCGCCGAAAAAAAATGCATTATAGAGCGCAAAAAAAAGAGGGAACATCAAGATTATACTCCACTGGTTGATCTGTTTAGTAACTAGGAGCATTCATGAGCCCCATGTTTGACTTTTATGTAAAACGGTGGCTCAAACATGAGTATGATAAACCACAATAGGAGCCTTTAGAAAACATCCTGAATTTATGCCTAGTGGAATAATGTCTCGGAGTTCTAGCGGAAAAAAATTAAAAACAAATAGGGCCAGTAATTGCGTGATTTGTTGTGTGAATAAAAGGGTTACAACTTTTTACGCAAATATGAAATTTAGTAAAGAAAGGCAAACACTTTGATTAATTTTTAACTTTAGCCGAGTGAGTTTATTGCAAAGGTTGGGAACCGATGAGGAATAATCTGAGGTGGATGAAACTTGATGTTATGGAGTAATTGATTCTCAAAATAAGCATTATATTTCTTGATTCAGTTTATGGGCATTATTATTTGCTTGAGGACAAGCAAAAGGCTAAGTGTGGGGTAGTTGTTTTGCAGGTTTTTGTGTGTGATTTGTGTGCAATTTCTATTTTTCTTTTGTGTGATTGTACATATTTTTGTGTCTTTTTGTCCCGTTTTATAGCATCGTATGTTACCTAGGGTATTTTTTTTGTAATTTTCGTAAAAAGAAACCTTGAAAACGGGCTAAAACAGGCGAAAAACGGTCAAGGCGATCAAATATGTGCGCGGGCGCGCAAAGAAGCGCGACGCACACTTGAGACAGTAAAGGAAAATAGACGTGCGCGCAATTGCGCACGGCCCGCAACGTTAAACCTTGATGTGGATGTGCGCGCCGCGCACATAAGGGTCTACGGAGCGCACACGCACGCGCACGCAAGGGCACAAGCCGTGCGCAAGGCCAAAGATCTGCGTGGACGCGCACATGCCAACACCGCGTGGACGCGCACATGCCAAAGACCGCATGGACGCGCACCGACCAAATTTTTCAAATTTTTTTTATTCATTTTTTCTTTTCGTTTTTGGATTCTTCCACCTTGTATAGGGTTTTAGGCTTAAAAATAGTACTTGGGGGATCCATAATTTCGTACACTCTCATTCTTAGCACTTTTAAACTTTAGTGTTTGGTATTTTTCTCTTACTTTTCGTCATTGGGATTGCTTGGGTTCTTCCCCTTGAAGTTATTTTGCTGCTTAATCAAAGAGTAATATTTCTTAATCTCTTTTGTCTGATTTCAATTGTTGGGTGATTATTATTGTTGCATGCTAATGTTTATGATTGTTTTCTTTCCTTTAATCGAGATTATGACCCCATCCCCAGGCATGAACTAATTTCCTTGTTCTAGGATTAGGATGATTTGATTCAAACAAACAAGCATGAGTATTGACTGAATAATTTAGTAAAGAAAGGCAAACACTTTGATTAATTTTTAAATTTAGCCGAGTGAGTCTATTGCGAAGGTTGGGAACCGACGAGGAATAATCCGAGATGGATGGAACTTGATGTTATGGAGTAATTGATTCTCAAAATAAGCATTATATTTCTTGATTCAGTTAATGGCCATTATTATTTGCTTGAGGACAAGCAAAAGGCTAAGTGTGGGGTAGTTGTTTTGCATGTTTTTGTGTGTGATTTTTGTGCGATTTCTATTTTTCTTTTGTGTGATTGTACATATTTTTGTGTCTTTTCATCCCGTTTTATAGCATCATATGTTACCTAGGGTATTTTTGTTTTTTTTTTTGTAGTTTTCGTAAAAAGGAACCTTGAAAACGGGCTAAAATGGGCACTACGGGCGAATGCGCGTGGGCGCAAAGAAGCGCGGCGTACACTTGAGACAGTAAAGCAAAATAGACGCACGTGCACTTACACGCGGCGCTCAATGTCAAACCTTGACGTGGATGTGCGCGCCGCACACATAAGGGTCCTACGGAGCGAGCATGCACGCGCGCGCGCAAAGGCACAAGCCGTGCGCAAGGCAAGCTCTGCGTGGATGCGCACATGCCAGCACTGCGTGGACGCGCACTTGTGCATTGACGCGCACCGGCTAAATTTTTCAGATTTCTTTATTCATTTTTTCTTTTCGTTTTTGGAATCTTCCACCTTGTATAGGGTTTTAGGCTTATAAATAGCATTTGGGGGATCCATAATTTCGTACACTCTTATTCTTGGCACTTTTAAACTTTAGTTTTTGGTATTTTTCTCTTACTTTTCGTCATTGGGATTGTTTGGTTTCTTCCCCTTGAAGTTATTTTGCTGCTTAATCAAAGAGTAATATTTCCTAATCTCTTTTGTCTGATTTCAATTGTTGGGTGATTATTAATGTTGCATGATAATGCTTATGATTGTTTTCTTTCCTTTAATCGAGATTATGACCCCATCCCCAAGCATGAACTAATTTCCTTGTTCTAGGATTAGGATGATTTGATTCAAACAAACAAGCATGAGTATTGACTAATTGATTTCCTTTCCTGAATAAATTGTTTTACTTGTTATTTAATTGTTTGGCCAACTCTTGATTATTTTGAGGGAATAATTGAAATCGAGAGAAAATATTATTCCTGGACTAAATTTATTCAAGGGGTTATATATGAATTAGAGATGTATTATCTAACCTTGGCTTAATGGAAATAGCAAATTATGTTGGGATAGCCTAATTTGTGAATACGTGAGTTATCAGATCTAGGCCTTATTTTTACATGTTTGTTATATTTGTTAACCGCATGGTCAATTAGTTGATATTTTGCTTGCAAGTTTGATGAGATTATTCCGAAATCCTACTTTCATCCATATCTTTTTTTCCAAGTTTAATTGTGTTTAGTTTTAATTTGTCCTTTTAATTATTTTCCTTTAGTTTATTAAAGTCACAAATTTGGTTAAAGTGTTTAGGTTTTATTTTCTGTCAATTGTGTTGCATAATAATTATTTGCCGGCTAAGTCTTTCTTGAGAGACGACTTGTGGTCAACTTGCTACCCTACGATTGATCTCGTTCTCTTGCGAGGATTGCTAGATTTATTTTAGGTGTTTAGCGGTCAAACATTTATGTTCATAATATTTTTTTATTTTTTCAGTTCAAATATTTTTGCACACGCTGGTGATTTCTTATTCCATTTGTCGATGGGATTGACTCGCTGAATGATTCAAGAATGATTTTTGTAAATGTGATTGATGTATAGACGGTCATTTTAAATAAAAGAGCAGTTGAGGCGAACGATACAAACCATTTATATTTCAATACTCAGCACTCTGTAAGTAGTATTTATTTTTGATTTGTTTGGTTTTTATGTGTCAGCTTCTTTTTATCTTTTTACTGTGTTTGCAACAACTATATCTTGTTGATCATTTCAAAGGAAAAGATTGTGCGAAAGAAGTGAGAAGCTGTAAGAGGGTGTGCATGAGAACTTTGAACAAACCAAATTTTAATGCAGTGGATCGGGTAAGAAACTTAGTTTTTTATTTGAAAAGTATCTCTTTATGTTTGAAAAGTATCTCTTTATTCTTGAAAAGTATCTCTTTTTTTCTTGAAAAGTATTACAAACTGTAATGAAGTTTTTGTGTTTCAAATATGTAGATATTTGTTCCAGAAGGTCATTTTGTTGTTGTTGTAATCAACTTTGTTGAGAAGAAAGTTCAATACCTTGACAATTTGGTCCATGATGCAGTAGTTGTTGATGAGTATTTTGGACTTGTGACCTTGGTTGTAAAGTATCATACTGTTATTATTTATGAATTTTATACGAATTAAATTATTCTAATATACTTTGTTTTCTCACAACAAATGTAAATGGCCCCGTTCCTAGAAGAGGAAAATCATGTTAAAGCTCATGAAGTTGCATCATACGCCTGGGAAAATGTTCTTTTTCCGTGGCAAAAGGATGACAAGAATATTGATTGTGGTGTTTTCCTATTGCATCATATGGAAAACTTTGTTGGTAATGTTTACTCATCTCCAGATTTGTCCAAGGTATGAACACTGTTTAAACAAACAATTTGTAGTTTATAATTATTGTATGTGTTTTGATATTCTTTTTTTGTTTTGTCGAAGCTTGTGGAAAGAGGCAGGTTAAGATCTGTATACTGCGCGAGAATTATCTTGTCTGATTTGAATGAAATGAAGGTGAGGAAGTGCTTTAATCTATCAATGACTTCAAGGAACCCATGAAGGAGCCTACCAAGAAACGTCCCAGAAATTGGAAAAAATGAAGCTGTAGAATTATAGAATTAGACATGTTACTATATGTTTTGTCCCACAAAATTCTAGGGTGGTTTGTTGTAAATGTTTGGCATTGTATCTTATTTTATTTTGACAATCTTATCTATTTTGACAATCTTGTTCTATTTTGACAATCCAAAAGTCAATAGGATTTTCATTTGCAGTTCAACATGGCAGATATATCTTAAAAATATCATGTAAAATAGAAAAACATCAGTTTTTGTTTAAAAAGTAACATAATTCTGCACTTGGATGTATAAAATGTTAAACCATTATATTTTAAAAGTATCATTTTTCGAATGAAAAGTGTCAGTAATTACTTCAAAAGTATCATCATTAGAATCATAAAATTATAAAAATTATCATTATGTAAAATAATCTAGCATTTCGAGTCTTGTAAACAAACTTATTTAATTACTTGAGAAAAATCAAACACATTGACAGTCTTCTTCTTGTTCTTTTCGAATTTCGTTTATCCTTTTCATCTTTCATTTGTAATAGGCAGTTGGAAATACAGGATAAACTAAAACGTATCATGTATAATCTGAGAAATATGACTATTTGTGTAAAAAGTAACATATTTCTTTAATGGGATATATAAAATATGAAATCATAATATTTGATGTTAAAAGTATCATCTTTAGAATTAAAAGTATCACTAATCACTTCAAAAGTATCAAATTTATAATCTGTAGTCTTTAGAAAAATATCTAAAATAACCGAGCATTTGGAGTCTTGGAACCAAACTCCTTGGCTTAAGACCAGTCAGACACATCAGCAGTTTTATTCTTGGCCTTTTCTAAACTACCCTTTATCCTTTTTCTTATTCCCTTTGTAACAGATCGAGTAAGATCTTGTAACTTATTAGATGTACTTGAAACAACAGATGATTCATCTTGTTCAGTAAAATTCTGTGCATTCTTCAATGCAGTAATAACAAGAAAATCTCTGTTATATATTTCTTCAATGATCCTTCTTGCCTTTTCATTTGCTTAGCATTTCAACACAAGATCATAATATCTTCGTGCCATTTCATGATGCCAAGGAATGCAGTGACTAGGCTTGTCAGGCTTTTCATTTATGTTATTTTAATTATCCTACACCTTAGATTTTACCATTCTTGTTCATCTTTTTAGAATATATATATTTTCGGTATCTTCACACGAGAATGAAAATGAAGGACCTATAATGAATAGTAACACAAGATACCACACTCTTCAAATTTCTTGCAAGTGCAAGTTATCATGATTCGTAAAGGGTCAAACATGACACGATTTATATCTCCAGCCATAAGATGAGAAGAAATGTTATAAATATTCAATACCTCATCCTCATGAACTAAAGTACAAGTAGTAGAAATTGTGCAATAAACTCTGCCTCAAAGTCTAACAATGCCAACGTGTATACCTCAGAAGCGTGTTTTAACATCCCAGTCAATGGTATGGTAGTTGTTGGAATGGATCTTGATGATTGGAATTCATCAATTTTGTTCTGTCATTCTTCAACTCTTCATTAGCTTTTTGAAAATACCAAAAAAAAATCAGTCAAGCTTGTGGTCTTCTTTGTATTGAATCCCATGACATTAATAGTACTTTCACTCCTTTGTGAGGAAAGTATTCTAGCAGAAAAAAATTCCTTACTTAAGGTTGTGCACCATTTATCCTTTAGTTCATACAATCGTTTGAACCATGTTTGATCCTCCAATCCATATGTGCAACTCATGTTACTCCAACAATTTTCAAAATCAGTTTCATCCTTACATCCTAACAAACATTTTCTAAATGTATTCTTAAAGGAATTATTGCTTTTCAACTGTCCAAACCTGCTCACATCATTTTGGTAAAGATGCCATTGGCATAGCCTATATTTTGTTTCGGAGATAACCTACATGAAAATCTTGACAGAGTTAAAGAACACTTTTATGCGTAAAAGTATCAGTTTTAGGAATTAAAGTATCATATATATATTGATGCAGTCATAGATTAGAAGACATCTATTTAAGGAGGACAAAAAATCATGACACAATTAAAGTACCAGTTTTATGCATAAAAGTATCTGCATTTTGAGTTAAAGTATCATTATCTCTGATACAACCATATATTAGGAAGACAACATTATAAGAATGAAAATACACATGATAGAGTTAAAGTAACACTTTTATGCATAAAAGTATCTGTATATTGAGTTAAAGTATCATATCTTTTCTATTGCATTAGAAATTGTTTGGTCTTGATTAGTGAATATTGTGATAGGATACTTTCCTCCCAAGAATTTCTTAAAAACCTGAAAAAGCCACTCAAATGATTCAGCCTTTTCGTTCGATAAATGCACAACCAAACATCACATTTTCCAATGATTGTTGATGCCAACAAATGGAGCACAAATCAAGTTGTATCTATTCGTGCGATATGTTGTGTCAAATACTACATCTCCAAATATTTTATAATCTTCTCTCATCATTGAGTCTCTCCAAAAAAGGTTTCTTAATTTGGCCATTCATCTAATTTAACTCTAAAATAAAAGTCCTCCTCGGATTGTTGTTCATACAACATTTCAACTAATGTTTGTGCATCCCCACCTTCTATTTCTTTCAGTTTCAAACGATTTACAAAATTCAAATGATCATTGATAGTGTGTCCAACACTATGACCCCTTCTTGCTTCATGTGCCATATACCGATAAGAATTTGTTGGTTTCATTTTGGAAGAAACCATATCTTCTCTGACTTTGCCATTTTCACTTGTAATTTTTCTTTTAGAGCGATGAAGGTGGCTCCACTTTTTCCTAGTAAATTGATAATTATATTCTATAACATGATTCAAAACCTCATAAAGACCTTATTCATTTAATTTTATTCATAATGAAGCATTACATCCTGTACGAGTAACAGGAAATCTTTTCTTTTTTCATTGTTGGAGTTCATGCTCAAATTTCCCGATCTCTTAAATCCTTCAGAAGAGCAGACGAAGTATTTCTCTAGCACAAATCCATTATATTGTGTTCTAATTGTTGCTTTGCGAACACTAAACCCTAGTGCACGACTATGATCATGATACAATTTATGCATATCATCAATTGTCTTCCTTTTAATCCCAACCAGAGAACCATATATATCCATAATGTCATTCATGTATTCTGGGAACATTTAAATGAAACACAATATATGTTAAAATAAAAATGATACTTTTTGATTGAAACGTAATACTTTGTCATTAAAATGTAATACCTTTTCCCACTGGTTCTATGCTTTGTACAGTAGTATCCACTGCATCCAAATTTTCACCTTCAATGATTTCTATATCTTCTTCATCACTAGAAACAACAACTACTTGAATCCAAGTACTATTTAAAATACTCAATTACCTAATACAAATTTATTTATTAAAATCCAAATTCACAATAAATTTTGATTTGGAAGCTAATAATCCAAAATAGATATCCCTTTGATCGGGCTAATTTACAACTCATCCAAAAATTTGAATGCCAACATGATTATATATATATATATATATAGGATTTGGTTCAAATGTGACATGACCATCCCTAGATGAGACAGTGTGGACTCATTATATCCATTTATATTTCACCACATCCTTTTCTTAGGGCTGTGAATTTTCAAAATCTTTCACTTTTCACTCGTGATTCTTCTTGATTATTCTCTCATCTCAATCGGTCCAGAATATTCCCCAATCTTAGTGTACTCTTTGCAAGTTTGTAGTCTCCATTTTTCACTTTTCGGTCCGGGAATAGTCAAGGTATTTAGAATTTTGGTTTAGTATTTAAAGTTTTTTATGCTTTTTGTATGAATTGTTCGATGTTTTAAGAGTTTTTTGTTTTTATATTCAATTGTTGTTATTTTTCTGTGGTTATTACAAATTTTGTGTAAGATTTGTTGTTTTTTTTTTTTTTTTTACAATGAGTTATTTCCTATTAGGGTTTTAGCCATTATAGTTGCTTGGTTTTTTGGGGGCTAGGTTGAAGAAGATTTACTTTTGTTATTTGGTAAAATTATCTTATTTTAGATGCATACTTAGTTATGGTTTGTTGCTTTTGATAGAATGTTATTGATGTATACTTACGATACACAAAGTGTTTTTGTTCATTAGTTTTGTTTGTAGTAGTGAATTATGTGTGAGATTTTGTTTTCTTTTTTGTGTTTTCATTGTGAGTTTGCTGTAATTAGGTTTTGCTTTGTCGGATGTAGGTGTATTGGTCCGGATGCATATTTAGCTTTGTTTTGTTGTTAATATTGTAGATGTTTTGTGATTTTGTTGCATCCAGGGTTAGTCTTTCATGCGGTGTATTGTTGTTAATATATTCTTAGTTCTGTTTTTGTTTACGTATTAGAATGTTTTTGATGTATACTTACATTGCTAACAATACATTTAAATTTTCTTGTTTACTGATGTATGAGTATCTTGGTTTAGATTTTTGTTTTGACATGTTTGTTCTTTGTTTTTGTTTTTAGGTTATTGTGGGTAAATGGCTAGGAACAATAGAAAAAGACAACATCTTCTGCAGCTTGGAGGTTGGGGAGGAAGTGAGCGTTCGGCGATAAGAAACAAAAGAGCGCCAAAACGAAAGCAAAGATGCATTCCATACGTTAGGCACAAGGTCGACGCCAAGTGCTCTTGTTGAGGTGATAAAGGATTTTGTAGTAGCACAAAAAATGCGGTGGTTGAGATGGGTTTGAGTGGTTTGTCTTTGGATTTGAAGGTGGATAAATATCCGTCGCGCCTCATCTTTTGGTTAGTTGACAACTTTAAACCTCATCGGATGTGAACTCGAAATATCGAAAGGAAGGTCTATTCATGTTTATAAGAAATATGTTGAAAGGGTGCAGGGATTTTCAAATGGACATATTCCTATTGAGAAGAAGAAGAAATCGAGACGTGTGAATGATGAGTGGCACAATTTTTTTTTGACATGGGCCCTAGGGGTTGTTATAAAATTACTCCGGAGGCTATTTGTCGAGAAATGATGGCGGCTACGGATGGTGGTGTGTGGTTTATGAGACACTTTATTGCTTTGGTGGATAGTTTGATAGTGGGTAATGAACAAGATGGTTCTCGTTACGTGAGTCCGTTGGTTACGAAGAGTTTGGGTGATGTTACAAACATTAGGAAGTTAAATTGGTGTGAGTATATATTGAAAACATTGGTAGCGAATAGGGATAAGTGGGAGTCGTCAATCAAGACTCAATTCAATGGCCCTTTGCTTTTTCTTTGTGAGTTTTGTGTTTTTTCTATATATATATATTTTTTGTTTGTTGTTTAATTTTCTTATGTATGTTATATGCCTTTATTGTAATCTGGGCTTGTACATTGATAAAGTTGTTATTTTGACAAGGGACATTCCTAGAACAGTCCGAGCATGTTGGCTTTGAGTACGAGTTATTAAAGGAGAGGTGCAATAGTGAGATTGATCACGGTGGTTTTGGTTTGGGATAGTTTGAGATTTATTTGATGGTGCCATCCGAGGTTGTGTCGATTGTGTGTCGGGTGGTGTTGGCAAGAGAACGATATGCCTCGAGTCATCTTCACAGTGATGATATTTAGGTACATTTACATGCGGTTGAATTATTTATAATTTTGAATCCCATGTGTTACGTATATTGACTTACTTTTTTGCATGTTTATTCTGAATATCATGCATATTTAGGGAACGATTATTGCATAGCTAATATATAGGCAATAATATTCCGTGCATATGTTGACTCAATATACTTTGCATGTTTAGTTTGAATATCATGCATATTTATTTAACTTGATTATTGCATAGCTAATTTTGTTTCTTTGTAATAATTAGAACACGCACTTTTGTTTGAGAGGTTTGCATATTTAGAGTACAATTATTGCATAGCTAATATATAGGCAATAATATTCCAAAGTGCATATGTTGACTCAATATATTTGCATGTTTAGTCTCAATATCATGCATATTTATTTAACAGATTATTGCATAGCTAATTTTGTTTCTTTGTAATAATTAGAACATGCACTATTGTTTTTAGAGGTTTGCATATTTAGAGTACGTTTAATGTATAGTTATGACACATACAATGCATATTGAGTATGTTATTTTTAGAATTGAAGATGGTATAGCATATTAATTATGATTTATCATTTTATATAAGGATATCTTTGGGAAGGTGTTGTCCAAGTTGGCCCGTATAACCACAAATGTTGTTGACATCATTTCATTGGTCAAGAATGCTCCGAGAGGTTTTCCGGATAATCTAGATTTTGGTAAAATTGAGGAGGTTGCTAGAAAGTTTATTTGTTTTAATAGTGGGAAACCAAATGAAGATTAGGGTGAAGGTAGTGAAACACAACAAAATGAGGCATTTTGGAACAACACTGAAAATGTGGATGGAAAATGCATTATTGTAGAGGAGGAGTTTAAGAAGTGGTATGATGATGCTCCAAGTTTTAGTCTTGGTGTGACACATGATTTGAATAATCCATTTTGGGGACGCTTGCCTTGAGACGTCACGACACTATGATTAGGGAAATTTGGAGGCGGAGGAAGACCGAGAATGTGGATGGAGACAATGTTAGAGTTGTAAGTTTTTCGTAAGTTGTGTTTTTAAATGTTTCATTTTTATCATTGATACAATAGAATATATTATTTGTGATTTTGTTCTCGCTAGTAGAAGGGAACATCTAAGGTTGCTTTTAAGGTGGATGATGAAACCGTTGTTCATGGTGTGGTAGGAGATGAAATTGGTGTTGAAGTTCAGCCGTAATTTTTTTTGTTGTTGTGTGTTCATTTTTTTATTTATACTTTATGGAATTACAATTTGTTTTTGAGGATTTTGTGTGATGGCGGGGGAAACAAGTAACATTGTGGGTGATGATGTTGGTGAGAAGGTTAAGGTTGATTGGTGTTGGTCTTTGAGGTTCGTTAGGTTGTTGGTCGTCGTTAAAGCTACAACTTGGATGGGGTGATCCAAGGCATGTGTAAGGAAAAGCGTGAGGGATCCACGGAAAATAAAGATTATGTCATTGCCATTTCATGCAAGACAAGTTGACATGATGAAGAAGCTCAACAAGAACCACATTATGATTTTGAAATGGATTTTTGAGAATCCACAGGAGAAAAGTATGTAATGTTTTATTTGAATTTTTTATTGTTTATTATATCTTAGTTGACCGTTTCTTTATTTATGTTGATTTAATTTTTTTTTATATGTAGGAAGGAGGACATTTTTAAGTTTGTGGATAGAATGCTAAGGAGGAAGAGTTTGAGTTTATGAGGCCCAAATCTTATATTAGTGTCGCAGCTTATTGACACATGGTCCATCCTTTTGAATGCAAATGAACAATTAAGAGTCATAGGATCTCTGTTGAGGTTCTTTGCGATGATATATTGTGCGGTATAATTTTATTGCAATGTTTTTTTGTTATGTTTCTGTGTTTTTGTAGTCATTGTTTTCGAGTTGAACTAATTTTTTTGTTTTATAGTTGCACACGGTTATATCACCTTCTCGAGTCGGACGATGAATCTATTCTTACGACTTTGTTTTCATAAAACTTTGATGCTGAATTTGGAGATTGCAGTGCGATCAGTTGTAGTCGGTTGACATGGTATTATTTTTAAGCGCGTTTTATGCTAGTGTGTTACGGTTTGTTTTTTCTTAAATGTAGAATACTTTTTTTTTTTCTAGTTCTTCTTCCCTATCTGCAAGAGTGAGCATATTTATATGATTTGTTTCGATATGAAGAGGAGGCTACGTCACATTTTGGAAATCTCGTTGGTTGGAGGTGTTGATTGCGAAACATATGAGCATATACCGCGATGTTGGTAAGTTTGTTGTCAGTGTCTGGTGCAATGAATATTTAAATTTAATTTATCGCATTTTTAGTGTTTGTTTCTTGCATATGTGGTTCATTTTTGTGGGATTGATATGGTGCGGAATGTGAGTGTATGTATATTTAGTATATTTATGTTGCATATTTAGTTAAATAATACTGGATATTTATTGACTTTATATCTTATAAATTAGGTTGATCAAATTTATATGTTTGAGGCATTGTACATTGTGCTAGGTTTCTTGTGTAACATGTTTCGATGTTATTGGTTAGTTGAAATGTCAAACATTTATTAGAAAAATAGTGTGTACTTATCGGGATATGTTTATTTAGTTTATAATTTAAAGCAATGGATAAAAATACAAAATTGTATAGTTTGTTTGCATAATTATAATATTAATGATGCATATTTACTTTTATTATAATGAATGGATATTTGTTTTTTGTTTATATGCAAATTCGACTATTTTCCCAATACATGCTCGCCCGCATGCTATCAATCATCTTATATCTGTGGAAAAAGCCAAGCCTGTTAGGCTTGCATGGATGGAAATGTAACACAATTGTGTTTATGAATCTATAATTAACCTTATTTTATTGCGGGTTTCATAGAGTATCAATTTAGTATATAGTTATTGTACACATAGTGCATAGTTATTGCTATTGTGTTGCATAAATACCATGAATGTACTATATGATTTGTATTTGGGATGTTTCAAGTTTAATGCATATTTAGTTATGGTGTGTTGCATATTTAGTTGTGATGTGTTGTATATTTATTGGACATTTTCTAACGCATATATGCAAATGAATTGGACAAACTATAGATGCATATTTATTGGACATTCACTGCGTAAATAGTATGATTTTGATGCAATATTATCGTAACTAAACACCTTAGTGTAAATCTAATGTGTAGTTAGAAATCTTGGCACATTCTAATTAGACATACAAGTGATTTAGAATGTCAAAAAAGGTACCAATTGTAAATTGCATCAAACAAAATAAGTACTATGACAACATTGTAGTTCTTTTTTTGCGGCATGTTCGATTGTTATGTGTTGTAATCTCACCACATGTCCCGCATCGTCTCTTTAGCTTGGTTCTTGCTTTGATCACTTTTTCTTTTTTGGCTTTGCGACAACTTTTTATTCGGCTTCCACTCCCGTTGTTTTTTGCTTGTTTTGGTGGCAATGACGGTGATGTCTATTTGCAACGTGGAGCCACAATAGGTTTTCATAATTGCTTTTTGCTTGCCTTGGTGGCCTTATTTGCTTGCTTGGACAACATCTTATTTTTATGAGTTGATATTATATAGGATAATTCTTCTATCTTGTCTATTGTGCCATGTGCAAGCCCAATGCAACAATGAAAATCGACCATAGGTTGTTCAAAGTTGTGTTTGCCTCTTCTCCCCCTTCAAATTGGTACATATGTCTTTTTTGTAGATTGTATTAAAGAGGCTGCTTTCATCCATCTTGTGGGTAGGTATTTCGCAGTATCGTCTTTAGACTTTTGAAAATAACGAATATATGGCGACATATTAGTCCATGTTGCTCAAATATTTTGCATGTACATCTTCTCATTTTCATTTTCTCTCAGTACATAAATTCTACCACTATCGTCTCGACCAAGTATATGTTATAGCCAATAAGATGTGATTTGTTCAATCAACACGTGTAACAAGATTCTTTAATTTCTTTGATTATGTCGGCCAAAAAATTGTCTGTGTGTACACTGCTGTTGCCGCATGTTGTTCAATGTCCAAAGGTGTCATGCATTCTCGACTAGAAGCCTCACATTCATTGTTCAATTAAATCAATGCATGATGTTGTGCCTCCATACATTTTAAAGTGCATACAAAATTCAACCAAATTGACTTGAGGGTTAGTGAATCCTCCGAACAAAATTAGGAATATTTGGATATTTAGCTAGGATCTCTTCCTCTCTCTCCCCAAGTAGCCTTTTCCCCGCCATGGCTCGGCTCCACCGCACTAACACTAGGGGCACTTCCCGATTTCTCAACTTATGTACCTTCTTTCCCAAAATAGCAACAGGGCTTTCTTCGTAGGCAAGATTGTTACTAACATCCAATTCCTCATGGTTAATGATGTGGCTTGGGTCGGAAATGTACTTCCTAAGCATGGATATATGAAACACATTATGTATCTGCGCAAGTTAAGGTAGTGCTAAACGATATGCGACATCTCCAATCCTATCCAAAATTTCAAATGGTCCAATGTATCGTGGTCTCAATTTTCCCTTCTTCCCAAAACGAACCACTCCTTTCAAAGGTGCAACCTTGAGAAATACCTTGTCTAACACCTCAAATTGCAAGTCTTTTCTTCTCCTACCGCATAACTTTTCTCATCGGTCTTGTCTTTTGTCTTGATTCTATCTCGAATCTTAGCTATCACTCCCACTGTCTTCTCGATAATCTCTGGTCCAAAATTTGTTCGTTCACCAACTTCATCCCAATGAGCTGGTGATCGGCATTTTCTTCCATACAAGGCTTCGTATGGTGCCATTTGGATAGTAGCTTGTAATCTGTTATTGTAGGCAAATTCAACCAATGGTAGATAAGTCTCCCAACTCCCATCGAGATCCAATACCACTTTGTTACGAGCATATCTTCTAACGTCCCGAATTGTTCTTTCGACCGATGACCGTCTGTTTGTGGATGATATGCAATGCTAAACTTAAGCTTTGTCTTCATAGTCATATGAAGACTCCCCCAAAATTTCGATGTAAAACGGGATCACGATCGACACAAATGATAATCGGCACTCCATGAAGGCTAACAATCTTCTCAATGTACAAGTCGAGCAAAACGATCCATCTTGAAAGTCATTCTTACCGGTATAAAATGCGCTCTTTGTGAGTATGTCCACAATAACCCAAATAGCTTCATTCTTTCTTATTGATCGGGTAGTCCGCTCACGAAATCCATAGTAATGTGTTCCCATTTCCATTCGGGAATATCAAGTGGATTTAATAATCCCGACGGCCTTTGGTGTTCGGCTTCACTTGGCCGGCAAATGAGACATCTTTCAACAAATTTTCCTATGGTCCGTTTCATATTTCTCCACCGAAAATTTCTCTCAAATCCCTATACATTTTTGTTCCTCCCGGATGGGTCGTATAAGGTGTGTTATGGGCTTCATCAAGGATTTCCTTTCTCAACTCTTCATCCTTAGGTACGCATAATCTTCCATCATGACTAACGTTTCATCCGTGCAATAGCAAATCCTTGGATATTTCCTGCAAGTACTTGTTGCTTCATTTTGTTTAGGAAAATATCATCTTCTTCCGGGCATCTTTGATTCGTTGCCTCGAGTAGGTCAGATCTTGTCAATGTTGCAATCACGGCGATTTACTGAATAGGGTCTTAAAATTTCCAACCTTAGATTGGAAAAATCCCTTAACAGAGATTCTTGTTGTGTGAGCAATGTTGCAATCATCCACTATTCTTTCTAATCGAGTGCATTTGCCACAACATTCGCCTTTCCTGGGTGATATTGAATGGTGCAATCATAGTCTTTCACCAATTCTAACCACCTCCTCCGACGCATATTCAACTCCTTCTGGGTGAAGAAGTACTTCAAGCTCTTGTGATCCGTGAAGATCTCACACTTCCCACCATAAAGGTAATGACGCCAAATCTTTAAGGCGTGAACTCTGCTTTGCTAATTCCAAGTCATGAGTGGGATAGTTTTGTACATGCGTTTTTAAGCGTCTCGATGCATATCGATAACCTTGCCATTTTGCATTAGCACACATCCCAATCCTAATTTTGACGCATCTCAGTATAAATTACAAATCCATCACTTCCTTCCTGAATTGTCAAAATAGGAGATGTCACTAACCTATGCTTGAGTTCTTGGAAGTTGTTTTCACATTGGTCCGTCCCACCAAATTTCTCATTCTTCTTAGTTAAGTGTGTCGGTGGCTTGGCGATTTTTGAGAAATCCTGGATAAATCTCCTGTAATATCCAGCCAAAACCTAGGAAACTTCGCACTTCTCCTGCGTTAGTTGGTGCCTTCCAATCCATCAATGTCCGTACTTTGGATGGGTCTACTTCAATTCAATGGCGGTGACAATGTGTCCTAAAAACACAACTCTGTCTAGCCAAAACTCACACTTGCTGAATTTGGCATAAAGTTTTTCTTGTCGCAAGGTCTCTAATATAATGCGAAGGTGTTCTTCATGTTGTTCTTTGTCTTGTGAAAAAACCAAAATATCATCAATAAAGACAATAAAAAACTTATCTAGATACGAATGGAACACCCTGTTCATCAAATCCATAAATACTTTGCCGGTGCATTTGACAAACCAAAAGGCATAACGGTAAACTCAAAATGACCGTATCTTGTTCTCAACGAACGCTTGTTTTAGGGATATCACAATCATTGATCTTCAATTGGTGGTATCCGGATCTCAAATCAATTTTAGAGATTACGCCTCCTTCAATTGATCGAGCAGGATCTTCTATCCTAGGCAAAGGATATTTGTTCTTAATAGTCAGGGTTCAAGTCTCGATAATCAATGCACATTCTAAAAGTTCCATTTTTCTTCTTCACAAATAATCTTTAGCTCCCCAAGGTGAAACACTAGGTCGAATAAATTTCTTATCCAACAACTCTTGGATCTGGATCTTTAGTTCTTGTAATTCTTTGGGTGCCATTCGTATGGTGCCTTAGATCTTTTGTGCTTTGCTCCTGGCACTAAATCTATGGTGAATTCCACTTGACGATCCGGGGAATCCTGGTAAATCATCGGGGAATACATCTAAAAATTCTTTAACCAACTTCTTCATCTGTTGTCTTCCTTTCCATCGTCTCTTTCCCATTACATTCACCAAAAAACCTTGGCAATCTCTCTTTCGTAGCATTCGATAGCTTTTATTGCGACACTATCTTTACTCTAGTGTTAGTCTTTGCTCCATAAAAGACAAATCGATTCTCATTTGATCCTTCAAATTCAATTTCTCTATCATAACATTTAATGGTGGCTCGATTCTTACTTAACCAATCTATACCCAATATAACATCAAAGTCTCTCATTTCTAGTACGTCGGATCGGCTTTCATTTGTTGACCACTAATAGTAAGTTCCACTCCTCTCGCAGCTTTTCTTAGTATTAATTGTTTCTCCCGAGGGAATACTTACTTAGTGCTTCCTCGTTATCACAACAATTTAGTCCAAGTTTTCTCCTAAAATTCTCGGACATAAAGGAATGTGAAGCTCCAGTATCAAATAATACAAGTGCAGGTATGTGAAATACAGGTAGCATACCTGTCATGGTTTCGTTTTCCTCTGGTGCTTCCCCATTAGTTAGAGCGAAAACACGAGATTTTCCCTTCTTGTCTTGGGGCGTCCCCGGGCCTTGGCTTTGGGGCCTCCTATTCTTATTCTGGCGAGCCTGGATACTGTATTTGGGCAATTATCAATCCTGTGTCCCGGTTGGTGGCACTTAAAAAGAGCCCTTTCCCAGCTATGCACTCGCCATAGTGGTACTTCTGGCAAGTAGAGCATTGGGGTACATTTCCACGGTTTGGAACTTGGCTGCCAGTTGGTTTGAACCTTCTGATTGGAGGAACAAACTTTCCTTTTTGAGGAGGAACCCATTTCCTCTTTCCCCGCTTGATCGAGGTAGTGCAAGGGTCGATCAAGATTCAGATCGTAGGATATGATTTGAGACCTCTCAATCACTTCCCCGTAGGTGGGCAACCTTAAACCCGATGATACTCCCATTTACGGCCTTAACCCTCTTTCAAACCTCCTTGCCTTCCTCCCATCCGTGTTCATCATATGAGGTGCAAACCTAGACAATTGATTGAATTGTCTTTCATATTCCATCACCGGTAACCTTCCTTGTTTTAAATTTACAAACTCAGTTTCCTTTTGATCCCTCACTGATTCCGGAAAATAGCGATCAAGAACCATCCCTTTAAATTCATCCCACGTCAACTCCCTTTTTCTCGCACATCAGCCGGTGTCCTTTTCGTGCGATGTCCACGGTGGGTTGCACTTTCATTAATCAAACTTTCCACAAGACACTTTCTCGGGTTTCCGAACACTCTAGGTGATCGAAAATTCGTTCTAATTCCATGATCCACTCTTCACATTACGTGGGGACCCTCATTTTCCGTGGAGTCTTGGTGGCGCAAATCGTCGGAATTGTTCGACGATTTCATTGGTGCGTGGCACCCCTCGTGGTGCTATTGGTGCATTATGGGGAGTTATTTGTTGAACCATACCTGTAGGGTAGTAAGGAAGTCTCTTGCAAATTCTGTCCCGATCGCTCCAATGCGGGAGGCTGGCTGTTCGAGTTTTTCTTTGCATGCTCACTTTGGTGAGCCGATTGAGGGCTCCTTTCAATCCTTGGTCCTGCTGGTCTTCTTCGTTGTGGTGCCATTTTCTTCTTTGTTAAGCTGAAATATCATAGTGCCTTGTTTAGGATTGATTATAGATAGTCACCGTAAATTCTCTCGTGGATTCATCTCGAGTATATGAAAGTTTTATCGATCTATCTAAAAGTCAACTAATTGTCGATCTTATTTCGAGAACTAAGATCAAAAGTCTAAGTTCATAAAGCATCAAATGATCTAAGTTCAAAGTTCTTTCAATTGTGAAGTTCTTAAAAACATCACTAGGTTTTCAAGATTTGTTGTACTAGTTCTCATAAAATTCTTGTAAAGTTCCTCTAAAGTTCATCATAGTTCATAATCGTTCTTGTTTGAGGAACAAGTTCATTTCATAAAATTTCATTGAAATAAACGCAATAATAACAAAGCATTTTACTAAATCATACCTCGGAGCGAGTGTAGGTTACGCTAACGTGGTCGTCCTTCCCCAATTTTCAGTAATCAAGTTCTTAAAATAAAGTAAAGTTTTAAAGAAAAATCATTTATAGTCTACGAAACGTGGGCCGCTCCGATACCACTTGTAACACCCCAACCCATTTCGATTAGGAACGTCCACTGTGGTACACTTGAGAATTTATAAATAATTTGTGGAAGCATAAATAGAATACTTTAATTACTAAAATGTGGGCTTAAAATTTCTTAATATAAACTTGAAAGTTTATCAAAACTAATAAGGTTTATAAGAGTTACGCATTATTAAAATACTTATTACAAAAGCTTTAAGGTTTGCTTCATCAAAACGTAAGTACTTAAATTATTCGGGAAATACTGAGAACAACGCCACACGAGAGTCCCCTACGCCTCGGCTCCGGCTCGTCATCATTATCTCGAAATGTAATAAAACATTTGAAGGCGTGAGTCAGAAACTCGATGGGAAACATAAGTAGTTACACTATATAAGTCAAACAATCATAATGCAATAAAGTTCATTTTTCGACACCGATGGGTCTCCCCCAAACGTTGGCGCGTATATATGGCACTCGACCATTTACGCACCGGCGTCTCCCTAACGTTGACGACGTATAAAAAGTGGCTCTCGGCCATTTTAGCGATTATAGAAAGTTGACGGACATAGTATAACAAGACAACATGCTTACAAAATCGAAGTTTACCCACCTTTGGAGTTTACAGATATCTAGTGATGTATTTGTTCGAATGAGTCAGTTTTATCCGATTGCGCCACACCTAACAAAGTTAATCCTTTCAACTTAAATGACATAGGACAAAGTAAAGTTCATCAAATAACTTAGTTTAATGAGCTAAAATGCGATGAAACGTTCTTAAAGTCAAAAATCTCATAATCGGGTGTTACCCTTTTAAAGAATTTTAAAAATAATAGTTGACCAAAGTCAAAAATCAAAGTCAAAGTCAATGGTCAACATAAAGTCAAAATCAATTTAAAGTCAAAAAGTCAACTTAAAGTCAATTAATCCTTAATTAATCACCTAATTCAATTAATCGCCTAACGACTCGTTTTACATAAAATTTCCGATTAATCGAACCCTTAATTTATAAAATCTTATTTCGACTAAAATTCCCGATTTTCTTAAAAATGACGTGTCATCCCTAAAAAATCCCGAAAATATCTAAGTCATGAAAAATCCGATAAGATTGCATTGATTTGCGTCTTGTATGTGCACATCACTTACACCCATCACATCAAAGTCACATCTCATCATTACTTGTCACACCTCATCATTACTTGTCACATGGTCACTATTCATCCTCCTTATCCTCAATTCCGGATAACCTTAGCTCAGCTCCGCACTGCCACCTCCGGTGGGCGTGAGTCGGACTCCAGTGGAACGTGTTTCTCCGTTTTTCAAGCTCTATTCTATTTTCCCGGTTCTAATATTCTTAAACACCAAATTTTATCAACTTATCATCCTAAAATCACTTTTAGAAATTAAAAGCTCTCATTAACTTATTCTAAAATCACTTATTAGAAATTAGAAGCTCTCATCAAAATATCCTAAAATTACTAAAAGCTTTAAATCTTCAAGTTTTCACCAAGAACACCAAGAACACACACTTCTTCAAATTTCACCAAGAACACCAAAACACACACTTCTTCAAATTTCACCTAATTAATTCCTTAAGACTCTAAACTCCTAATTTTAATAACATTGAAAGTAATGGAACCAAAAATTCCAAATTGGTTTGTTCATCAACTAGCCTTAAGTTCATCTCCAACAATTACTTATGAAATTTTCTTGAAATCTTCTTAAGCCATAAATAACAAGATTAATTCACTAAAAATCATATATACTCCAAATTAAAAACAAAAGTTATAAACATCACATTTAATCATCCTATCATCATAATCAAGCTTAAAATTTAACAAATCAAATTTCTAAAAAAAATATCAAGTGGCCGTCCACTTCAAGGAGTTTAGGGAGAAATTTTTCATTTTCAATTCAAGATTAAAACGCATAATCAAGCTCCTACTAGTTAGAAATAATATAATCTATAAACAAAATTTGAATCAAAAATTTATTAAATATTTTACATAATTGGCGAAAATTAAGGCTAGAAAAATTGAGGTTCAAAACTTCACATTTTCATGATCAAAGTTGATTTATATGTTCCATAATTTCATAGGATTATTTTGACTAAAAGAATTTAAAGAAAAGACAAGAATTAAAGAAAAGATGAGAAAAAGTTACCCTTGAAGCTTTCTTCAACAATGGAGTTTTTGATGAGTTTAGGTGGTGTGAGGAAGATGACCATGTGATGGGGTTTTTATAAAAAAATGTAATAACTTGGGGTAAAAGAAATTGTAAAAAGAAAATATTAAAAGGGTTATTATTCTTAAAAATACTTAAAAAGGCTACTAATTTTCTTAAAAATCCCGAGAGTTAGTAAAACTCGATTTTCAATAATTTGATGGTCGTTAGTAATAAAATGTAAGGTAGAATTTTAATCTCGAATATCCAAAGTATAAATAAACACTTATGTGAAAATCTCCAGAAAATCACTTATTCGGTACAAAAATCAAAATTCGATATCTAAGTCCAAAACTCCATAATAATATTCTTGTTATGTCATCGCGATATCTATACATTTCCATTACTTTTTTGTAGTTAGGGCGCAATCGGTTCTCGGATGCTCAAAATATATATAGATTTCATAAAGCGAATAAATTGCTCATTAAAAATATAAATTAGATATTTGATGTAACATTATAATTAATTAAAAGCTCGAGTAATTTAAAAGGGTTGGGTCGTCACACCTCGAGTTGTTTCTTCGATTTTGAATTTAGTACCAGAACGGCCTCACTTATTTTTACTCGTGTCCGATTACATCCCGATTTGATAGTTCCCTCTTGATTTGCACATCTTAAACTACATTTGTAGTTGTTTATCAACTTCTTCGCAAGACGTCTTAATGGAAGGGTCCTCGCACCAAAATTTAAATTTTATTCCATTGCCATATTTGATTAATAAATAGTTAAATTTATATAAACTACTAAAATAATATGATAAAAATTCATGTCGGCGCTTTTAACGAGCCCAAATTCATTAGACGGATTCCAAAAACTGACCCGACGAGGTTTTTATTTTATTAGCGAGAGATCGGTATTAGCGAAGACATCCGAAAAGTATTAGTAATTCATCCGAAAAGTATTAATACGTAGTTATTTGAAAGTATTAGTTTTTGTAACGAGACCGCATTTGAAAAGTATTAGGTTTTCATGTCAAAAGTATTGGTAGTCCACTCGAAAAATATTATTATATAGTTCACTTGAAACTATTTAATCATCCCTAAAATTAAAGTATTAGTTTTTCTGTAAAAAGTATTAGTATTCTCTGTGAAACGTATTAGCGAGTTCCTAAAAAATACTTGTTTTCCCCTCAAAGATTTCAATAATCCCTAAAAATTATTAGTTTCTCGATAAAATGTATTAGTGATCCAACTGAAACATATTAGTAGATTCTTTAATGATATTAATATCCTGTTGGGTCACTAGATTGCTAGGCCATTGCGTCTGCAGGACCAAGTTGATCCATTAGGCTAGATCCATCAAATTGTTAGGCGCGTAACATGAGAATACCTCAAATAATTTCTATTTTAAATATTTTTTTGTATTTGTTATCATCATTATTGTTAAAGTATTTTTACGATTTGAGTTGCTTAAGTTATTACTTTTTAAAAAAAAACATATAATTTAAATCATTAATCTAATTCATAAAGAGCCTAAAACCAAAATTGAGATACAGATATTTGTAATAAAAACTATTGTTATCAAAATCGACTTTGTCGAAATATTAAAATCATATTTGATTGCACTAAAAAAAAATCAACATGACATCTAACTTAGGGGTAAGACATATGATTGGTAAGTGCCTAGGTAAGTTAATTGGTAAAATGAGATATACGGCCAAGTTCGATATTGTTGGTATAGTTAGGATGATTGACCAGGGTTCGATCCCATCCGAGTGTGTGTGTGTCTCCTCCCTACTATTAGAGATGTTAAATGAGCTCGGTCCATTAGCCCGAACCGTTTAAACCATGAATAAAGAGGGTTAGGGAAGAATTATTTTCGCTCGCTTAAATCCAGGCCTTTCTCGTCCGGATCGTTTAGTCCGAGCTGTTAGGGCTAGCCAATAGGTTAATCGGGCTAGCCACTAGCTAGCCAATTGTGTTTTTAAAAAAATAAAATTATTCTAATATTATATATCTATTTTATTACATATTATCTATTATTAAATATTTTATTTTTCAAATTTACGTCTCCTCATCTTTAACCGATTTAAATTTATAATTGTAGAAAAAATGACTTATAATCATATGAGTAATTTAAAAAAGAATGTATTAAATTTTCCCCATTTTATATAGTTATATAATACTATATTTTATTATTATAGTTTTATTTACAAAATTTAGATAATAAAATATTTAAATTTTATAATTTTATTAATGCAATGTAATAATAAACTATCCATGCTTTTTTTTTTTATACTTTGAACACTTCTTAAAATGTTAAACGTAAATGTTATATATGTTTGAGTTAAAAATTTTAGATTTAAATATATAATTTTTAAGAGGGTAATTGACAGAAATGCCCACCTTTTTTGAGACAATGTCGATCTTTTACGTTTCCCGGTACTATTTTACCAAAATTTACACTCTCGTCCCTTTTTTTTACACAACAATACACTCTAGCAAAAATTTTCGGACTTTTTTACGCTTTGTTTCAACATTGTTTCTAACATGTTTCAATCATATTTCTTTTAATAAATTTTTAATGAAAAAATAAATTTTGCCATTGTTAAATAATCCATTTTATACTCGAAGTCTAATAAAAAATCAAGAAATACACACATAAAACAACACATATTAAAATCAAATAAATTAAAAATATTATAGAATAAACATGAATAAAAAAAATACAATTCAATTTTTGATCAAATGCATGAAAACATAAAAAACATGGAAACAACGAGGAGGCAATATAGAAACAAACAAAAAAACAATATAGAAAACACCATATGAGTAAAAAGAGTTAAAAATAGGTAAAAATTGTATTTAAACATCGAAAAGTTCATGGAAACAACAAACAAACACCGAACAACATTAAAAAGGGTGTGGAAACAACCCGGAAACAACGTAAAAAATAATAAAAACACCATATGAATAAAATGGGCTTAAAAATAGGAAAAAATTGTATTTACACATTGAACAATACATAAAAACAAAAAAAAAATTAGAACAACATTAAAATATAGAACAACACCGAAACAATAAAACAATGTACAAAATTAATATAGGAATAAAAAAAAATAAAAAATAGGTCAAAGTTGTTTTGAAACATCAAAACAACAAAGAAACAACATAAAAATAATAAAGAAACAAATTTAAGCAATATCGAAACAACTTACATAATATATAAAACAATGAAGGAAAAAATAAACAAAAAAAAATAATAAAAAAAAATATCGGGAGCGTAAAAAAAGGTACAAAAGGAAAAAGAATAGGTACAAAAGTAATAGAAGCGTGTTGTGTGATAAGTATACCAAAATCGGCGTATTCAATGTAATTTCCTTTTAAGGTTTTACTTATATCCCGATAGTGGTTCGTTCAGCCCAAAACCAAGGTTAGGTTCCAAAATTGCCGGTTCGTTTCATACGCTGCCCGTTTAGCACGAAGACCGTTAGGGTTTCGACCCAACTTGTTTAACATTTCTATCTACTATCATTTTTGTATAGTTGTATTTTTCCTCATTTAAAAAATTAAAATAATGATAATAAAATTCCAAAATCACTGTAATTTTCTCGTAATGGAAATCTTCATCACATAACCGTTTTTTCCCATTTACGCGGTACAAGAGGATTTCCTGGGTTATCAATTAGCCACATTCCAAGATTATTGATTAACCATATAAGAAGGCTTCCTGGGTTATTAATTAGCCACGCGTTCCAAGATTATTGATTTACCATATAAAAAGGGTTTTAGGTTTTACATCCAAATCCAATAGTCAGAAAAATTATTGATCAGTAGTTTGGCGGCATGAAAAAACACGGCGGAGAAAGAAACGGTGATGGTTTCATGGACAGAATATCCCAATTGCCACAACACATATTGCAACATGTACTTTCTTTCCTCTCCCAAAAGGAGGCAGTCCAAACTTCTTTACTTTCCAAGTCATGGCGTTATCTTTGGTGTACTCGCCCCAATATTGAGTTTCGTGAAAGCCGCTTCACGGGAAATAAAGAAACGTTCATGTCGGTTCTGGACAAGACTTTACAAGGCTACCATGATCAAATGCTTTGTATACAAGAATTTTGTGTGGAGATATCGAATATTGATTCTGTTTCTGAATCAATTTCGCTTCTTGAGAAATGGATCCCGATAGTCACAATGAATATGAGATTAAAGACGTTTAATCTTTCTTTTAGTTCGAATGTGACATATTTTAATCTACCCGTGATATTAGTAGTCTTTGAATCCGAATTCCTCCATAAATTATATCTGAAGAGATGCATGTTGTTGAGCCAAAAGCCTCTGGACATGGTACTGTCTAAGCATCTAAAAACACTTTCCCTTAAGCGAGTCTACATTAAGGACGAGACTTTTGAGAAGATAATGTCAAGCTGCCCTTTTATTGAATATGTGGTCCTCCATAAATGTGAGGGGTTGAGAATAATTAAGGTGAATAAGAGTCATAATCTGAAGCACTTTGATTTTGATGATTACCGTTGTAATTATATCATTAAAATCGACGTCCCAACTATTGAAACCATCAAAATTGGGGGCTTTCCAAATTGGTGTGACCACCGTAAGTACTTCCCTCATCTCAAGTCTTTACATCTGAAGTTTGTAAAATTGTCTGCAGAGTTATTCAACAACTTTTCATCTAACTTCCCCTGTCTTGAAGAGTTGAGCCTTTGGTTTTGCTATGGCCTTGATAAATTTCATCTCTTTAGTCGTTCGATGAAGCACCTGATCCTTGCACTGCTAGGATCCATCAAGGCTGCTTCCATGAAAGCAGTTATTGATGCCCCAAACATAGTGAAGTTTGAGTATGAAGGTGATATTCCCGGATCCATCTCTTTTACAACTTCCACCAAGTGGAAATCGAATATTGTGGTGCAGTCTAACGGGAGTTTCGACGATTATACTTCATCAAGGTGCCTTAAGCTAAATGAACTGCTTAAGGCATTAAGCGAATCTGAAATTTCTGTCAACATTGCAAACCCTCCTCTATTAGTGCTAGACGATGATGGTGGTTTATATGAACCGGTTGCAGTGGAAAACTTAAGTTTAAGTGGATATTATTGGCCTTTTTCATCTCATGCACGTTTCTTAAACTGTTTGTTTTGTGTTTGTCATCCAAGATATGTCTATGCACACCCTAGTTTCGATGAGTTTCTGTGGAAGATTCTCGTAACGGAGAGAGAAATGAGGCATTACTTTTGGCAACGAGATTTGGAGGAAGTAAGCATGGAAGCTTTTGACGAGAATGTAAATGAACGGAGTCCAGAATGTGGATTGCCGGGAAAACACAAAAATATTCGATTTCGATTGAAATGGATAGAGTTAAGCGATCTTCCATAGTCAATTGTGTGTGCAGATTCCTAATATATATAAGCTGCTTCTTAATTAAGTTAGTTAGAATTATGTATGCCCAAATCATTTGTTTTAGTCTTGGTTTTTCATCTTCATTAAGTTCACTACATGTAATTTGTCTTGATGAAATGAATGGTATTGTTTTTGTTACGGTTTGATGCCTACAATGTACGTGAAACAATTAAGCAAAAGCAGAGCTATGGTTCTGTTTTTTTGTTATCCATGACACTATGACAGTGTACTGTAGTTAACTATATTGAGAAATTGAAACATGTCTTATTCTATATCAGCTGAAGAAATCTTCTTTAAATTCATTATCTTGCAGTGACCTTTATACTGCGCTAGAAAACCCACGAGTTTCACAATATAAGTGGTGCATTTTACTTATTGGTGGTTAAATGCACCAATAATTAATTTTATGTAAACTATTAAATTTGTCCTTACAATCATTCCTTTCGATAGGCAAAAGCCCACAATATTCATTTGTAAGTTAGGGTCAATTAATTTTACTGCATTACTTCCTATGCTCTTTAGAAACAATCCAGATTCTGAATTTTTTTTCTTTCTTGTCAAGTTAAAAAATCAGTTTTAGCACTAAATTAGAACTTGTTGAACTTGAGAATAAAGATATGAACTGAGCCAGTTCAAACTGCTTGACTCAAGCCCAGCCCGTCAAAAACAACCTAGGATCGACCCGTGAACAGTAATTGGCTTTATTTAGCTTTGACAAACATGTGGACAATTGACAGAAATACCCACATTTTTAAGTCGATGTCGCGCCTTTTACGCTGACCCCTATATTTTTACCTAAATGTACGCTCCATTTTTTTTTTACACAACAATACGCTCCAAAGAAAATTTCCGAACATTTTTACGCTTTGTTTCAACATTATTTCTAACATGTTTCAACAACCAAGAAACAATATAAAACAAACCGGAAACACTATATGAACAAAAAGTTAAAAATAGGTCAAAATTGTATTTAAACATCAAAAACTTCATGGAAACAACAAAAAAACATTGGAACAACATTAAAAAGATACGGAAACAACCTAAAAACCACGTAAAAATATTTAAAATACCATATGAATAAAAAAGCTTAAAAATAGGTAAAAATTGTATTTATACATTGAACACTACATGAAAACAACAAAAAATATTATTAGAACAACATTAAAAATATTATAGAACAACACCGAAATAATAGAAACAATGTACAAAATAATATATGAATAAAAAAGCATAAAAAATAGGTTAAAGTTGTTAAAACATTAAAACAACAAAGAAACAAAGATAGAAACAACAAAGAAAAAAATTTAAACAATATCGAAACAACTTATATAACATGTAAAACAATGCAGAACAAAAAAAAAAAACGAAAAAAATAAAAAAGTAATCAAAAAATATACGGAGCGTAAAAAAAAAAAAATTTAGGTACAAAAGTAAAAATTAGGTACAAAAGTAAAGGAGTGTATTGTGTGGTATGAGGACCAAAATCAGGCGTATTCCATATAATTTCCCCAAACATATTTATGCATTCATTTTTACACTAAAAACTGGTTTTGCATTGGTGGTTGGTGCATAAAAATTGTAAGTTCGGTAATTTCATCCAAACTTTAGAGTTTCACCCTTACTATGGAGAAAACACCACCAATAATTTCTAGGGATGTCAATTTGGGTTTGGTCCGGGTTCACTTGTTCTCGCTCGTGGATTCGGGGTCGAGAATAAGCGAACTGGACCCGGACCCATTTATTTATTGTAGGTCCCAGGGGTGTGGTGTAAAGTTTAGAAGGGGGTTTAAACCTTACCAAATTTTTGATTTTAGTCTTTTTAAGATTTTTCAACAGAGTTGACTCAAATCAGCCGTGTCTTTGGGGGACAACTAAGTTGGCTATATTCAGCTAAGTTACTCACTCAACAGACTCGGTAGAGCTGTTGATAGTATAACTTGGCTGCTTAAGCTAATACTTAACTTTAGTTGATTTGATTTTTACCAAATGAAAGACTTAATACCCTTTTGATAGATTTAAGCTTGTTTTTAACACTTATTTTTGTACTTGTTAATTATCGATTGGATAGCGATTTAACTAACAAAGAAAATATAATAAAATATGCAGGAATGTAAGTGCTGGAAGTAAATTGACACAAGTAATTTTTATAGTGGTTCGAGGATGGGGTAATTCCTCTAATCCACTCTTCTCCAACTCCTGGAGGAATCCACTAAGTAATGAGATCAAGTTACAAAGCGTGAATGATCCGGAGACGACGCTTGATCACACAAATGGCTTCTCCCCGCGACTCGGCTTATTCATGAGGCAATTGCCACTTTGACTCACTTTCAAGTCCTTGGATTTATTTACGTAGCCCTCCAACAAACTTGAAACTTGGTTCGACCTTGAACTTTTCTACAATCCTTCAACTTGGAAAGTAGATCCCTTTTTGATCTTCAAATTATTTCCTCTTCAACCGTATGCAAGTTGTCTCTCCTTCACAGTTTTTGTGGATCGAGTTTTTTCAAGTTTTAGGCTTGAGGAATATCTTGATATGCTTTGAGAATATTGCGGGTTAATTGCTTGAATATTGTTTGTTCGTTTCTTCAGTTCGGTATGCAAGGTAACCTTTTCTCAATTGCTTCCTCGACCTTTTATAGTGCTCATTTGAAATTTGCCCGTTGAAGAGATAGGCCATTTCAAATGACACTTCTTGTTCGTTGGCTTGTCTTTTCTTGATCCGCAGACTTGTGATGTTGACCCTTCCCTCGTATTAAATGGCTTCGTAGCTTTTTACGAGGTTCGACCTGAGTTGCGGTGTTTCCCGTTGGCTTATTCCTTTTGCATATTTACGGGCCAAACACTTTAAGATCTGCAACTTTGACATATTACTATATCGAGTAATATTCTTGACTTCCTTCCAACGGATCAATATCGATTGTCTCAACTTGAATCTTTGCTTTACCCTTGTGACTTGTCTTGTTCAATCATAAGATTGACTCAATTACCACTTCAACCGATAGACTTGGCTCCTTGAGTTGACTTGACCGACACTTCACACACTTGTTCCTCGCCTTGATTCTCCTTGATCGAGTCCTTGTCTTTCTCCATGGCCATACTCGGTGACACACAACGAGTCTTCACTCTAGTCGTAGTCGACTTCTTACATTCTTGACTTGGTGACTTCACTCGGCTCTTCCCAAATCTATCTATTATAATACGAATTACAAGAAAAATGGGGTGCCAACTTCCTAGTCTAAGTTTTACATGGTATCATCAAAATCTAATAAATTCCCCATTTTTGATGATGCCAAAACTTAAAACATACAAAATAAGTAAACATCAAATGTAAGCAATGTAGTAACAAAGAATGTATGTTTTTGAATAATCAATTTTTATTGATCATAGCATTCTTGTCCTTTACAAAGTTGTTTACAACAAGTAACAGAGTTATATACAAATACAACTTTTCAATGTGTATCTAAGCTAAGCTACCGGAGAATGAACATTACAAGGAAATTCTTATAGCTATATTACAGAAAACTTACAGCTATGTAATAAAGTAAAATACATGAAGGGGTTCGCAACTGTCTTCAACGTCTTGGCTGCTTTCTTCTTCTCTCTTCTTCATCAGCTCTCTTCCTACCATCCTCAAGTCTTCTCCTCTTCCTTTCTTCTTTCTCCTTCTTCTTCTCGTAGGCTCGCTTCGCATTAGGGTCATCCCTTTGCTGCCTCTCCTCCCAATTGCGATTCACCCTTTCATTCTCTTCTTCTTGCCTCTTCTTAGCTTCAGCAACCTTGCGCACAACTTCCATGTTAGCAAGGTGATCGAATCCAGCCCAATATATGAGACCCTTTTTTGTGGATCCACATACTTAACATCTTTCGGTCTTGGCCGTGGTTGATCGCTTCTCCCACCGCCACCATGTTCATCCCTTGTTGACTCGACTTCCCTTCCTCTCGTGAGTATATTGTCTTGGACTTTTTGACTTTCCAGTAGAGTGACTACAGAACTTGGGCCGCTTCTCACCGTCTTGCACGCTCAATTCCCTTCTCCCAAGATGCGGATCCCATGCTTAAGGTAGAGTCATATCATTAAAGTAGTCTTACGCTTCTAGAGTCCGAATTCCTCTAGAGATCCGGGCTCGAGATCCAACATCGGGCATAGCAAATTCTCTTGGGGACTTTATAGTTGGGTGATCCTTTCTGCCGGAGGACCATCATACTATTTCCTTATGTCCTGGATGCGCGCAGATTGCCTCTCAACTACCTTCTCGAATTCAGGTTCAATGGTTGTTCTTGCAACTTTCACAGCCATCTTAGCTTTCTGCTCAACGGTCACCCCTTTCGATAGCTTGCTGAGAATAGAGGCAGTGACATCACCTTGCTGTGGGGTTTCATCATACATGAGTTTCAAAGGAAGATTTTTCGAACTTCCTTCCCCCTCAGCTGTGTCACCTTTCTTCGCCTTCTTATTACTCCTCTTCTCCTCCTTCAATCCCTTTAAGGCCTCATCTTCCCCCTTTTTGGCATCATCACCAAATGGAAGGGTTAGGCCAGGGAATAATCCGCTCGAAGAAATCCAAATCGGTGATAGTAGAATTTTATTGATATCCGCAATGGAGTGGGTGTCATTCGGAACTCGACCGAAGCCTTTGACTCACCGCCACCAACTTCATCTCCGCCATTAGAAGACTAAACTTGTGGTTCATGTTGTCCTCTAGGCGTGCAATCTCACTCTTGTGGTGATGCTTAAGTAACTCCATGTCCGACTTGTGTGCGGTTTCCATTCTGACCATATACTCTTTCATTATCTGCTGAAATTTGGACATATCTGCACTCCATACTAACATCTTTGCAAATAAAAGCCTTGAAGTAGTGGACCTGCTCTGAGCGCATGGCAGTCTGTTGTGCAGCCCATTCCCTTATACGAAGCACAACTCCTCTCAAATGTGTACTGAGAGTTGCATCATGATTGTCCAATCTATGATCCAGGGATACGTGGTGGCGTTCCATCTTCTCAATCTCTTCACAGATTTTCTTAGGAGTCTCAACTCCTTGGATTGCACTTTCATGGCCAAGAGTCTCAACTCCCGTGGCCTCTTCATCCTTTGCCTTAGCTGCAGTAGCAACTTCATCGGCCTGCATATCAGAGGAAATCTCAGTTCAGACAGTCTCAACTGTCTGAGCGTCGTTAATTTCACTTTGGTTCTCAGTTATGTTCTCTCCTTCATCTCCAAACATCTTTGTGTTGTCTCCCACAACATTCTCTGACCCTGCTGTGGTGGAGAGAGCTTCCCCCTCACCGGCGCACTAGCTGAGTGATCGACAATAAGGTTACTCAGCTCCTAAGACACGGGTGTAGTTCCCTTTTAGTAGTCAGCCGTTGGGGCAGGTGTCTCAACACCTTCTTCAGGGGTAGGCTTGGCTTAGGTGCCCACATTCCCAACTTCATCGCCATTTCCCTGAGAGCCATCATGAGAGTGCACGGGGGACGTGGTCGCTGCAATGACGGTTGCAATCTCCTTCGCCACTCCCAATGGGTCCGATCGAGGAGAAACTTTGGAGGACTCTCCTAGACCTTCTTGAAGGTTTTGCTCGTGCATGGCTCATGATTTGCTAAAGGCCTGCTGTAACTCGGCCTTCTCAACTACAACAGCAGGGTCCATCTTCTCATCACTGCTATCAGTGGACTTCATGAGATGTTCATGGGTTCCCGTGTGCAAACATATCTTGGATTTCTCCAAGGCTTTAGCTTTCTCCTTCTCATCCTCCTTAATGGCCCGAAGAGAATCCATGCAAAACTCTTCATCCAGGGCTTGATGGATGGTTACATCTCCAAGGAAGCTAAGAAGTTCTTCTTCTTCATCAATAAACCCCGGGCGAGTAAACTGCTGTCGAGAGTAATCTAGCTTCCAATTCCTCTAGTTCCTTAACCTTGTCTGGATGTCTGGATAGATTGGAGAGTACATAATAAGATCATCATCGTATTCCTCTCGACCTCGGAATGGTGGTTAATATAGCTTGCTCCTCCTCGACTCAACCGCATCGATCACGAGGGTGAGACAACTTTTTCTTCCACGGTCTTGGTTGTCTCAGCTCCTTCTATCCCCGCAGCTGTCTCCCGCATAGCTGGGTCTTGAACACTCTGCTGATCGACATCAGCAGTCTTCGATGTCTCATCAATCTTCTCTTGAGACTGCTCCTCTTGAGCATCAACAGTCTCGAGGGTCTCTTCCGGCTGAGTACCGGAATCGGTTGTCTTCCCCAAATTAGACTTCTTGAACAACCGTCTTCTCTTGGTGGGAACCAGTGGAATCTCTGGTTCAACATTTTGAGGCTCTTCAAGAGTGAAGGCCTGTGTTTCAATAGCATCCTTCTTCGATGCAGCTGCCTTCCGAGACATGGCAGTGCGCTTCTTCTTCACAACTGGTGAGGAAGGTAGAGGTTTCTCTTCAGTCTCGGCTGCGGGGGCAGGGGCGTCAGCTGCTCGGGCAGGTACTTTGGGTTTGGCTGCATGGGCAGGTGCTTTCTTGGTCTTGGTTGCTGGAGTAGGGGCAGGTTTGGCTGACGCAACTCTCTTCTTAGAAATGGGCTTCGGGAAGAGAGCTGGGGAGGTCTCAGTTGTGTCTTCGGGTGGGTGAGCTGATTCCCCCTCACTTGTATCCACCTTCCTCGCATGAGCTTTCTTCTGTGCGCCTGAGAGGTTCGCCTTGAACATCCTCTTGTTTGCATGGAAAGGCTTTCCATGGCGCAATGCAATACCCTTGATCTCCATCAAATGGCCAATGATAAGGCCATATCCTGGAAATGACAAAAGGTCCCATCATCCTTATAGGACCTGTTGATCACATTTTGACAAACTCGGCTGAAGACGAACTCAACCCAGTTCACCTTCTTGTCTTGCATAATCGCAGCCATCACTATCAGCTTTGTTCGTGATAGCCGGTTGAAGCTCACAAACTTCATATCCACGCATTTGGACACGATGTCCATTAACTTGTGGGAATCCTCCTTCGAAAAATCTCTCTTAGTCAGTATACACAACTTTAGCAAAGATACTCGGGTTTTGCAACATCCTTCCAAGCTGCAGCCAAGTTAACATCCTTCTCGATGTGCTTCAAACCTTTAGAGGCAAAAACGATTGCTCGGCAAGGTCCTTTGCGCTATCTTGATGGCCTTGCCGTGGGACGGATGAGCGAATCTCATCATCATGTACCTCGGTGTTCACATAAAACATGGCGACCTCCTCCAAATACATATGTGTGAAGTGCATTGAGAGAAAGTCCTTCAGACCGGACTTTTCCAGCTTATCTGCGATCTTCTTCACTAGGGCCTCATCAACGCCCTGCTTGATTATCCCTTTAAAATCCATCAAGCACCAAAGGTGGATTTTCTCGTATAGCTTCACAAAATCATGAGTAGTAGCCATTTTGAACGTTTGATCGGAAAAAACGAAAAAACTTGAATTTGAAAGATAGGGTTACGAACGGTTTGTAGAGAGAAAACTTGATTGCTTGCTGAAGATGAGAGTTTGTGTGAGGAGAGAGAAAGATGAATTTTGGTATATAAGGGACTTGAAAGGACGGTTTTTGGAATTTGAATATTTTGATCAAAATTAACAGTCAGGATTGACTCTTTAAAAAACCGCATTAATTTCCCCACATTAAATGCAGCAGCATTTATATCCAATCATATGGTTTACTGTGCAGCTTTTGAACTGACAGTCATAATTACGCTTACTTCATCCTTAAAAACATTCCCACTCGAATAACACGACTGCGTTTTTGTCACTTAGCTCATAAATGATTAAGCTTACATCCAAAGTGACTTAACTCTGCTTCTCTCTTCTCATAACATCACTCACCTGTCAGCTAACTCGATACAACTGACTTCCCGACTAGGCTATTTCACTTGGCTGAAATATGAAACTTGTCTATTTTTCATTCTTTCTTCTTTTATCTCTACTGATTGAGTCTTCTGAGTAATCTAACTCACCAATTAACCTAACTCATTCTTGAGCTCTTCAAACCTTTATTCACATAATGACTTTGTGATTATGTCAGCTAACTGCTTATCAGTTGAGATATATTCCAAAGTGATGTCTTTTTTTTCAACATGATCTCTTATAAAATGATATCTAACATCAATGTGCTTTGTTCTTGAATGCAACACTAGATTCCGAGTGATAGCAATGGCACTAGTGTTATCACACATAATTGGAATCTCTTTTTCTTCGATATCATAGTCTCTCGGTGATGTCTCATCCATAAGACTTGGGCACAACAACGCCCGCAACTATGTACTGGTCTGCCGGTGTGGATTAGCTATTGAATTTTGTTTCTTCTTTGAACCAAGAAACTATTTTGTTTTCAAGCATTTGACATGTACCGAAGTACTCTTCCCATCAACTCTACATCCACCATATTCCGAAACCGAGTATCCCGTCGCCTTGAATCCTTCTTTCTTTGGATACCATAAGCCGACTTCCTGGCATCCCTTCAAATACCTTAGGATTCTCTTAGGCTTGCAGTCATGTGACTCTCCTTTGGTGCAGATTGAAATCTAGCACATACACCTACCGCAAAGGTGATGTCCGCCTCTTGTTGTTAGATAGAGCAATGATCCAATGAGGGCTCTATATCTTATTTGATCAACAACTTTGCCATATGCATCTATGTCCATCTTGATGATGTATTCATAGGAATTTTTACTGAGGAATTCTCTTCCATACCAAACTTCTTCATTAAATCTCTGGTATACTTGGTTTGGCTTATGAAGGTTCCATCATTCAATTGCTTGACTTGAAGTCCTAAGAAGAAAGTCGATTCTCCCATCATGCTCATCTCAAATTTTCCTTGCATGAGGTTTGAGAACTTGTCACACAACTCTTTGTTTGTGGATCCAAAAATGATATCGTCCTCATATATTTGAACAAGCAATATACCCTCCACATCTTGAATCCTGAAGAGTGTTCTATCAACCTTGCCTTTGGTGAATCAATTGTCAATTAGAAACTTAGACCATGTATCATACCATGCTATTGGTGCATGTTTTAATCCATACAGTGCTTTCTTGAGCTTGTAGACTTTATCTCCAATAGTTTTCTGCTCAAAACCTGGAGGTTGTTCAACATAGACTTCTTCTTCTAACAGTCCATTGAGAAATGCACTTTTCACATTCATTTGATATACAAATCAAGTTCTTGTGTGCAACATAAGCAAGAAACATCCTTATTGCTTCCAATCGGCAAAAGCAAAGGTTTCATCAAAATCTATACCTTCTTCTTAGGAATACCCTTTGTCTACCAATCTTGCTTTGTTTCTTACAACATATCATTCTTCATTCATCTTGTTTTTGAATACCCACTTAGTACCAATAACATTTTGGTGGGTTGGCCTTTGAACTAATTCCCATACATTGTTTCTTTCAAACCGATTCACTCTTCTTCTTGCATGGCTCGAATCCAACGTGTGTCTTCGAATGCTTGAGACACATCTTTAGGCTCTATTTGGGAAATAAAACAAGTGAACATTGCTTCATGTTGTGCTCGGATCTGGTCCTTATGCCTTCTCTAACATCTCCAATGATTAACTCGGTGGATGGTCTCTCGGCCATCTCACATCGGGTTGGAGTAAGTCTGCTGGATTGACCTTCTCGCAGCTAAGTTGTCTTGAATAGCTTCTTCATCTTCATTCGAGTTGTAGACCTTGCACTTGTCTTTGAGATTCATTATCTCATCATCATCGGGGTTGAGTGCGCTCACATCTCGCTTCTACATAAGGACTTCTTACGCATAGTTGGTTGATTCAAATTATCGCCTAACTCATCAATGTCTTCTCCATTCACATTAGGTTCATCAAAAACCACATGGATAGACTCTTATGTGTCCATAGTCTTCTTGTTCAAGACTCTATAGGCTTTACTATCGGTTGAGCATCCCAAAAAGATACCCTCATCAACTTTAGAATCAAAAGCCTTCAAATTATCCTGGTCATTGTTGTGGATGAAGCACTTGCATCCAAATATCTTGAAATATCCAACATTTGGCTTTCTCCCTGTCCAAATCTCATAAAGAGTCTTGGTCAATTGCACATTTATCATGCATCTATTCTCGAGTATAGCATGTTGTATTTATGGCTTCACCCAAAATCTCTTAGGCAATCCAAATTGACTAACATTGTCCTTGCAGATTCCTTGAGAGTTATGTTCTTTCTTTCACTACTCCATTCTCACATGGAGTCCTTGTCGATAACTCATGAGCAATAACATTTCAACACAATATCTTGAGTTATTATCCCATTGACAAACTCAATTCCCCTGTCAGATCTTATCTTTATAATGGTTTGACTCTTCTCATCAGTTGAGGTAATTTCTGCAGTATTTCCTTCTTTTTACACATGAAAATTGTCCATGTATATCTTGAATAGTCATCCACCACCACTAAGGTGTATTTCTTGCCACTGATGCTAGCTGGCTCAACTAGACCCAATAAATCCATATGCAACACATGCAATATCCTTGTTTAAGAAGGACTTGGCTTATCCTTGAATGATGATTTGATTTGCTTTCCCATCTGGCATGCATCACAAATGCTTTATTTCTTGTACACTGAGTCTGGCAATCCTTCCACAAGATGACTCCTTGCAAGCTTGTTGATTGTCTGGAAATTTAAGTGACTCAGCTTCTTATGCCACAACCAACTGGATTCGGCTGTACTTCTTACTAGCAGACATGTGCTTGGTGTAGCAGTAGACCAATGTACCACATACATATTCTTTTGCCTTGTTCTTTGCAGCACAATTTCACTGGACTCAACATCTTTGATCTGGCACACTCCCATGTTGAATCCTACATTGTAGCCTTTGTCACAGAGTTGGCTGATGCTTAACAGGTTGAAGTTGAGGCCTTCAACATAAGCAACATCTGTGATCTCCAATCCATTTTTCTTGATGGATCATGTGCCTTTGATCCCCCCTAGAGCTTCATTTCCTCCAAATATGACTTTAGCACCTTTGAACTCTTTGAATCTTGATAGATTTCTCTTATTTCTGTCATATGTCTTGAATGTACCACTATCCATGTACCAGGTTCCTTGGCATCCAAATTGTTTCCTTGAACCCGCAATCAAGGAAATCAGTTTTTAGGTGGTTAGTGCTATAAGATGTTCCAACCAACCTATAGCCAAATGATCTGACTCTAAGAGGTTGCCATCTATCAGTACCATAATCATAATGCACATCAACAAATTGCTTGGGGGTCTTAGGATCGCATAAAGCTGTCTCATTTTTCTATATGCCTTTATGTTTTTTAGCAATTGCTTTCTTGGGATAGTTATGAAATTTACGAGTGTAGTGCTTGGGTGCATATGTGTGCGATAATAGCTCTTTTGCCTTGGGAATGACCTTTCTTTGAGGTTGAGGTCTTTGCCATTTTGGCTTGTTTCCCATAGGTCTTTCTTTGATATTTAACATTATTCCAATCGGCTTGGTTTGGATAGTTTCTACCATTCCCATCATATTTACTTCTTTGATGAAATTTATGGGGCTTTTGGTAGCTCTGTTTGGCTCTTCAGAGTATTTTCTATCGAGAGTCCGCCGAGGGACTGTCATGCGAATTAATTTTCACCGTCCTTTCAAAGATACTCTCTTCAAGCTTCTTTCCTTTCCCTTTATAACCAACGCGCCAAGATGATTGTGATTGTGCTTTGGTGTAAAAGTGGGTGCAGCATTTGGTGTTTTGGGTTTTGGGATTTATTCATTTCTTGAAGATTCTTTTTCCAAAATCACTCTTGTAGTTTGACTATGCACAAAGGAATTAAATCATATGTCTGTCTTGTCTCCACATTCTTTTTGACTCATAATAAGTTCATCCAATAATTTGGATGCTCTTGTAAATGAGGCAACCACATTTTAAAGATCTTTTTCCCTCTTTTCTGTAGCAGCTAACTCTGCTAAGATCTTTGCATTTTCAGTCTTCAGCTTAGTGTTTTCATCCACTATGTGACTTAGAGTAATCAGCTATTTAGTCAACTATGAGTTTTGGCTTTTAAGCTGGATGTTTTCTTCATTTAAAAGTGTGTGAGAGATTTTAATGTGCTCAAAATCTTTCATCATTTTTGTCTAATGAATCATAAAGATCTGTGGGTGATGAAGTGTGTGTATCACAGTCACTATCACCTGAATGAGAATGAGATGAGTTAGAATGTACCTCATCTTCTTGGTCTTATTGATCTTGTTCTTTGGCCATGAGGCAGATCAAAGCCTCTTCCTCTGTATCACTTGAGTAGTCGGCTTCACTCTTTGCCTGGAGTCCGGTGCTTCTTTGCACTTGGTCGCTCGGCCAGATTTAATGACTAACATGGCTTTCTTCTTTTCTTGTCTTCTTTCTCGAGGACTCTTCTTTCTTCTTCATTTCTATACTTGTTGGTGGTGGATATGAACGTCAAAGAAAATGTCCTGGTTGTCTACAATTCCAACACAAGTTCTCGGCTCTTTGATTGGCTCTGTTGGTTCTTTAATTATTAGCTCTCGATTTTCGGCTCTCTTGGGGGCTGTCCTCTCTTGCTTTGGAAGGTGCTGAATGTCTTCTGGAGGGTTCACCCTTGTTTCTTTTATAGTTCTTATTAAAGAACTTGTTTAATCTTTTTACTATAAGGGCAATCTCCTCCTGTCAATGGTCTCCTTTGGCTCAACACTTTTCCTATCACTGGCCAATAATGCAGCTGTCTTTGGTACAGTTGTTTCCTCTTGCTCTTTCCTTCTCAACTCAAACTCATAAGCTTTGAGGTCTGAGAATAGCTCATGATTGGATGTTTTTGAGTCTCAGGGCCATGACCTTCATTTCCCATTCAATTGGGAGGGCTCTTAAAATCTTCACGCACATCTCCTTCTGAGTGTATTCTTTCCCAAGAGCTGAAAGCTCATTTGTTATTTCTGTAAATCTGGCATCTAGCTGATCCAGAGTTTCACCTGCAAGCATTTTAAAATTTTCAAATTTTTGAACAACAACAGTTAATTTATTCTCTTTAATCTATTCTGATCCTTCACAAATCGGGTTAACTTTTCCCATTTCTTTCGCATATTTGCATGATTTGACTTTGTTGAACATCGCCTTGTCCAACGTCTTGTAGATATATCCTTGGCCACATTATCCAGGTTATATCTTTTTCGATCTTCATAGGTCCATTCGGTGTGGGTTTTTCAACCATGGCTAGTCTAGCCTCAAAGATCTTCTCCTTCACCAGCAGTCTTTGCTCTTTGCTTGAGAGTGTTGACTTTTTGAAAGATATATGAGCTTGCATACGAATCTTCCAAACATCAAACTCTTCCACAAAGTGAACATTGGAATATGAGTTAGATTTGCTTCCATGATAATAACTTTGCTTTAAAAGATGAAAGACTTTGAAAAACACAAGTGTTAAAACCTTTGAAAAAGAATGAGATCTAGTTCAGTAACCAATGTGGAAGGCTTAATGAACCAACTGCTCTGATATCATTTGTAGGTCCCAAGGGTGTGGTGTAAGGTTTAGAAGGGGGTTCATTAAACCTTACCAAATTTTTGATTTTAGTTTTTTTAAGATTTTAAACAAGTGTTGACTCAAATCAGCTGTGTCCTTGGGGACAACTAAGTTGGCTATATTCAAGGCAAAGTATCCCACTCAACACTTCGATAGAGCTGTTGATAGTATAACTTGGCTGCTTAAGTTAATACTTAACTTTAGTGGATTTGGTTTTTAACAAATGAAGACTTAACACCTTTTGATAGATTTTAGATTTTTAACACTTATTTTAACACTTGTTAATTATCGGTTGGATAGCATATTTAACTAACAACAAATATAATAAAATATGCGAGGAATGTAAGTGCGGAAAGTATATTGACACAAGTAATTTTTATAGTGGTTCGAGGATGGGGTAATTCCTCTAATCCACTCTTCTCCAACTCCTGGAGGAATCCACTAAGTAACAGATCAAGTTACAAAGAAGTGAAGAGTCTAGAGACAGCCTTGATCACACAAATAAGCCTCTCTCCTGCGACTCGACTTCTTCACGAGGCACCGCCTTGCTACTTGATTCACTTTCAAGTCCTTGGATTTTTTCACGCAGCCCTCCAACAAACTTGAAACTTGGTTCGACCTTGAACCTTTCTACATTCTTTGAAGTTGGAAAGTAGACCCCTTTTTGATCTTCAAATTGTTTCCTCTTCAACTGATTGAAGTTGTCTCTCCTTCACAATTTGTGTTGGATCGAGTTTCTTTGAGCTTTAGGCTTGAGGAATATCTTGATATGCTTTTAGAATATTGCAGGTTAATTGCTTGAATATTGCTTGTTCGTATTAGGTTCAGGTCTGCAAGGTAACCTTTTCTCAATTATTTCCTCAGCCTTTTATAGTGCTCATTTGAAATTTGCCCGTTGAAGAGATAATCCAATTTCAAATGACACTTCTTGTTCGTTGGCTTGTCTTTTCTTGGTCTGCAGCACTTGTGATGTTAACCCTTCCTTCTATTAAAATACACCACAACCCCCTACATAAAAAACACACAATTCATATATCAAAGCTTAATACAACATTCTGTTTATATTCTACTTAATGTTGTATATTTAATATAATATATCTGTATATTTAGTATAAAACATCTCGCATACTTGTTAGGGTTTGTTACTTGGGTTTTTTTGAGTTCAAATTGCAATATTCTACAAGACCATAATCAATAAAGGAAATATTTACCCCGTTTGCTACGAAATAAAACCCAAGTAACAAATATGAACTAATCGGACAAAGAGAGAATACTTCAATAACAAGCAATAATAATGAAAAATTCAGACGAAGAAAAAAAGGAAAAATACCTTCAATGCACAAACTCGGACGTCGGTTCCCCTCCTCAAACCTTCTCCACAAAATCGAACTCCCTAAACCACCAAAAATTACTTGGTAAAGACAAGAACATACTTGAAATTTAGAAGATTTGGGCCAAAAGCGAGAAAAAGAACATACCTTTACAAAACAAAAATCGGGCTACCAAAACCTAACTCTGCTCCATTCTTCACAAAATCCAAACCTTCGACCACCAAAGTAACTTGGAAACAACGATAACCAGCGTAAATAATAAGTTCGATTTTCACGACTGGGGCCAAGGGAAGACGAACGGACAACAATTTTTGGGGAGACGAACCAATCAGTGTTTTTTGGGTGAGAAACAAACTAATATGGTTTCTTTTGATTGAAAAAACCGTCGAAGAGGTAAACAAAAAGAATCGTTTTGAAAAGACACGATTGAAATTTATGATTTTTTTCTCCCTAAAAATTGGGTAACTCAAAAAAGGAAGGATTCTGTTTTCCTAAATGATAGCAATTAACGTGAATAACATAAAAACTGAAAATATGTGAAAATACAATCATACCCTTATAACCCAAAAATAACTAAAGAGATCTACATCATTAAAAAATTAAATCAAGGGTGTATAGGTGTTCTTATCGACTAACCTAAAGGGTTGGTCTCATTTGAACTAATCCCTATATATACATATATATATATATGTGTATATATATATACATATATATATATATATGTGGATTGGTTCAAATGAGACCAATATGCCAAAGTGTGAGACCATAGGGACTTATCTCGGTCCGTTTATTTTTCAAGATGGATGGCTTGTGATTATTTTATTATTTAAAGTAGAAAAATTCGATTTTATGAGTTTTAGGGGTAATTACGTAATTCATTATGGACGATTTTTTTAATTAAGGTTAGATTGTTAATTAATATGGTAAGTGAGATAAAGAGTAGATTATATTCCCATGATTATAGCGCCTAATTAAGATTTGATTTTATCACATCTCTTTACAATATTCTAATCATGCTTAATCAATTTATCATTCTTGCAAATGTATAGAAAAATAGTCCAAGCTTCTCGACTAAGTAATCACCGCAGATCATTCATTTTTTCCTCTTTCGATCGTCGAAGTTGAAGACACAACTTTTCCTAATCACACCTATTCAAGTGGAATTGTAGGTATGTATTTTTTCCTTTAACAATTGTAGTCGAAGGCACCAATCTTGCAAATCCCAATTCTAAACCTGCAAAGATCAATGGGGTTGCGCTTCGCAAGCTCCGGTCATCGATACTCCAACGGCATCGCTTATTCTCCACCTCAACCCCGATTTCGGACTCCAAAACCCTACCCAAAGAAAGAAAGACAAAACCCGTGCCACACTTTCTCTCATGCGGTTCGAGCAAAACCCCGAACGCATCCTCGATATCTGCCGATCCACCGTTCTCACGCCCGACTCACCCCTCGACCGGATTGTCTACTCCAAAGCCAGTGACACTGTATTTTAGGTTTCAGAAATATTTGAGTAGGTTTTAGTTTTCGAATTTTTTATTTTTCAATTTGATGTATAGCTTTAATAATTTTGTTGTATATTTTATCACTTTGAGTGCATATGTAATTTTCTTAGGTGAATGCAAGATACGTATTTTTGTTGGATTTTTAGCACTTTTTCGTTGAATATGTAACGCCACACCATCTATTTTCTTTGTATGTAACGAAAACAATGCGATTTTGTTTATTTTTTTGGCAATGTTCTAGATTTTCCATTGTTGTCTCATGGTTAATGTATTTGATGTATCGATTTCAGGTTTTTATTGCATTTGATTGCAATTTTTCGTGCATATTTTTCATGATAAGACAGTCATGCATCACAATTTATACACGAGGCATTTTGTATTTGAATTATGCATTGGTCTCTTGTAATCTATGCAAACAAATTACACTTTTCATACATCAATTTGATATGCGTCAATCAGCTAATATATATGCATCATTTTTACCATATTTATTTCATTAGTCTCGATGACTTATAGATACATCATAATTAAATTATTTATACAATATAAATACATTTATTTAGCACTTTTTTAGTTGCATATGTAATTATGTTTCACAAAATATGAAAATTGCATTATTCATTAAATATGCAACATAATATATGAACAAGACATCGTTATAAGATTAAATATGCACTAATAAATATGATATAAATGTAGGTACATTAAATATGCAACATACTATACGTATCAATACATCAGTATACTATTAAATATGCAATATTAATTATAACACCAATACAGTCCAATTTTTGGGTTCATATATTTTGCATTCATACATCATTAACTTCAAACAAAATATACAACATATTATACGTATACATGCATCAATATATAGTTTAAGTATGCATAAATTCAATTTCGTTGGGACCAAAAAAAATTCATAAATGCCCGGAAATAATAATAAGTTTGCAAGCTAATATTTATGATTTATGTATGCAAACTTTCGAACAGTACCATATGCACAATAATACAACTATATATACATCAAGGTAATGCTAAAAATGCAACATTTATGAGAATCATAAATACCTAAAAATATCGAACAAAGATTTTTGGGGCTGGTATACGAATTTGTATGTTTCGAATCATTTTTATAATTAATCATGCAACATATTATACATATACATCATCAATATATAGTTAGATATGCATAAATCCAATATCGTTGGGACCAAAAAAATTCATAAACGCCCGGGGATACAAATTTATTTATGCAAATTTTCGGAATATTACCATATGCAAATTTTCGTTTTTTTTTTGGATAGAGATTATAGTTTTTTGGAGGGGATTATCATTGATTGCACCTCCTAAATTATAGGTAATAGATATGGTAAGTTAGAATCATGCAAATCTTGTTAGTTGACCGATTTTTATTAATTGACAGATATGCCCTCACTCGAAAATCATGATATATAATGCTTCTATATTTAATATTTCAATCTCAACCATCCAATGATTAATTATAACGGTTCATATTAGGTCTCACGGTCTCACCGCAAGAGATGGTCTCAAAGAACCAACCCCTATATATATATATATATATATATATTAAAGTTAAATTGAACAAATGAATATTGATTGATAATAATAGTCTTACCTTGAACAATAGACCTTTTTCATCCTAACTCGGGTGATGCATTAAAGAATAACCTCGTTTTTATTTTATCGTGCTTAAAGAATAACCTCGTTAAATGTATAAGACGGTTATTTTCTTCAAATTATTTACGCGCACGTAGTTTAATATGTGAAATCCATGAAAATGATGGCAATAAACATATTTTTAAAAAATATTTATTTAATTTTTTTGCATTATGATTTTTTTATTTCTTCTTTTTATCGATTTGAAAAATTCCGGTTTGTTCTAATTCAATAACAATAATCCTAAAAGGAAGGAAACTAATGGAAACAAAATCAAGTGGATTCTACCCAAAATACTCGCCACATAAAAAATATTTTTGATTTAGGATTCATGTAGAAAAATTGTTTGATGAGTGAAAGTGGCATGGAAAAGCAGGGCCAAAATCAAAGAATCTGTTACATAAAAAGAATTTTTAGGGTTTATCTCGAAAAATTATTGAAGCGTTGTGTGGAGGAGATACAAACAATAGAAAGAGACGATGATGATGATGATGATGATGATGATGATGGTTCAAACTCGATGGACAGAATATCAGAGTTGCCACAAGGCATATTACACCACATACTCTCTTTCCTGTCCCAAAAACAAGCAGTACAAACTTGTGTATTATCCAAATCATGGCGTTACGTTTGGTCTACTCGCCCGAAAATTGACTTTTATGAACACTGCTTTTATGGAAATAGAGAAACATTCATGTTTGCTCTGGACAAGACCTTACAAGGTTACCATGATCAAAAGCTTTATATACAAGAATTTCGTGTGTGGATGTCGATAGTTGATCCCAAATCAATTTCACTTCTTGAGAAATGGATCCCAAAAATCGTAATTGATATGCGTGTAAAGACGTTCAAGCTTTATTTGCATTCAAACAAAAGGGAATACTTTGATTTGCCCTCGGTAGTCTTTAAAGCCGAATCTCTCCAAAAATTATATATGCATAGATGCAAGTTGAGCCAAAATCCTCTTGACAAGGTACTTTTTAAGCATCTACAAACACTTTCCCTCACCTTGGTCTATATTGTGGATGAGACTTTTGAGAAGATAATGTCAAGCTGCCCTTTGATTGAAAATCTATTCCTCGAAAGCTGCAAGGGGTTGAAAACCATTAAGGTGAATAAGGGTTGTAATCTCAAGGATTTTGTTTGGCTGATTGATGGTGATGGGGATGATTGCAGCGTTGAATTCAACACCCCGACTCTTGAAACCATCAAATTTATAGGCATTGTGAATTGGTTTCACCGGCATAATAAGTACTTCCCTCATCTCAAGTCTTTATATCTGAGCAAGGTGCGACTGGCTAGCTGGTCATCCGACATGTTTTCGTGTAACTACATGCCCACTCTCGAAGAATTGACCATTCGGTATTGCTTTGACTTTAAAGAATTCCAGCTGTCAAACAATTCCATTAAGAATCTGACCATTGCAAGTTTGCAGGATCCCACAAATAAATTTGTTATTGATGCCCCAAACATAGTTAAATTTGACTATGTAGGCTATATTTCCCCATCCATTGTTTTTGCAACAACTTCCAGTGAGTGGAAGTCTGATATATGCGTGTGTTATGATGTGGATTTTGATGATAATGATGCTTCATCATCGTGGTTCTTTAAAATTTAAACAAACCGCTCAAGGCATTAAGTCAATCTGAAATTTCTCGGATCTTTACCAATGTCGTGGTGGCGGGAGGAATCGGCACATTGCGGAGACAATTACGGTGGTGGTTTTTGTGAACTTGTGGTAGTAGAGCACTTGTGTTTAAGGGTATATTATTTATCTTCTTCCTTTCCAGACTTTCTTAAATTGCCTGTTTCGTATTTGTCGACCAAGAAACATTGGCCCGTCTTTGATTTACGAACAAATCACTGGATACAAAAGTGAAGACATGCAAATTATCGAGTTTTTGTGCAAGAACCTCCTTATAAAGGGAAGAAAAAGAAGGCACTATGTTTGGCAACAAGACTTGGAGGAAGTAAGTTTGGAAACATTTGACGAGAACGGGCATCGTATACGGGGAACAAGGTTGTTTGCATGTACTAAAAATCAACACAGACCAGATAAGCTTTGCTTTCGATTGAAATGGAGAGAAATATGATTTACAAAATATGCAGTATTATATTGCTTGTTGCTTTAAAATTATGGAGTTATAAGGTGAAGGTTGTTTTATTTCATTCTTAAAAACTACTGTAGTGATTTATTGCATATTACTGATGTTATCGATCGACGTTAAGTTTTGTTGATTATGTGGCTATTCTGAACATCCATTCATTCAAGCATCATACTTTTGTTGATTTCTTTTCTCCATAGTAGCTAGAAATATAATATTTACGCATCTATTTGGATGGCATTCTGTGCTCCCACAAAAAATATTAAATATGTTTCTATCTTATATATGGTGAAGCTAAATCTTGGTGTGATTATTGATGATATCGTTCGAGGTGAAACACGAAATTCTTAGTTTCAGACAAATTGCATATTAATCATGCCATTTATAGATGCCAATGTAGAGCTTGATTTGGTCTCTGCTCTACATGTCTCTGTTTTCCCATACCAAAGCTCATTTTCACTATAGCAGGGGAAATTCTATATCACGAGAAGGATAATTTACATATTTGAAACATCCTAATAAAGTGTTGAATGTGTTGGATCATTAATCCTGTTGGGAAAGAGTGTATCTATAAGTGTGTGTTTTGAGTGAAGAAAAAGAGAGAAAAATTAGTAGTAATTTTCCTTCTCACCCAAAATAGCATTCTTATTTTCTCGGATATTCCAAGTTGAGTAACTTGAGATATTTTGTGTATCCCCTATTTTTAGGTAGAAATATTGTAAGCCCACTATACATTTAGTGGAGAATTTATCTGGACTACGGTCTCGTGGTTTTTCCCAATTTGGGTTTCCACGTAAAAATTCTTGTGTCCTATTTTTATTGTCTTGGACTATTATTTGGTATTCTTGGTTTGGTTCCCATTTTTAATCCAACTAGGTGGAAAAAAATTTACTATTTCCGATGTGCTTCTGTCATTTATTTTGACATTCTTTCCCAACAAGTGGTATCGAGCCACGTTGTTGCGGATTAAACAAAATGGAGGAATCGACGTGCTGGGTGGGATGTTCAAACTCAACGGATCCAACTACAATATTTGGAAGCCAAGTATGTTGGATCTTCTCTCTTGCAAGGATCTTTATTTGCCCTTAAAAGGTGATATCTTGCCAAACCAAAAGATACAAGTGATGACGAGTGGAAAATCCTACACGAAAAACCGTAGGATATATCCGGCGTTTCCTTGAGCATAGCATTTTCCATCATTTTGCTAATGAGGAAAAGGCTGATGTTCTCGTGGAAAATATTGAAACTATGTTTGAGAGGAAAAATGCCTTGAACAAAGCTTCTATTATCGTAAAAATTGTTCGGCTCGGATATACGGAAGGTGTGAATATGACGAGCACCTAAATGCGTATCGGTCCGATAAATCAATCTACCACAATGAAAATATCCCTTGATGATGAAGTAATTGCTTTATTGTCGCTCACTCGTTACCGACGTTGGGACACACTTGTGGTGTCGGTCAAGAAACTCACCCGAATGGTGAACTGACTATGCAAATGGTCAAAGATTGTCTTCTTAATGAAGAGTCCGGAAGAAATGAGTTAGAATATTCTTCCGAGTAAAAAGCCTTAGTAGTGAAAATGACAAACGGGGAAGGAGCAAGTTTAGAGGTTCTCAAAATAAAAGAGACAAATCCAGGGGAGGTCCAAATCCAAGAAGGACTTCAAATGTCATTATTGTCTTTGGTCCAATTCACTATGAGAGAGATTGAAGAAAAAGAAAAGAGATCAAAAGAATGGAAATAATGAAAACAAGATCGATGACAAAGACACTACTCACAGCAGCGATTGATGGTGATGTTGTCATCATTTGTGATGATGCTTGTATCGATTCCGCATGCCAATGACCAGACGGATCGGATTATTGATTCAGAGCTTCATATCATATCACACCTCATCGTGATATGTTCACATCATACACCGTGGTAGCTTTGGCAAGTCGAATGGCCAACCATGGTGTGACGAAGGTCGTTGGCGTAGGTAACATCATATTGAACACCGATCAAGCGGACTCGTGCTCAAGGATGTCGGACATATTCCGACATTCGGCTAAATATTATTTCCATTTGGCAAGCTTGACGATCAAGGCTATGACAATCACTTTGGTGAAGGAAAATGGAAGCTCACCAAAGGCTCTCTCATTGTCGCTAAAGAATGACGAGAATTCTCTGTACGACTGCGAGGCCAAATTATCCAATGGAGAGGTGAATGACATTGACAAAAGTTCCTCCATTGAGTTATGGCATAAAAAGCTTGGACATCTAAGTCGGAAGGGTTTGGAAGTTCGACTAGAAAGAAACTTCTCCCGGAGGTAACCAAGTATGCCCCTACAAACTTGTGTTGATTGTTTAATTGGAAAACAACACGAGTTGCTTTTAAGAGTTTTTCACCTTCAAGAAAATCTCATCCACTAGATCCGTGCATACCGATTTGTGCTACATGAAAGATAGAAGTCTTGGTGGTGCAATATATTTTGTCACATTTATTGATGATTTCTCTAGAAAAGTCCGGTGCTTTGCTTTGAAATCCAAAGATCAAGTTCGGTATCTTTAAGAATTTTCAAGCAAGTGTTGAAAGAGAAACATGAAAGAAGCTAAAACGTGTTCGTCTTGACAATGGTGGTGAATACCAGGGTCCATTTGAGCAACATTGCGGGGATCATGGAATCAAGCTTGAGAAGAGTGTTTCAAAAACTCCTCAACATAATGGCGTAGCAGGACAATTTGTGAACGAGTCAAATGTATGTTGTCACATTCCAATCTGCCCAAATCCTTTTGGGGTGAAGCAATGAGGACTGCAGTTGATCTAATCAACCTTTCTCCATCGCTCCTTTGGGTGGCGACATTCCGATAGAGTTTGGATGGAAAAGATATTTCCTACAAACACTTGAGAGTGTTTGTCAGCAGGGCATTAGGCGTTTGTGCACATTCCAAAAGATGAACGATCCAAGCTTGATGACAAGACCAAGTCATGCATCTTCTTGGGCTATGGCCATGAAGAATTCGGCTACAGGTTATGGGATCCAGTCAAGAAGAAAGTTATCAGAAGCATGGATGTTGTATTCCTTGAGGATCAGACAATTGAAGATGCCAAACAGATTGAGAAATCTGAATCAAACCAATATGTTCCTGATGACGTAGATCCAGTTTCTTCTCCTAGAAATCAGAATCACGGGGGAGGTGTGCAAGAGCAACACCATGATGCAACCGGTGATATCCTCCGCCCACCACCAGAAGATGCGGTTAGAAGGTCCACCAGACAAAGACAACCTTCTACCAGATATAGCCCACATGAGTATGTAATGCTCACTGACGGGGGAGAACCACAAAGTTTCGCAGAGGCCATATCACATGATCAGAAGGATATGTGGATGGAGGCCATGAAAGAAGAGATGAACTCTTTGCAGGAAAATCACACCTATGACCTGGTGAAGCTACCGAAAGGTAAACGTTTTTTGAAAAATAAATGGGTGTACGGGTTGAAGATCAAGAGCAAAGCTTACAACCAAGGTATAAAGCTAGGCTGGTTGTGGATTTCAGGAAGAAGGGTGTTGATTTCAAGAAATTTTCTCACCAGTGGTGAAGATGTCCTCAATCGAGTTGTTCTCGATATAGCCGCCGATGGATCCGGAGATCGAACAACTTGATGTGAAGACTGCATTTTCTTCATGGAGATTTGAATGAAGAAATCTATATGGAGAAACCGGAAGGATTCAAAGTCAAAGGTAAGGAGAACTTAGTATGCGGGTTGAAGAAGAGCTTGTACGGCTTAAAACAAGCTCCAAGACAATGGTACAAGAAGTTTGACTCCTTCATGACCGACCATGACTACAACAGGACCAACTCCGATCACCGTGTATTCTTCAAGAAGTTCATGATAATGATTTTATCATATTGTTATTGTATGTGGATGACATGCTGATTGTAGGTCATGATGCCAACAAGATTGAGAAGTTAAGAAAGAACTTGGCAAGTCTTTTGCGATGAAAGACTTAGGACCAGCTAAGCAAATCCTTGGGATGAAAATCTCAAGAGACAGGGCAAACAGGAAGCTCTGGCTATTCAACATGAGCAAGTCAAAACCAATCAAGACTCCACTTGCGGGTCACTTCAAGCTCAAAACGCAATGTCCCCCACAAGTGAGGAAGATAAAGCGAAAATGCAAAAGGTACCATATGCTTCAGGTTGGCGCTTGATGTATGCTATGGTATGTACTAGACCGATATTGCTCATGCGATTGGTGTTGTTAGCCGTTTTCTCTCTAATCTAGGAAAGATCATTGGTCTGCAGTGAAATAGATATTTCAAGATTTGAGAGGTACTTCTAAATTCTGTCTAAGATTTGGTGATGGCCAAACTATACTAGACGGATTCACAGATGCAGATATGGCTGGTGATGTTGAATTGTTGATTCCAGAAAGTCCACATCCGGATACCTGATGAGATTTGCAGGGGGAGCTTTCTCTTGGCAATCGAAACTTCAAAAATGCGTGGCATTATCCACAACTGAAGCCGAATATATTGCTGTAACGGAAGCTTGTAAGGAGATGTTGTGGTTGAAGAAGTTTCTGCAGGAACTAGACTTGAAGCAGGAAAAGTACACACTCTACTATGACAATCAGTGCGATCCACTTGAGTAAGAACTCATCATTCCACTCAAGGTCAAAACACATTGATGTGAGGTACCATTGGATTCGATCGTGCTTGATGAAAAGTTGATGCAACTTGAGAAAGTGCACACGATGAAAATGGTGCGGATATCTTGTGAAGTCTTTACGAAGAGATAAGTTTGAAGTTTGCGTAAGCAAAGCGAGGTTTGTTGATTTACCACATAAGGTCGAGGGGAGAATTGTTGAAAAGTCCACATATGTGGGTAATAGGCTTTTGACAAAAGAAGCCTGTAAATATTGAAAAGGGGGAAAATAAAAGGTGGCCAATTTGGACACCAATTCTTGCACCGAAAGGTGCTTGGAATTTGTCATTTTGCTCATCCATTTTGCCTATAAATAGGCAACATCCAGGAGATGCAAAAACACACCAACAAGAAGCAATTAGCATTTTAGCAATTGCAAGAGAAGAGAGAAAATAGAGAGTAGAGAGTGTATCTATAAGTGTGTGCTTTGAGTGAAGCAAAAAGAGAGAAAAATTAGTAGTAATTTTTCATTCTCACCCAAAATAGCATTCCTATTTTCTCGGGTATTCCAAGTTGAGTAACTTGAGATATTTTGTGTATCCCCTATTTTTAGGGAGAAATATTGTTAGCCCACTATACATTTAGTGGAGGATTTATCCGGACTACGGTCTCGTGGTTTTTCCCAATTTGGGTTTCCACCTAAAAATTCTTGTGTCCTATTTTTATTGTCTTGCACTATTATTTGGTATTCTTGGTTTGGTTCTCATTTTTAATCCAACTAGATTTCCGATGTGCCATGTCATTTATTTTGACACTCTTTCCCAACAAATCCAACATTGGGTTTGAATGTAAATGATTATGTACTATGTAAAATAATTATGTATTGTGGATTGTCATTGGGCTTTATGTATTTAATATGGTGTGGGTCTTTAATGTGTAAAGATTTAATGGATTGTTACTATTTTAATGATGGGCTAAAATAGATATCCAATATAATACGCTTATATGATGGTTATATCCCAGGTCACACGTATACGATATTCTAATATGTTATGCCATTGTTAAATAGAAACATATGGAGAAAATTAAAGAATTTTCGGAAGAGTTTCAACACGTGTAGATCTCGCAAGGTTAAATCTCAAGAATCAATTATTATGGATTGATTAAAGTGATGTTATTCACTAAAGATTATTCCAACAAGTGGTATCAAAGCCGATTCATATTGGGTAATTAAGAATCAAATTAATCTTTTGATCTATATTTGTGTTCGATTTTATGAATTGCGGACACAAACTTTCGGATACTATTATCGTGAATCCGGTTATGAAAATTCAGAAAATTTTGAAACTGGTACTTACGTGTGTATTTCTCTTGAATATCCATGGATTGTTGTTTTCGGTTCGTCTTTCTCTGATTCTTGAATTTGGTTTTGAAAAGAATTTCATGGGCTTGCAATTTTTGGATTGTATTAAAAGCATAAGGATTGTTCTATTCCTTATTCTCGTATGCTATAACGTGTGTATTGGGTGCTTAATGTTTTGAGAAAAAAAAAGAATTAGAGTTTTAGGGGAAGGGTAAATCAAGGAATATTGGGGGTGTATTAAGTAAATAAATAAATTATAAAAAGAGTTTGGGGTGTATTAAGAGATATGAGTGTATTGATAGGTTTTGGGGGTGTTAATAATGCGCCCCTAAATTGAATCTATGGCTTTTCCTTGACATAACCATCACGGCAGTCGGCAGTAGGATTCTTTTCCTTGGTTTTTTTTATTTGAAGGATTTTAGGATTAAAAATAAAAGGGGGAAATTAGAAATCAAAATCCAGTTTTTCGATGCCATCTTGAACCCTCGTGTATTCGGCGATGGGGACAGGTAATGGCCTAGTGGGTGTCATGAGTTGCAGTTTCTCTTTGATATAAATTTAGAATTTGTTGTTTCAAGTGTTGTGATTTTGGCGCAAATTTACAATTTTCAGAGAACTGGGTTGGTTTGCTATAAATCTGTTTATTTTTGGTTTTTTTCTGGAATTATGCTACTTTGGGCCCATATTTGTTGTTTAAGAAATTTAGGTTTTTCATATAAAAAGGTTTTAATTTTGGGATTCAATTAAAGTTTATTTGTTGTTAAAGTTGGCCTCTATTAATAAAGAAAACCCCAAATTAAGTTTGGTCTTGGAATTTTAATTTTAATTTCAAATATTGGTATGGATTTATATATTTTGAGATAAACTAATTGAAGCAACATATCGCCAAAGTGACCTACCTTTCTTGTGGAAATTAATTCATTTTGGAATATAAAAGGTGTATCGTGTACTATGTGAATATTAACAACCGAAAGGAATTTGAATATTTATCGAGTTGCGCATGCGCATGTGGTAATAAATGCGCGATAATTATTCGGTTTTACAAATGAACACTACATCGGCACAAAAGAAGATTTGTTTTTTGATATGTTCTTATTATCGTGTGTGATTTCGCACCAATGTATCAATTACAAATTAATATTTTGTCCAAAGATGAAATATTAATGGAGTGTCGGTATCTTGAGATGTAATTTTCAATTATTTGAATTTATTATTATGATTAAGAGATTTATGTGAGCATGAATTGTTTAATTTAAATCTAGTTTATGTATATTCCTGCTAATATTAATGTTAGCATCATTATAATTTTATGCTTCATTTTCACGAAATTCTCGAGTTTATGAAAAGTGTGGCGGTCACTACTTAATTTGCCCTTACCATATTTTATTTACTGACTCGGATTTAAAGAGATTTGACTAACTAGTAAGAAACACTTCGCACGTGATCCACATAAATTTATTAAAATTTAAATAATTTTATTGATGAATATTTTTAAGTGTTTTACTAATAGATATGTACTAATTAAATTCGTGGATTATTAAAATTGAAATACTTCAAAGTTTTTTAATATACATTTTGTTTTTTGTAAGTATAAATTAATCTACATGATATTAGGTAAATATTTTAAAAAATCAATACAACAAAATAAACTAAATTATTATAACAACAAAATAAGTTTTTATATTAGCTTATGATCATATTAATTAATTTTTGTGATGATTAATGGCTATGAAAGTATTTTTCTTAATTAATTTCAGAATTGTTATAAAATTAGATGCATTATGCACTATTATTCTGTAATTCATGAGCTAAAAATTGATATATCACAAGTTATTACATTATTTAAAAATTGAATGAGTTGAAAAAATGGAAGGGAGGGTATAAATCTAAAAAACACTGGAATAGTCAACTTCGTATCAACATCCATACAAAGAGTGAGCGATATCACTTTAACTACATACTCATATAAAAAAATTAAAATTTACTAAATTACTTCTTTACCAAAATCAAGAATAACCTCATGACTTTCTTTGTAATTCTTATTTCTCAAAAAGCATATAAAATAAAAGTTAATATTATTCTGGTATGATCGTGTGCTTACTTTTTTATCATCTCTAACTTCTTCGATTAAAGAAACGTAACTCAAAACAGATATTAAAAGTACAAAATATGTGCCAAAAAGAATAAGATTATTCATAACAAAATCCTAATTATAATGCCAAAGTGAATATTTTATCATAACACTTAAACTTACTTATATAACAATCCATTTAGTTTAAGTATCCTATTTAAAATAATAAATCTTAACCCAATATAGATGACAACTAATCCATTTTCGTCATTAAGAGTTATGCTTTCAAATGAAAACAATGATAACTTAAAATCTAAAGTTTGAAACTCTGTCCAATTGATACAAAATATATTCACTTAATAAACAAGTAAACCAAAAATAGTTAAAAGCAAAAGTTATGAATTTTCACATTAAGACAAACTTCAACATTTAAATATAATACTTATTAAGTTTTATATTTGAAAATTACTTTACAAGAACTTATGTCTTTTAAAAGAATCACTAACTCAATTAGTTCTAGAAATATATATTATACTATTATAGATTATACTTGTAGTTGAATTTGACTCTTTCTATTTATTGTAAAATATATAGTTGTAAATTTTCTAACATATATAGTTATATAAATTATAATTATTCGTAATATGCAAAAACTAATTTATATTTATTTTATTGTTGTAATATATAATTACCCATGTCTTTTCATAAAAAAATAATGCCTTTATGGAAGAAAACGACTATATATATTTTTGATCAAATAAGAAAATGTACTTGCTAAAAAATTATATTTCAAGTTGCAAAAATCCCTCAACTATCCTCTTGCCCTCCTTAGGCCCGTAGAATTCACAAGACTTAGTATGAAATGTGGTCATTTCGCTCCATTTAGTATTATATATGGTTTAACACTGTTAATTTGATACATAAATAGTACTACGAATATTATATTGGTACCTAAATAATATGTAATTTAATAAATACCAAGGTGTGACGCATGTATCAAATCCATTCATATTAAAAATTTCTTTCATTTATTTATTTCATTAAAATTTCATTGATATTTATTTCGACACTTTTTATTTCTAATTTTTGTCACATATTTTTTATATACTTCATTTTGTAAAAGTTTAAGATATTTTATGCTTGGATAGATTTTGTAATAATTATTGTGTTTGTGCTTGAATCTTTATTACTTTTAAATGTATGGTTTTTAAATAATCAATTTATTTTAAATAATCTTTATTATATATTATATATGTTATGAATGTTTTTTTAATTTTTCTTCAACAATTTCTACCAATGATACGTATATCATTTAGCTCTTTACTTTTAATCTTTGAACTTTTTATATATTCTATTTGGTTAAACACGAAACTATGTTTTAATTAGTTACGTATTAAAGATTTGAAAATATCCCACAATATAAGTAGTAAATAAATGTGTTTAATGAAATAGAAGTGACTGAAATTATAATAATATTTGAGTAAAGAAATAATTTTTCATTGACTGTGGAATAATATATTTTTGTCAAGTCAAAAGGTTTCAAGAAACTATCCAACAATTCAAACTTTTAATATAAGTATAGATAAATATATAGAAAAACAAAGTATAATTATAGTATAGATATTTAGATATTGACAAAGAAAATTGTTTAAATATATTGATTTGCTTCGTGAATTTATCATAAGCATCGTAATAATTTTTAATTGTTATAATCTTTTAGGAGGGTAATTTTTAACTCGCAATTAAATGTCACTTAGAAACTCAAATTAATATGTATTGAATGACTTCTAAAATTTCTCTTCAAATTTTGTTAATAGGAAATATATATCCATTTCAACTCTATCACAATTATTTTTTATTTTAATTACTAATTTATATCATTCTTTTTCGTCATTAAATCATACATTTTCTATTGATAATATAAATTGAAATCATGTATATCTTAATAAAGAACAATAACTTTAAAACCAAAGTTTATAATGTGAGATATAAATATTATTTTGTATAAGTCATATTGTTATCCATATTTAGAGTCTAAAAGGATATTTGTTTTATCGCAAAGAAAATGTTCTGTCTTTTTCTTCTTCTTGTTCTTTGTTAATTTATTTTGTATTTTCGTCCATTAATATTTTAGGCGATGAAAAATAAAAAGTACAAGAAAACAACTAAAATGAAAAAAAGAGATTACTCTTTCTTATACCTCCACATTAACTACTAAAATTTTATCTCGTTAGGGTAGAAAATATTGCTATAATCCATGTTTAGCTTACTTTTAATTTTTATTTTTTCTCACAGAGATTTTTATATTAATTTTTAAAATACTTGCTTTAAGAATATTTATTTCGCTGCAAAAAAATTTGTTTGGCTTTTTATCATCTTTTTCTTTGTTAAACCGTTTTTTACTTCCCTCCTATTATTTAGGCCATAATAAATAGAAGAATGCACATGAATACATTTCAAATAAAACAAAGATTTCTCTTATTTTATATGCTCTTTGTTATACCTCCACATTAAAAAACATAATTTTATCTCATGATTAGTTTAGATATATTTTCATCATCAAGGTTTAGTTTATTTTTGACATTTTTTTTTAATTTGAGTGTAAGATTGTTATATTATTTTAAATATGTATTTTTAAATTTATTATAATAATGATGGGATTGTCTTATTAAAAAACATCCTCAACATATTATATATATATATATATATATATGAGTCTAAATTAAGATATAAAATGTTAAAGGGTACATCCGTTAAAAATTTGAGATAGATTTGATAGTTCAAGATTATTTACATTGCATCCATAAACGAATTTCATGGATCATGTATTTTGCCCCTTTTTTATTTAAGCTTCTATGATTAGAATATTTATTTTTTTCCTTTTTGTTTCAATTGTAATTTCATATTTCATTTTCCTCTAAAATTATTATAAATATATTTTAATTATTTAAAAATACAAAAAAATATATACAACTTTGCGTAATACTCAACTTTAAACCATTAAAATTATATTATACAAAGTCTTCTATATATGCTTATAACATATCGTTGGAAAGCTTTTGGAATGTAGTTTAATATGAAATTGGTATTATTTTAAAACTCAAGATACACTAAAAGTTACAATTGAAGAAAACATAAGAAAATTTGTGATATAAAAGGTCGCTTGTCTTGTAAGTTGTAACTAAACAAAACTAATTAAAATACCAAATTACTTCATTACCCCTAAAATTAACTATGTTAGAGGGATAATTTTGTCTAGTCAAAAGTTTCAAGAAACCTTTCAACCTATTCATACTAACAAGAAATCTGGATTAGCAACGGATTTTAGCAACGGACACAATCCGTCCGCTAATAACGATGGATTAACGGCGATTAACAAAATGTAATAAACCAAGAAAATAAATAAATAGTTCAAATGAAATTTAGCGACGGAAAAAGCCATCGCTAATGACGACGGATCAACGACTTAAATAGCAACGAAATGAAATTGAAAAAAATATTTATTAATTAAATAGCGACGGATATAAATCCGCCGCTAAAAAGGTGGCTATATTTGGAAAATCGAAAAAAAAAAATTGCGACAGATAGAATTCGTCGCTAAATATTTAACATATTCAAACTAGCAATGAAGGAAATCCGTTGCTAAATTTTAAAATGAAATTTGGTTTGAAAAACTAGGAAAAACAATAGCGGAACATTTTCTCGTATGAACAAATTGTTCATGAGTCATGACAATGAGGTGGTTCATTTTACAAACTTGAGAGATTTATGCTTTTCAAAGAAAAACACCCTTGAATTATTTCAAGATTTACCATTCACATTATACTTTATAGGCAAAGTGTAATCAAACATGGTTTGAGACTTAAGTTCAAAGCCGCCTGGCCCAAAAGATCCAAAAATATTTATTCAATGAGAATTCAGTATTGATTGTGTAATAAATTATGGCGTGGAAGCATTTCACTAGTAATATTGATTTCTCTACATTGGTCTTGTCTCAGCTGTTATATATATGCACCGATGCTTATGTTATTTTCTTCATTTTTATTTCTTTCAGATGACTAGAGGCCGAGCTAGTAGAGGCAGTAGATGCGGTAGGGGATGATGATGGAGTCGCGTCGCGAGGACAAATGCCTCCTCCTTGATGTGACCATGCACAAATTTAACAAACTTTATAGATATTTGTATTTTATTTTTTAGATTATATATGGATTTGTTGCGGATTTCTATAACTATAAATATTTTGCATGGATTTTTTGTAAAATAAATATTATATTGGCTATTATTGATAGTTTATATAGTTTATGTAAATGATTTTTTGTAATTTGAACGTGAATTGTTTTAACAGGTTTTTAATTATAAAAATAAAATAAAAAATAAAAATTAATATAAAAATAGCGGCGGATACAATCTATTGCTATTTAATCCAATTAGCGATGGAAACTTCCGTCGCTAACATTAAAATTCAAAAGTTAATTGACGCATTTTAGCGACGAAATAATCCATCACTAAATTTAGCGACGGACTATCTCATTGCTAAAGCCGCCGCTAATTCAACGTCCATTTTGTCAATTCAGTCATGATTGGTGACGGAGTTTTATCATTTTAGCGATGGAGTTTTCCGTCGCTATTTAGCGACGGATAACATAATTCGTCGCTAAGGAATTAACGACGAGGTAAATAAAGACGAAAATATCTATCGCTAATCCGTTGCTAAAATATATAGGGACGGAAATTTCCGTCACTATTTCGCGATTTTCTTGTAGTGTCACACTTTTATAGTATATATAATAATATAATATAATAATAAATAATAATATAATATAATATATTTATATATATAGGGGAGGGTTATATGAGACCCATGCCTTATGTAAGTACGTAGGACCAAATCAACCATATATCAACAAATTTCAATGACTAATATTAAAGATGCATAAAATATATAAAAAAGCCTAATTAAATGGATATAGGGGTATATTAGTCCAAAACATACAATCAAATCCCATGAAAATATGAGCGATTACCAACAATATATCTTACCATCCAAAATAAAATCAAAATCACGAATAAATTATGTCAATTAAAGTCTTCTTCTTCACCAAGACATTTGATACCTCTGTACATCATTAAATTAAAATCTGAAAAAAAAAACAAAAAAAAATCTGCTACCTCTATAAATCGTTGCTTTGCTTAGATATATATAAAGTGTTGCTTAATTGTTATAATAAAAGTGCTTATGAACATGAACAATGTTGATTATTTATTGATTCTAATTTGCACTCTTACAGTAAAATTGCCTACTGAAGAAACTGTCATTTCATGCAAAAAACAAAAATGCTTACATAACAGACTCATATTGCTTGTTCATCGAGTATATGTTGCATATGCATGACAAAATGTCAAATGGTGTCTCCTAGCGTATACAGAAAATTAATGTGCTAACTGTCTACATATTTTTTGCTTATCTATTAAATATATGTTGCATATTCACTGTCAATTAAATTCATTTCATGAGTTTTGCATTTTTAAGACCAATCATTTGCTTAGGTTTCTATAAAGTGTTGCTTAACTGTTCTTATAAAGTTGCTTATGATCATGAACACTCGTTGTTTATTTATTGACTGACTATGTTGCATGCTTGACTACACAATAGATGTTTAAAATATACCCTGATATATTTTAGTAATAATACATTCGAAATGGATGATTAATAATATGTCCGAGCAACGGACGGAGTGTACAAACAATTTATGAAGCCCAACAGGAATTTAAATTTCGGACACCAAAAATTCTTCATAAGCTGTGTCAAAGCAAATATTGGGCCATAAAAAATTTATCGCTTGTATATACAATATTGCATATGTTATACCATAATATTGTATATAGCATTTACATCTTGCTTAACAACTTTAAAAATTAAACCAAACCCAACCACAAATTTAAAAATCCAAAACAACATATACTTTGTTCAACTATTTGTTCAAAATAAAAAAACAACAACATCAACGTTGTTCCAAAAACTTATTCGTCTCTCCCGCATTCAATTCCTCCGCTCATTCACATCATCCAAACAAATCGCAACGACATATTTCCCGCACATTATCAATATTTGCACCTCATTGTTTTTCTCCCCGCTCACCCTCCCATTTCGATACCTCCTCCCACATACGTCTCCATGTGACACATAGTGAAAATGGTTGTTTCTTGGACTTTGCAAAATTGTGAGTCCCCTCTTACCTCTTTCGATGCATTTTCAAGCAAAGATAATTATATCAACAAAGATCCGTACCAAGACATGACAACTTTTACAATACTATAGATGCATACTCCTGGTAAAAATATTGACAAAAATATTAAATACATAACAAAATCAATAACTCGTATGAGCATACAATTATATAAACTAATCAATCTATACAAAGCCACGACAAAAACATCTAAAAATAATCCATTTATGCTATGAAAGCATCGAGTTTATATCAACACAAGCATAATATTTGGTTTTAATAAGCAATATATTTGTACCAAGTATTTTTGTCTTTATAAGCAATATTTACTACACAAATAAGCAAGTTGTACTACCAACATAAGTAACTCATATACATTTATCCATACTATCATCTAACAAAAATCACAAGTTACAACAAAATAAGCAACATTTGCTCCCTACGTAAGCAAAATCTTTCGCTTAATAAGCAAACATTTGACAAGAAAAAAACAAATGAATCTATGAAACGTACAATAAACATTTTTTGTCTATGATAAGCATAAAAACAAACAAGCATAAGCATAATATAAATCATACATAAGCGAGAAAACAAAACCTACATAAGCATAATTAGCAATAAAAATAAGCAGAGCAAAAACCCTATTTAAACCCACAACAGAGCCTAACTATGCAGTTAGAATAACATAAATAAGCAGTATTACGAAACTCAATAAGCATTTGTACATATTGACACAAAAACAGAGCAATTTAAACCCTATTTCCCTAATTTTTCATCGTGTTACATCAAAAACTAAAAATAAAAAATAGCAGGAACTTACCCAAACTCAAAACTAAAATCAAGAACATATCAACATCCTAGAAATGCAACAATACCCCCAAAAAACCAACAAAAATAAAGTAAAAAATAGAAAACCACAATTATTCTAGGGTTCTAGGTTTTTCAAAACTGCAACAATAAATAAAAAAACTAAAAAAAAACAGAAATCCAGACATTATCATATGTTTGTGCAAAGGATATGTTTAGAGAAGGAGTTTTGTAACCCATAAATTCTTGAAAAATTTCCAAAAGATGAATAAAAAAAACCTTGTTCCAACTACAATGTGGCCGTCGGACGCGAGAAGAAGGTGAGGCCGTTCGACGACTCGAAGATGGTGCCACTTCAAATAATTGCCGTTGAGTTCTTTGCCGCTCAAGAACAACCGAGGTGAAGAAATCTTTTGCGAGGAGATGTGAAAAAATCTTTAGCAGAGAGAGATTGAGAGTTTCGACCGAGTGAGATTTTCGTCCGAGAGAGTTTTACTTGTTTCGATTTTTGTAGACTCAAAAGAGAAGAAATGGACGAGAGATCACGATTAAAACCGATCCCTTAATTTTAGGAATATGAAAAACCACTACCAAATATAACTCCCCTTAATAATTGATATAAAATATGATTTACCAAAAAGCCCTTTTCTTCAATTAATAAACCATTATAAAGGGACAAAAATCGATTAATCTAGACCGTTTAAAATAACTCAACGCTCCCGAATTGGTCTCACATACTCACATAACTTAGGTGGACTCACCGATCTAAATCCTACATATATATATGTATAATATAGAATATATTTTATATTATAGATATAGATTATAGATTATAGATTATAGATATAGATTATAGATTATCAATTATAGATTATAGATTATAGATATAGATATATATTATACATTAGTCTTTGATTAAAAAGCACAGCAGTAAGAATGAAGTAGCATCCTCAAAAGAAGCTGGGAAGTATCTCCAATGGGACAATTTACGAAGAAGATGAGGTACTCGTGGAACGTGACGCGTGTGTGAAGCTATGAGGTTATCGCCGCCATTAATAGGTGCCTTTAAACAAGCATTGTTGAATGAACTTATTCCTGTACCAATATAACACATTTTGAACACCTCATATTTATATTTTTCTACTCTCTTTCACAAATCTTGGTGGATTTTAAAGAGCATTAAGAAATTCCTTATACACTTACGATTTCTCTTTCCACATCCATTTGATAAACTATGAAGTTCTTGTGTGCAAAGATAAGCGAAAACATCCTTATTGCTTCCAATCTAGCAACACGTGCAAAGATCTCATCAAAATCTATACTTTCTTCTTGGCAATATCCTTTGACTACCAATCTTCCTTTGTTTCTTACTACATATCCTTCCTCATTCATTTTGTTTCTCAATACCCACTTTGTACCATTGACATTTCGGTAAGTAGGCCTTTGAACTAATTCCCAAACTTTGTTTTATTTAAACCGATTTAGCTCTACTTGCATAGGTAGGATCCAATGTATGTCATCTAATGCTTGTAACACATCCTTAAGTTCAGTTTAAGATATAAAACAAGTGAACATTTCTTCACGTTGAGTTCTAGATCTTGTTCTTACTCCTTCTATGACATGATCCAATTACTAACTCAGAGTAATACATTTTTCCATGCAATATTGAGTTATAATCCCATTGATTAACTCAGTTCCTCTGTCATATCTTATCTTGATAATTGATTGACTCTTCTCATTTTGAACTCTCTTAATCAATCGAGAAAACTTTTGCAAAGTTTTCTTCTTTTTACACATACGATGATTCATATGTATCTTGAGAAGTCATCAACCACCACTAGGGTGTATTTCTTTCCACTTATGCTAGCCGCTCAACCGATCCTTGTTGAAGAAAGATTTAGCTTATCCTTGAAAGATGATTTGATATGTTTTCCCTGTTGACATGCATCACATATGCTTTCCTTCTTGTAAACTAAGTCCGCAATCATTCAATCAAATGGCTTCTTGCAAGCTTGTTGATAATCTTGAAATTCAGATGACTCCACTTCTTGTGTCACATCCAACTTGATTGATTATTCTCCGCCAATAAACACGTGCTTGGTGTAGCAAATTGACAAATCCACTACATACATATTCTTTTTCTCATTCCATATACCACTATTTCATCGCTTTCAACGTCCTTGATTTGGTAAACACCCATGTTAAATCCAACAATATATCCTTTATCACAAATTTGGTAGATACTTAGCAAATTGAAGTTCAATTCTTCAACATAAGCAACATCCGTGATTTTTAGTCCATTTTTCTTGATAGATCCAATGTCTTTGATCTCCCATGAGCTTCATTTCCTCCAAATATGACTTTGGCTCCTCTTGATACCTTGAAGTTTGATAGATTATTTTTATTTCATGTCATATGTCCGGAAAACTACTATCAATGCAACAGGTTTCTTGGCACTTTGTTTGTTCATTGAACCCGCAATCAAGGAAATCAAACTTTAGGTACCCATTCCTATTTGGGTCCCGAGGGGTTAGCACTCGATGTGTTCCAACCACTATATAGCCAAATGACCCGACTCTAAGAAGTAGCCACCTATCGCTTCCATAATAATAATGAATTTACGCAAATTGTTTTGGAGTTTTAGGAACATAGAACTGTCTCTTTTGTCTCGTATGTTTGTGTATGTGTTTGTGCATTTGCTTTTCTCGGGAAATAATGGAAATCACATGCATAATATGCATTGTGTTAGGGTGCATATGTGTCTTGATTTCTTTTCCTAGGGAATGACCTATGGTGAGTTTGATGCCTCTCGCCACTTAAAGGCAGATCCCATAGAACTCGATGACATTTCATTTGAGGATTCCAATCATCTTGAGTTGGGTAATTTCTTTCATTCTCTTTATATGGTTTCTTTTGGTGGAACGCTCCTGGGGTTACTTGGTAGTTTTCTTTTTACTTTACAAAATATCTCTTGTTAGGAGTCCGTGTTGTACCTATCTAAGTTTAGTTCTAGCTATTATTTCAAAGATACTCAAATGGTGGCTTCTTTCCTTTTCCTTTATATCCAAGGCTAACATGTGAGTGTTTGTGATTGTGTGTGGGTGCCACATATGGTGTTTAGGACTTTTGGGTTCCCCATTGCTTGAGAATCTTTTTTCCATAACCACTTTGTTGGATTTTGAGCATTGACAAAGGAATTGAATCCTTTGTCTCCAATCTCCTTTTGTATCATCATCGACTCATCTAATGTTTTAGATGATTTGTTGAGCGATGCAATCACATTTTTCAATTCTTGTTCCCTCTTATCTTTCTCAGCAAGGTTTACTTTAACCTTTGTTATCTCAGCTTTCAACTCTTTGTTCTCATCAACTATGTGACTTACATGCTCAACTCTTGATTAGTTTGTGTGTTTTGGCATTTAAGTTAGTTATTTTTCTCATTAGTGTGTGTGAGGATTTAATGTGCTCAAAGTCTTTATCATTTTGCCTAAGGAATCATAAAGATCAATGGGAGATGAGGTGTGTGTATCATGATCACTATCATCGAATTTGAATCACATGAGTTAGATTTTACCTCATCTTCCTGTTCTTTGGTCATGAAACATATCAATGAATCTTTTGTGTTCGAGGATTAGTCGATTACACCGCTATTTGACTCTGTTGTCTCCTTACACTTGGTTGTCGCAGATTCTCATTGCCATCATTGCTTTCTTTTCTTCTGGTCTTCTTTATCTAAAGACTTTCTTATCCTCTTCATTTCTATACTTGTTGACTGGTGGATAAGGACAATCAACTGTAAAGTGACATGGTTGTCTGCAATTCCAGCATAGATCTTCAGCTTTCTACTCAGCTCTCTTGGGAGTTCTTTCTTCCTTTTCTTTGGAATGAGTTGAGTACCTTCTAAAGGAATCTCCTTTGTTCCACTTTTAATTTTTGTTGAAAACTTTGTTGAACCTCTTGACCAACAAGACAATCTCTTCTTTATCAATGACGTCTTTGGAGTCACCCGCCTTAGATTCTCCAAAATAATAGAGCAATTGTCTTCGTATAGCTATCTCATCTTGCTCCGATCAAGTCAATGGAGTATCCGAGAGCCATCACTTTTAGTTTTCACTTAGTTGGAATCGCTCTTGAATTTTCACACACATTTCTTCTCAGTATATACTCATTGTCTAAAAGTCGACAATTCATTTATAATCTTTGTGAATCGGCATACATTTGATCCATCTGCAATCATTTTGAAATTCTCAAACTTTTGCATTGCGATCGTGAGCTTGTTCTTCTTTATCCGCTCCGAGCCTTCACAAACTAGAGTCGACTTTTTCCAAATTTCTTTGCGATCCTACAAGATTTAACTTTGTTAACATGTCTTTATCTAAAGTTTTATATAAAATATCCTTAGACACATTATCTAGGTCGTATCTGCGTCATCTTATTTGTCCACTTGCATCTTCGTTTATCCACATCTGCAGGCCTTTCAAAGATCATCCCCTGCAGCTCTTTACAATTGTGTTCACTTTATTGATTCGTATGGGTCCATCTTCGATGATAAACCACATTTTATCATATAATGCATAGAGATGTGCCTCGCATCCGAATCTTCCACCATCAAATTCCTCAATAGTGAACATAAGAATACGAGATAGATTTACCTCCATGATAATAAATTTTAAAGACCTTTTATAACTCAAGTGTTGGTGTTTTGAAAAGAATGAGATCTAGTTAGTAACCAGCCATAGAAAAATCTTTGAACCAACCGCTCTGATACCACCGGTAGGTCCCAATGGTTGTGAGTTATGTCTAGAAGAGGGGAGGGGGTTGAATAGACTTAACCAAATTTTTCGATTTTAACAATATTCAGATTTTTTTCACAAGAAGACATTTAAGTCTCTTGAGAGACAACTGGATCAAACTTTAGTAGGAGAGTTAACCACTCAAACAGGACTGAGAGTGATGTTGATAGTGTAACCTGACTCAATGAAGTTACCTTTTATAAATTCACTTTTCTTCATTTTACAAATGGAAGATTTACACTTTTAAAGCTTGGTTATCAACACTTATATTTTTATTCTTGTTATTATTAGTTGGATAACAAATATTAAGCAAGTAAATAAATTCGGAATTTAAGTGCCGAATATAAAATGACACTAATATTTATAGTGGTTCGAGGATGGGGTAATTCCTCTACTCCACTTTTCTCCTACTCCAGGAGGAATCCACTAAAGTAACAGTCGTTTTGTTACAATAGTACAAACAGTCCGAGAAAGCCTTGATCACACAGTTGGCATTACTCCTGGGACTCAACTCTTTGCAAGGCAAATTTGTGTCACTACTTGACTCTTCAAATCTTCCTGGACTTGATCACCCTCTTGATTTGAACCAGGTTCGAACTTGAACCTCACGAAACTTCCTTTACTTCTTAGAAGAAACAGACCCATTTGTCTTGAAAACAAGCTTCCGCTTCAACTTGAAGAATATCTTCTATCTTTCACAAGGTTGTGATGGATGAAGGTTCTTCGAATTTCGAACCCCGTGCCCGAGGAATTTGAATTTTGCTTGGAAGAGAATACTTTGCATTTCTTGTATGCTCGATTCACGTTTGAATTTTTGCTCTCTTATGTGTCATCTTTTCTCTCTAAAAATTCCTCGGCCTTTTATAGTGAGAGTTTGAAATTTGTCCGTTGAAGAAATAGATAAATTCAAACTTTCACGTTTTGTTCGTTAGCTTGTCTTGTTCTTGCAACCTTTCTTATGTGCCCACCTTGGTATTTAGTACTGCGGACATCCGTACCATTTCGAGTTAAGGAAGCATTCTATTGGTCAATATTATGTGAGTTTATTTTGAAATTTGAATTATACTTTCCAAATCTAAAATATCGTACTTTCTTACTTTCATAAATAGGGTTTCGCCCTCACCATAATTTGGTACATTCTAACTATTAATATAAATTTAATTTGACCAAATATATTAACATAAAAACCATCTTTCGATAATAAATATACAAGCTTTAGTTATATGTATAATTGTGTGTATATATATATATATTATATTTCAGAAAAATAATCCATCGTCAATATCACATGAAATACCTAAAATATTGAAATCCTATATATATAATTGTGAAAACACTTATATTATATATAATTAATTATTATATAGTACATACCATTTTGAATATATAATAAGTAAATACTTATTACAAAAAGATATGTTATTTATTTGTTCCTCTCAAAAAATAATTTTTACGTTATAAGATAGTTCCTCAAATAATCATGATTTGAGTAGCATGATATTATATGATATTCTAATTTTATTTGTTAAATCAATGTATATTGTAATTTATTGGTATAAATTTTAACAATTTCTCAATTTATCTAATTTAATTTAGCTGTCAAAAATTATTCAAGAACATATATTTTTTTAAAGTTTTAGACAACTCAACAGATATTTTTAAAAGGTGTATAAATTTGCTTCAAATATATAATTAATTTGTTTTATTTATTTTTCTCATTTTTGTATGTGTCTCGTCCATGATTGTCTTATGGATGTCTTGAAAGAGATACCATAAGATATCTCATCGGACGAGTCGTCTTGATTGACTAGTTGGTAATCATGATTCAATTGCATCACGTTCATTCTCAAACAAGAACATCGCTTAGATATTCAAGACGATCGATTATTACATCAAGAGCGATAATAGATGAAATAGCTAACATGGCATTCTCTCGCACTTTTGACTCATTCCCTTTCTCTTGATTGACTTAAGCGGCATTGGGAGTTTCTCCACCTAGAAAAGCAAGCAACTCGTCCTATTTTTTTCTTTCTTTTTTTTAAAAATCGCATTATTTGTTTATCCAAATTTAATAATATACCCAATTTGCGTGAATTAACTCTTTTAGTATCCTTTCCTTATTAATGTTTAGACTTTTTTTTATCTTTTCGTTAACTCTTCTACTCCAAATTGATCTAGATTTGTAATTACGCTTTTCTGTATTTATATCTTTAAGTTGTCTAGTTTTTCGTCAATACTTGAAAGTTGTTCTTTTAAATAATCTATTCTTAATTAATTTATTATTTTGCCTTTGTAGATCTATTATATATATATATTATATATATAAAGAGAGACTATTCTTATAATAGTAACTCATGGTTTTCCGCCCATTTTTGGTTCCTAAAAAGTAATAAAAATTCGTTTAAAAAAGTAATAAAAATCTATGGAAAAATAAAAGTCATAAATATTTGTGATTTCATGATTTTTGGTAGTCAACTTTTTTCAATAAATCATTTTAAAGTTATATAAAAATATATTTTTTTAATTTAGGTTTCTAAATATGTGTATGTCTTGAATTAATTATTATATATATATTTCCTTTTTTTAGAAAAATATTTAATAGCTTTTTCATTTTAGATCCATTTTTGACGTATAATATATATAATTAATTATTTTTTTACGATCTTCGGTTTAACATCGATATTGCATGTATATAATAAAAATAAATATAATAAATAAAAATACGTAAGATATATTTTCTTATTATTTTTTAATGTGCTTTAAGAACTATGCATTCGGACTATTGCCCATCACTTTGTATATTCATGTACTTTGGTTATTTATGATATTTGTATAGTTGTTAATTGGGATTATCCCATTTCTTCACAATTATATAAAATTATATTTAAGTTGATTAAATTTAACAAAAGTATTATTTTAATTAAAAAAATATCTCAAACTATGTATCCAAATATTAATATATATATATATATATTAAATATATCCATACATCGCATTTCATATATTCAAGTTAGAAGAAATTAGATTTTTATTTAATATAAAATTATAATAGTTTTTTTATATGATTTTGTTTTATTTTTAACGTACTTTTCATGTTAACATAATTGTTTTTGTATAATTATCAATGTATTATTATATTCAACTTTTAAAGTGGTACATTTAGACTATAAGATATGAATTTGTCTATTTGATAAATTTTTTATATATGTGTATATATAAAATTAGAATAGTTTTATTTTCTGAAATATTTCATTTCCGTAAAATTATGTTGCTAAATATAAATATGATTTTATTTAATTACTTTAATAATTCTAATAACTATTCAACTTTCAAAACCCTAAAAAGATATTGAAATTTGAAATTACTTTATTATTAATTTTGGTCCCTAAATTTTATAATTACCTACAAAATACCTACTGAATAAAAAATAATATTTTTCTCTCAATTATAACGACAATTTACCGACGGATCACCGACAATCTTTAAATTACCGACATAAATACTATTAGTATACCAACAGCTTTTAGATTTTATAGATAAATATTTTATCTACAATAGTTTTACTTACAATGAATTTACCTACACTTTGTAATTATCTTAATACTTACCTACAAAATTTTCGTAGGTAAAACCGATTTTTTCTTGTAGTTATGTTTTTGGAATAATTTGATGGAGAAGGATGGGAAGATATGATTTGAGTTGTAATCATGAATGAGTATGATTTAGAGGTGAGAGAATCAACAAATATTTCCAACATCAACATTGTAACCGCTCATAATTTGTAATTTGTCTTTTATTGTTGTGACAAATTTATCCTTAACCATTAATATATAGGGAATGAATTTAATTAAAACCGATTTAATATGGGTCCTAGATTGAAAGAGTTCTACATATATGATGTGTTCCTACGTTCTTAACTTAACCCCTGGACTCATATAACCCTATCCCCTATATATATATATATATGTTCATGTGTATAGAAACTCAATTTAATAGTTTTCCCCAATAAGGGATGGACTCGATTTGTTTTGCGCCATTTGGTGTTAGAAAAATGTCCCCTGTTACTGCATCACGATTAACCGGATATTAGATTGGGCCGATAACAGAATTTACTTTACTATTTGTAAGTGTCTTGGGCTCTTAGGAAATTTGATGAACAGAAAGACCGTTTATGTAGATTTCAACTTCGAAGGAAGCAAAATGGGACTCGAGATGATTGTTCCAACTTTCACAGGAGAGGACTTTGCAGGTAAATTCAAAAATCTTGTGAATGTATCTCATGAATTTGATATGATCATACCTTAAAAGTGGAACTGAAATAATTTTACGGTGATCAATCAGTTAAGCTTAACGTTTCATGGGCCTAATCTGAGGGCTCACCATCTGTTTGATTATTTAACTGAACGAAAGATGATTATGTTTTCGCCTTTCCTTGTAACGCCCGAGTATATAGAACTGTAAATAGGTTGAATTTGGATCTGTAGTAGTGGAAGTTTAAACACTGAACATTTCGTGAACCATGCAGCCCACAAAAGATTTTGAGGTTTGAGAAGAAGAATGAAATTACTAGCTCCAGGCTGGTAATTATTTACAATATTTAGCCTTTAGAAAAATGCTCTTTCACCATGTTCTAATGTATTGCCTTATCAATATTTTTGTTTTTGGTCCATGTGTAATCATGAGAGTGGCCATTATTTATGAAGATACATGTAAAAACACACTAATGGAGAAAGGTATAACAAGAGAACGAAACAGTATATTAACAATGCAACAAAATTACATTCACTTAAATTAATGTCACATTACCCACAATACATAACCACTATAAGGCCAATAATGAACTTGTAAAATACACAGTTTAAAAACAGGAACCGAAAACTATCATTAACTATCAGATCAATAAAAGAAATTCAATAAAAGAATATTTAAAATGGTTTGTTGTCAACAAGAAGTATCTATGTGCCGATGGTTTTTTGTCCACGAAATTCGCATTTCTCTAGTTCTTCTTCCACTTGGAGAATCGGGGTGGAATACTTTGCTCGTTTCTGAAAAAGTTACTTGGATCAATAGTAGATTTCACTCGAACCAACTTTCTAAAATTGTTCTTGAAATATTTCAATCCCTAAAATACTAGCTTGTGCATAACTAGTGTTGCCACAGGTTATTAACTCCCAAATCGAGATCTCTATAGTTGATGTAAGGCTGGGGAGATTTAGAGACATAAGGAGTCATGTAACGGTACAATTTTCTCACCCAACTTATGGACGTTTTTGATGCCTCAGCTCCTGACTCATCCCAATAAGCTAGTTGTTGGATTTTATACAAATTACCTGCTCTATGAGGGAAAGGAAGCGCAGATTCTGAAATCTCATTCATTCTTCCACCATATGGGACTACGAGCATTTCTGCCATACCAGCTTCTCGCTCGTTTAATAGTTTCCACATACCTTCAAACCCAGATACTGGGATAGGTTCCTGCACGTAGTCTAATTTTGCTTTAAAATAAAACCTTGTTATTGGAAGCGTGCTTCTAATTTGTGGATTTCTGCTCGTTATGACTTGTGGCGACTCTTCGATAGAGTATCCACCAAAAAACAGGGCCGATTGGATCCAACTTACTTCAATACAATCTTCCCTCTTAACTCCCAATTCCGGAAACCTCTGTTCCAACAATTGAAGTAGTGTATCCACTCCACCGAGAAACAATGAACCAAAACTAGCTTGTATAGTTTTCTCCCCAGTACTTGAATTTACTGGTCCAATCGAGATCGAGATCGGAAATCCTCGGGGAGATTGGGGGCAATGTATTGCCATCTGTGGATGAGTTCCGTTGCATTTTGTTCCGCAGTCCTCTTGGTGAGAATATGGTCAATGTCTCCTAACAAGAACTAAATAAGTCGGTTTCCATGCGATTTATAATTCCAAAACTAGCGCCTCCACCTCCTCGATGGCCCGAAAAGATCCTCACCCATGGATTTTCTCGTCAATAATCCTTCCTTCAACATCAATCATACGTGCATTGACAATATTATCGCCCGACAAGGCCAAATTTTCTCAACATTGGCCCGCACCCACCTCCGCTAAAGAGCCCACCTACTCCAACAAAATGTGGGACACGCAGTGCAGAAATGCAAGCGTTACTCGCTTGTCCGACTAATTTTATAGTAGAGTTGCCCAATAATTGCACCAGCTTGAACCTGCGGTTTTTTGCTCAACATCGATTGTTATTTCACTTAGATTGACTAAATCAAGAACTACGTATGGGGTGGGATCTATATGAAAGTCCCTCGTAGTCATGGCCGCCGCTTGAGTTCTAATTTGCATTCCATTTTCTGCGGCACACAACACAATAGCCGAATTTGGGACTCATGCATTGGGGTAACAATGACGTGAGGTCTTGGATTGGAGGCGAATGTGAATCTTCGGTTTCTTATGGAAGATCGGAGGATGGATAAGTACGAAGGGTTGTTTGGACTATAAACAATGCTGGAAATTTCAGTATTATTTTGCAAATGAAGGGATAGACATTGAAGAAAATCATGGTGACCATGGGATTTAGCAGGCCACCACGAGCATGAAAGGATCGCAAGAAAAAGAAAAAGAGAAGAATATGAAAGGCTTGTAGTCTTCATTGTTTGTTGCTGTTAATTGATATGGAGATGATTTGCATGAAGGCTTGTATTTATAGGTACAATGGAAGAAGCTGATTATTATGAATTTGTCAATTCAAAGTCTTTTGGTATGTGAACACCATCAACGGTCTGACTGACTTCTCCACGGCATAATTATTTTTTCAGACTTTTGAAACAATCTTATTTGGGGTCTGTTGGCATATAATATTTGAATGAAGCTGTTGTTAATTTTTCGTCCTCATCATTTGTTTGCTTCCTAGTACTTTCATGTCAATGCCAAATTTCAAACATAGACTGCAGGTTGTTTTATCTAAACTCAAAATGAGAATATGATTTTATTTTTTTATATTCATCAAAAGATTAATATACCGTAAGTCGGTAACTACTTGAGATGTTCACTGCTTTGGGAAATATATTTATAATTTACGGTTAAAAGTAAATGTTTCCAAAGAATTTGTTGTATTATTATTACTATTATTATTATTATTATTATTTTTCATTCCAGGTTTCTTTGAGGTCAACAGCACCAGAATATATATTTTGTCTACGAACGCGTATATTGAGAACCCATATTAAAATTGATTAGAACCAGTCTTTCACTTTAATACTTTATTATGTATAGATGTTGACCAACTGTATTTTAACGTGTGGATAAAATTCTTATATCTTGACTAACTCTCACACAAATACACACAATCTCTCTCTAATCCAACGTATTATCAATCATTGAATACAATATCAATCCCAGTACAAAATTTGGCAGTGTAGACTTCGTTTATTCATACTATAAAATATTAAACAAGCGCTAAGAAATTATTCTGTGCTATTCCTTTCGCTACGATAATTACCGGCAACGATAATGACCTTAATTTAATGGATTTGCTTAACACAGTATATTTGTAAGTATATATACCAGAACCCATTAATATATATAGAGAGAGATTGGTTCAAATGGGATACCCCTCTTTATATGAGACGGTGGGGATTTATTATATCCGTTGGATTGGTTTTTTGGATGGGCCAGATTTATTCCCTCATTTTAGGCAATTAGTTAATGCAGGGGGGCAAATTGGTAATTTATTTATTTTCGAATTTTTAATTAAGGGCATATATGCCTTTTATTTTTGAGTGTAGAAGGTAAGTTTTCTTTTACCCTTTTTAGTTCCGTGTTTAGGGGGGTGGTTATATTCTTTCAACATATACGTATCTTCAGATTTCAACATATACGTATCTTCAAAAACCCTCTTTTTATCATCGTCTATCTCACCGCCTCCTCTCACCACGCGGTCGACCGGCTTGGAGGAAAAACTCTCTCTCCCACCGTCTCTCTCATCGTCCCTTCCCACAAAGTCAAGACAATTGTCATTCATTACTTGCAAAGTAGGAAATCGATCATGTGAGAGGATGCATTCATAGCTTCATGCAAAGGGAAGTAGCCAAAGAGATAGTTTGCAGTGCGCATGGTTGGAATGAAAAGGATGACAATGCATATTCTCATGCTTTAATCCCAAGCAAGCAAACACCATCATTGTATTTCTGTTTACTTCACAAAGTCAAGACAATAAGGTAAAGGTTTGGGGACATTTAGTTTGTGTCGTTTCTAGGATTTAGTTATATTCGATTTTTCTGAAGATTTTGATTTCTAGTAATTTCATGGTTGGGTTTGTGTTTTCGACTTTCGCCTTCGATTTTTCTGGATATTATTCTATTGTATTTTTAGTTGAGTTTTAGTGGTTATTTATTTCAATTTTTCTGTTTAGTGCAGTACATTTTTGTGTATGTCTTCAACATAGTTTAACCTCAATTGTAGTTGTATAATATAATTTTAATGTATTTGTCATCAAATGTTTATGTAGTGTTAGAATAATTTTACTATATTTTGTCATTGCATTTTGTTGAATTGGAATGATGATATTTTCTTTGTCTTCTTAATTGCAGTTGCTAATTTGTGAAGATGGCTAGAGGACAACAAAAAAGGCAGCTTAATATTGGTGGTACGAGTAGTGGGGTGGGAAGCAAATGCTCGGCTAAGAAAAGGAGAAGGGCAATCGTGTTGTCAAGAATTTTGTGAATGTTGTATAATTAGTGCAGTTTTTCTGCGTATATAGTATTAGAATGTTGTATAATTAGAGTAGTTTTACTGCGTAATTAGTATTAGAATATTGTATAATTAGTGTAGTTTTACTGCGTGCATAGTATAACAATACTGTGTAATTAATGCAATTTTACAGTGTAATTAGTATTAGAATGTTGTATTAGAACATGTTTAATCCTTTCAAATAATTTAGGATGATACACAGTGTACATACTAAGTCAATAAGAACGTGTTTAATCCTTCCAAATAATACTATTTATTCACTTTAACATTCTTTGTGTGGTTAAGAGCGTTATCTTTCGTATCAATGACGAAATTTCATAGTACTATATTTTTATTTCACTATGTATTGAAGTGCATTCATTTTATACAAAAAATAAGAACGTTTTTAATCCTTGCAAATAATTTAGGATGATATACAATAGACATACTAAGTCGATAAGAACATGTTTAATCCTTCCAAATAATACTGTTTATTCACTTTAATATTACTATGCGGTTAGGGCATGTTCGCTGTATAAAAATTAAATTTTCACTGTACTATATATTTATTTCACTGTGTATTGAATTGCATCCTACAATTTAGGAAACGTTGACTATACGGGTTCAAAATTTTTGGTATTATCTGCCGTTTTTTTGGGCTTTATTGGGTTTGATTTGGTAAGATTTTGTTGCCATTATTTTGTGTTTATCACATCCTACAATTTAGGAAACGTTGACTACATGGTTGGTTATTTTCTTAATTTGTCAATTATAACCTTACTACTTATAATTAATAATTATAAATATAAATATTACCCATTAAATCTGGACACTCAATTGTGATATTTCAATGGCTTGGATAAATCCCCACTGTCTCATATAAAGGGGGTGTCCTATTTGAACCATCCCCTATATATATACATATATATATATATATATATTTATTTTGTTAAGCGAAGAGTTTTTGACAAAAATGTCAATCCTAACATATATTCCAATATTAATATTAAGAGGAAAAATAATAAACCCCTAAAATATTCGATTTTTGACACTTTACCATACGAACTAAAATTTGAACATTGTTCCATACAAACTTCACGTTGGTTTCACTTACCCATATAAAATGACCGGGTGACTTTTTTGGCCGGAAACTGACTCACGTGACTTGCACACTGATTTTTTAAGGGTATTTTCGTCCCTTCACATACTTACCCACCAAAAACTCACGTGTATATCACATGGCAAAAAGATTATTCATTTTCAACCCTAAAAATTATTCCCAAATTCTGCGCCTAAACAACAAACCAAACCCTTAATCTTCCTCGATCCGTAATCCGAACTCCAATCACGCAATGGTGTGGAAGATAAGAAAGGATGGTGATCCAAATATACCAAATGGAAGAGTCTCCCCGATTATGGTAAGTGTTTAAAGGATAATGTTATTGTTTTCGAAAATGTTGAATGAAAGTTTAAAAATCTAGGGTTTCGTTTTTTAATTTATATTTTCCATGTTTTTGGTAACATGTTATGTCGTTGTTCAGTGTATGGGGACATGTCTATGGTCCCCAAAAGAATTTATTGTAAAAATTTTGTTCTTTGGTCCCCACAATTGATTATAGTATTATATGATTCTCATTTGTTTTTTGCTTCCCGCCTTTTGGTCCCCACCAGTCCAGGGTCCGAGTTGTTTACTATTAGAATGCATCACAACGGGCTATTTGTCAACTTGGGAAAGATCAAGTATTTAGCCTCTCGACATTGCACATATGGACTATTGTGACCACGATGAGATGTCACTACTTGAATTAAGTAGTATGGCCACCGAGATAGGTATGAAGCCTTTTATTTGTTTTCATTTCAGTAGAAGTGGGGTAGATGAAACTAGTGATTTGAAGCAATTACAAAATGATGGTGATGCTTTGAATTTGGTGGATTTTGTGGATGAAAATAGGATAGTTGGTGTGTTTGTTGAACATGAAAAAATTGTTGCTTCTCCTAGTGAATCACAGTCTTCAATGCATGATTTTCCTACTGTGAATGAACCTCTGAATTTTGTTGGTGAAAATGAAGGCATTGACCTTAATATTGACCAAAATGATGAATCTGTTGATGGGGGAGGTTTAAGTAGTAATGAGCACATTAACTTGAAGAGTGATATAATTGATGACAATGGTAGTAATGGAAGTGATGATGTTCAGTCAATGGGGTCGACGTGATATATCGAGCACTTTGTTGGCAATGAATATGATATTTCGATGATGATACCTTGTTTGATGATAATATTGATGTAGATGCTTGAATGGAGTGGTCTAAATGTGTGTAAAGACTCAAGCCACAACATCTACTTGGTGTGCAATAATAGTGGTCTTGAAAATAAGAATGTCTATAATGGGCGATGTTTTCAACCCAAGGGTAGACCTAAATAATCTTAAGTTTGAATTAGGCATGTACTTCCCGATATACCTATGCTTAGGCAAGCAAAAAGAGAAATCACTCCATTAAAAGGGTAGAGATATAATGTTCACAATTAATGAGAAGACCAAAGTACAAGCAAAATGCAAACATAAAACCTGCCCTTGGGTGATATATGCTAGGAAAGACAAAAATGAGGACTCTGTACAAGTGTAAACTTACTATGGCAAACATCAGTGTTCTAGGCTTCAAAAGGTATCACATGCACATTCTAAATTAAGTAAGTCAAATGTACAAAGATAGAATTTGGACTGATCCAAAATGGCATGTGGATTATATGATGACTATCCTTCAAAAGGATTGTAAAAGGGATTGTAAGATGGTTTTCAACAAAAGCCAAATGTACAGAGCAAAAAGAAAAAGTGTTTCATATGGGTAGTGGGTCAGAGAGTGAACAATATGCCATGCTTTGGTCATATGCTGAAGAAATTAGAAACTCTAATCCTGGCACAACTGTGAAAATAAAGTGTAAATTAGTTGGTGAGGAATCTGTCTTTAAGAGATTATATATTTGTTGGGGTGCATTGAAGAAGGGATTTCTTGAGGGGTGCAGAACTGTTATTTTCTTGGATAGCTGCCACATAAAGACTTCTGCAGGTGGTGTTCTCTTAACAGCTGTGGAGGTAGATGCTAACAATTGTATGTGACCTTATTGTTGAGAAGGAGAAAACAAAGTCTTGGACCTGGTTTGTAGAACTTTTAGTGCAGGATTCGAACATAACAAACAGTTACCACTGGACCATAGTTTCAGATAAGCAAAAAGGGTTGATTGATGCAATTGAAACTTTATAGCCTGACAGTGAACACAAATTTTGTGTCATGCATTTGTATAAAAACTTTAAACAAAATCACAAAGGCTTGGCATTAAAAAACCTTTTTTGGCAAGCTGCAATGGAAACTGGAGTGATTGATTTTGAGAGGATAATGACTGAGTTGAAAGAGAGGAGTATTATTGCATATGATTGGTTGAGTCAGAGGGCTCCAGCTAATTGGTCTAGCTCTCATTTTAGGACTCTATCAAAATGTGACATATTATTGAACAATATGTTAGAAAGTTTTAATTCAATGATTATGAGGGGAAGATGTAGGCCTATTCTGAATATGCTTGAGATTGTGAGGGTCATTTTAATGAGAAGGATTCATGTGAGGAGGGATCAGATGGAGAAATACCATGGGTAGATATGTCCTAAAATCTCAAAATTGTTGGAAGAAACAAAGAAAAGATCTATGGACTTCACAGCCCATTGGAATGGCCAAGATCAGTTTGAGGTTGAGAATTGTCATGGTACAAGATTCAAGGTACATTGGGGGATAGAACTTGTAGCTATAGGAGATGGGAACTGACTGGTATTCCTTGTGCTCATGCAATCTGTAGCTTATACTATCTGGGCTACACACCTGAGGCATATGTTGACAAATGCTACTCAAAGGAGACATTCATGAAGGCATATAGTCATTTGATGGGTAATTTGGATGATACTTCAATGTGGACAAGGTTGATCTCCCCACTTTGCTGCCTCCAGTATGTCAGGAAGTTCCCGGAAGGCCAAAGAAATATAACAGAAGAAAGGAGCCTGGTGAGACTAATAATTCCGAGAAAAATGCTTGAAAGAAGTCAACATGTGAGGTTGGGCAAGAAGGGTGTCACTATGACATGCTCAAGATGCAAGAAACCTAATCACAATGTCGAGGGTTGTCCTTTACTTAAAAATTCCTAGCCAACACGGAAGGGTTAGATATCCTGCGCAGACTCTTGACATAAACAAGCCGATTAAGAAGGTAAAATCATCTAGTTTTTGTATTCTTAATTTTATCTAATATATATATATATATTCTAATTAGATTGCATACAGGGGAAAAAGATGAGGGAACATGAGCAGGAGGTCAGTGCATCTCCAAGGGTGCAGACAAGAAGACAAGCTGAAGTATTGTCACCATCTAGAGTGCAAAACGGAAGTCTTGTTTCTGATGGTGTTTTGTAAGAATGTCTCCTATTTGTTTTAACACAAATCTAATTATTTTATTGGTGCATAAATAGGGCAAGGGCAAAGGGAAGGTGACAATCCCTACACAACAGTCCCAGGCACAAGAAAAGACTCAAAAAAAGACACTTGGTGTTAGGCCAAAATTGAAAGTGACCAAGAAGTCTGAATCAGCTGTTGTCAGCAGCTCTAAGGCAAAGTCACCCAAATCAAAAGCATTTTCAAGTCTTGAGATGAAGCATCAAGGGACCAGCATCAATATCACTCAATCTGTGAGGTTCTCAAAGAACAAGAAAATAAATTACAAATTTGAGTAGATCTAGTCCCAAGAAGAGGCACCAACTTGCAATCAAATGTAAAGTTGGAGTATCTTCCTTTTGATTATGGTTCAGTAGTGTATGTATTTTGTCTTGAATGTTTTGGTCTGGTATATAACAACTATAACTTTATGTATTTTATCTTGGATGTTTTGTCTGGGTTATTTTGAATCAGATGTTTTGTCTGGGATATTTTGTTTGGGATGTTTTGTCTTGTGGTGTTTTTGGAATGGAATGATCCTTCTTTTTGTGCAAATGATCCTTCTTTTTATGCATCTCCTGAGCTCTTGTAATGTATTAAGAAATTTAGTTACACATATTTTTTAGCATTCAATACAACAGGTATTCTCAATGCATTCAATATACTTTATGTTAAAAACCATACATTACATAGACCAAATGAGTTCAAAGCCAGATTACATAGATCCCACTAAGTTCATAATTAGATTACATCATGGCCAATCCATCTGAATTGGAAAATTGGAATAGGTCCATGACCTTCTTACCTAAAACTATTACAATACATTACTATCATTCATTGATAAATTTATTTCACATAAAGAGGTACATAATACTCCAAGACAACACCAATGCGAACCACGAGTACTTCTCCCTTGATCTCTTGTGTTTCAAATCATCCTCCAGTTGTTTCATATCATTCTCCAGTTTGTTAACTTGCTTCAAATTGTTCTCCAACTTGTTAACTTTCTTGAGCAATCCCGGAATAATTTGTCGAGCCCGGGTGCACATTGGAGGGTCAATCCACACAAAATAGCAGCAACCTCCTACTTCCTGATTACAATTGCTTTCAAAATCAGAATAAATATTCACAAATAATTGACCTAAATTGATAAAAAAAAAATTCATCAAAATCAGAATATTAACAAAATCTCTACAAATTATACAATAACTACATTATATATCATCAATTTCATTAATTTTGGATTTTTGAATAAAATAAGAATTGATTTTAACTTACTTGAAATTAGGGAATTAATTTCGGATACTACAGCAAAATAATTTATGTTTTAATTAGAAATAAGGGGTGTAAACATGAAATTTGTGATACTCTTACCAGAAATCATCGAATGTTTTTCAGAAATCAAAATTAGGGTTTCACTTACCCAAAAATTCTCGCATGTCGAATACCTTCGCCCCGGATTGAGGTCAGTCCAAGAAGTTTTTTTACTGCATTTCGTCCACAATGACATTTTGAATCCATGAGCACCTCAGATGTTTGGTAGGACATGGCTTCTTCCTCCTCTCCTCTCTTCAGCGTAGGGAAAAAGGTAAGGGGGTGGGATTAAGTTCTGTTAATTATAATAGTGTGAAGGGGGAAAGGGTAAGGATGTGAAGGGACGCAAATACCCTTAAAAAATCAGTGTGCAAGTCACGTGAGTCAGTTTCTGGCCAAAAAAGTCACCGCCGGTCATTTTATATAGGTAAGTGAAACAAACGTGAAGTTGGTATGGAACAATGTTCGAAATTTTAGTTCGTATGGTAAAGTGTCAAAAATCGAATAGTTTGGGGGGTTTACTGTTTCTCCTCTAATATTAATGATTCATTCGAGAAAAAGCCATAGTTTTGGAATATATTATCTTTGAAAGACTTCATGAGCTGGAATTTTGCGCGTAGTGGTTGAGGGATTGCCAACACTAGAGGTGTCATATAATGGAATACTTAGACAACAACACAATGCATAATACAACGGAAGACTGAAATGAAAGTACACAAAAATGAAACAATTAAAAGCACACAAGAGAGCAGGAGGTATTGGTTTTGCACAAATATATAAAAATATAATTGTGCGGCGCTCTTAAGGCGAAATCCCACTAGGTGAAATGTTGTTAACAAATATAAAATAAGAACAAGACAAAAACTCTATTTTGAATTTGCACTGAAACTTACATTTCACTGTCCATCTGATTTATTCTATATAGCTCTCCACTAAATTAAATAGTCTCTCTTAAAATTTATAAGAAAAATACTCAAAGAAAAAAGTGTTGCCACTTTAGGCGACACTTGGCACTTTCCTGTAAATTCTTGTAGTAAAAGAAAACTTAAACTGACTCCCTTTTGATGGTTTTGACTCTCAACAATGGATCTCGACGTGTCAATAACTTAAGAAAAAAGATTTACAAAGGTATTGCAAACAGTGATGCCAACACTCTGTGCAACATTCTAAACATACGCACATACTGTTCTTCTTTGGCCCAAGCTGAGGCTCACGTTTTCTCCAGCTTTCAGTCTCCTTAGATAGAGTCCAAAAGTAACTCCAAATCTGTAAAAAATAAGTGGAAAAACTACTATATAACATGGTTTACTGGTAAAGGTTAGTTCCTATAAATTAGAACCATCACCAAAACTTTGACAACCACTATTCCACTTTAAAAAAATTGTTAAGTACCATAAAATTTGATTTTTTTTAATTCCTACCAAAATTTTATATATATATATATTTATAAAGGAAGTCGCTACAAATAGTATCACAAAAATTTTCTCACCTAATCTCTATATATATATAATAGCGAGAAGTTCTAACTTTTATTTTCCCGCTCTTTTTGCTTATTATATTAGGAAACAATTGTAAACATTATAAAAGGTAATTATTATAAATTATTATATTAGGAAAATATTATAAGAAAATCGTTGTAATTATATAAATTAAGAAAATATTATAAGAAAAGATTGTAAATGGTATTCCTACTTTATATGTATATAAATTAGGAAAATATCATAAATAGTATTCCTATTTTATTTATATAAAAATTAGGAAATTTTTATATACCGATATTCCCGCTTTATACCAAAAGTAAGTCTATAGTATCAATTATATCTATATATAATATATAAATTTTAAAATTTATAAATAGTATTTCACCATAATTGATATTAGTATATGTCGATTCTTTCTTAAATATATATTACATTGATGTGTTGATTCTATACATCATATCTTCATCAAATATATTGTTTATTTATTTCAATAGTGTCGATGCAATTTTGTACAATATAATATTAATTAATCAAGTTTTAAATACTGATGACTATTCAAACTTTCCTAAATTATTTAATAATGGTTAAAATAGATGAATTGTGATTTTATGTATCTTTCACCATTGAATTAACAATTGATTTTGTGTTCAGAGATTTTTTCGGTAGCTTATTATTTATGTTAAATCCTCTTATATTTATATTACTTAAATTGCATTAGAAAAATATTTTGATATTGTTGATCCTAGATTCGTTGCATAACCACCAAATATGGCTTCATCTTAACGTTCCCCTCTATGTCCGTTTTCATCAAGTGTCCCGCCAACATCGACAGTATTGAACTCGAATTCTGCAATAAACAAGAGTTTTTATATAAACTATATTGTAGATCTGTATGGACAATATTTGGTGAGTTTCTTTTTGATTATTCTTGATAGTTTTGTTGTATTTTTTTTTTTTAAGTTGTTTTTTGTATGATTTGTTTATTTTTTTATTATTCCTCATACTAACATATTTTCTGCCAATATATTTTGTGTCAATATTTTTTGTGTCAACATATATTTTCTGTTCATATATATAAACTTATGTCCCCGCCAATATTTTTATTTGGTGATTAGTTTTATACTTTTGATTCGGCAATAAACTTATATCTACTTATTGTAATGGCTTCTTATATTGTTCAGTTAGAAATTCATTACAATTGTAATTACATTAAATTTTTTGTGTCAGCGTCTTCCATGCAAATTCGGCAGTCAATTTAATGGTCTTACACCATTAATTGTGACATGCATAATGTGAACGGACACACTTGGACGGTCAAAATGGTCAGCTCATAAGATGCGTTCTATTTTACGGATGGATGGAACAAATTCGTCCATAATAACAGAATTTCAGATGGTGAAGTGTTTATTTTCTCTTATCGTGCCAACCACGTTTTTGATGTGTCAATATTTTCTAACGATGATTCATGTGAAAGAATCGATGTGTACCCGACTATACATGTATTTGATATCAATTCGTAATATATTATAGTTTAAATCATATATATGTATATATATATATGTGATATTTTTGTTTAATTATAAATTAATTGATTAATTGATTGATTTTATTAATACGTGTGTAACAGACAACGATGATTCTGACGATGATGACATTAAGGTGGATGTTGTTGAGAATCCGACTTTTCGATTGATTCTCTCAAAGTCACATATAAAGAAACCTTGCTTGGTAAGTATTTACTCTCACACACACACACACATATATATATATATATATATATATATATATATGTGTGTGTGTGTGTGTGTGTGTAAGTTCGCGATATCTTATGTTTATTTAGTGGTGAGATTTTTTTGTTAATATTCTTTTTATCAACAGCTTATACCTATGAAGTTGTGGAACAATTTTATCAAGGGTACACAAAGAACAAAATTATGCAATTATAAGGCATAATGGAAGACAATATTGAGTCAGATTAAAGCAAGAGAAATCCAGGATTTTTATGCAACATGATTACCAAAATTATAATTGTTGTATTTTTAAGAAATACTAAAAAAACATTTCAGGAAACTACTAATACATTTCAGAAGAACTGCTAATACTTTTTAGAATGACGACTAATACATTTCAGAAGAACTACTAATACTGGTACTCCCTGAAAACTACTACAACACCACTGCTAATATTACGGAAATGTCGCCGGATCCGCGGGTCAGATCCGTCTAACAGGTCAGACCCGTTAGACGGTCTGACATGAGTTTTTGTGTTAATAAATTGATGATATTTAATCCTATAGATACAATAAGTATTTATTATTTTTCTAATCAATCTTATAGATACAACAAACTATTGACTGAATTTTTTTAAAATTGAGCCTTCGTAAAATAATTGATGGTATTTAGTTGTACAATTTATTCATTGACAATATCTATTAATATTTTATTAATCAAATTTGACAAAACTATGTGAGCGGATAATTGACAAGATGTTTCAGAAAAAATGAGAAAATCGCATTTTAAGATTAAAGATTTATTAATCTAGAAATTTATAATGTATTACTTTTTAATAAAAATACAATAATTGATCAATGGGGCATTTTTTCCATTTTCAAATGGAGTATAATTGTATAATTGGACAACAACCTATTAGCTTAAGAAAAACAATTGATTGAAAGATTTATAAAACTCAAATGGTAACAAATATTTATTGCTCGGAAATATTGTATATATCTCTTTCATATATTGATTGAAATATTTTTTTTCTGCTGCCAAATTCTATTTATATTTAAATTGATTTTGAATTATGAATTTTTTATGGATGATTTCAAAATATTTTATTATTAATAAGCTTTTGAAGGAATATCTGGATTTTTATTTCATATTGATTAAATTGTTGTTGCAATATTTATTTATTATATTTGTTTTTTAAATATTGATATTTTTAGAAGTTTGAACAAATACTAATTAAGTTCAGTCTAGAAAAATGAATTATCTTCTAATTGGTCTACTGATCAACGTTGGTGTTAAATTTGATGATAATTTGCTTAATTAAAAATAATTAAAACTCTAATTACCATCGAATAAAATTAGTATATATATGACATAACTAAGACAACCCAATCGATAAAAAGAATAAAAACAAAGAAAATGTATAAAATAAGATATAGTTTTGGACAAATCAATCCAAATATTATCCTAACCAATGCATGTTTTGGAGTTATCTAGAATTAGTGGTGCTTTGCTTTCATAGGTCAATGGCAAGAATCTTTAGTAACATAAATATTTTATTAGCTAATTATTTTTTCGGTTATGATTGTAATATTTTTGAGATTTAAAATTTAAAAATTCTATAATCAATCTTATAATTGTTCTATACAATCAATAAATTGATTGTAATCATTACTATAGATACAATAATTATTTATTATTGTATTTAATCATTCAATTGATACCATTAACTATTGATTGGAAGAATTTTAAAACTAAGCTTTTGGTAAAACAATTGAGAGTGTCTATTTATATTTTTAATCGATTTTGACTATGCTACACACAACGGATAATTGACAAGAAGTTTAACAATAAGAAAATCGTACCTTATGATTAAAGATTTGTCAATTTAGAAAATGTATTAACTTAAAAAAAGACAATAATTGTCAATGGAAGTTTTTTTATTTTATTTCCAAGGGTTTATGATTGGACAACAATATATTACCATAATTAAGAAAAACAACTAATTAAAATATTTACAAAACTAAAAATGGTAACAAATATTTGATTGTTTGAAATTGTACATATCTCTTTCATATGATACGAGATTAATAAAACTAATCAAATTGACGTTAAGTAATTGACATGATCAATCAATACTGCAATTGTCATATAAAATCAATCATATAATTACTTAATCGGTATATGTAATCAATTAGTATTTATTATTTTTTATAGTTTATTAACTATAACTCTAGAAAACAATCATAGAATTGCTGGTGCTTTACTTTGGTAAATCAATAAACCAATATTGGAAGATGAAATAATCAATATCTAGCGACCAATGTATATTTTGGGATTATCCAAAATTGACAGTGTTTTGCTTTCGTAAGTCAATAGAAAGAATTTTTGTAACGAAAATAATCTGTTGTTAGCTCAATATATGATAATTAATAATTACATTGTCAACCAATATCAATAAATAAATTGTTGTAAAATCAAATTATATAATCATTTATGTAGGATTAATCGATTGATGTTACATTTTAAAATAAATTTCTCGATTTAAATTTTTTGGATTGTCAAACTTCCCAAAGGTATTTTATCATTTCTTTTGATTGATGAGCGATTCACATCAATCCATTGTTGATCAAAATGAGAAAACTCATGGGGTTTACATACATCTATTGAAAATAAATGTCAAAGAATGAATATTAATATCAATTGTACTATTTCTATACCCCCGTTTCAGTTATATCATGTTTATGTTCGTAAGTTTTTTAGTGAATTACTATGATATTGCTGTAAAATTTATGTTAACACTACAAACGTTTATATCAATGACATAATAGTTCATTTTAAATTTTATTCAAAATTTTTTCTACCATATTATTTTAAATTTTATTCACGATTTTTCTACCATATTCATTTTTGTTTTCAACAGTACAAGTACAATATAAAAATACATGTCTCACAAATTATATATAATTGTTTATAGAGAGGTGTGTGAGAAAGAAAGGGATATATAAAACAATAATTTAGAGACATGCATAAATTGAGGGATAATTCCTTATGAGTTGAATTAGACATTTAAGTTTATAGTTGAAAATATGAGATTGATGGATATATTTTTTTTAATAACCTTATGCGAATATTATAATTAAAATAAAATAATAAATACCAGTTCATGTTAATAGATATTATAAATCAATAATATGTAAAATAAAAATACGTGCAACGCACGGGTGAATTACTAGTCTACATAATATATGTAGTATTATAATTATATAGTAAAAAATTTAATTTAAGTAATTAAGTTTTGTATTAAGTAATATATGTGAGAATCTTGGTAAATTTTGGGTCAAATTTTAATTTTGGTAGGTTTTACTTTTCTTGTCTATATAATATGCATGTAATGTTGATTTAATAGTTTATTTGATTGCCTCCCTCAAAAAAAAAAAATAGTTTATTTGATTGCCGCTTTTATATTTTTTTAATTTAAAAAATAATAAATCTTATATTTTTAAAATTAAAATTTAATACTTACCAATTTAGAATAATAACATCTTATTTATAGCACAATTTAAAAATAATCTAAATATAAAATAATTAAAAATAAAATATGAAAATTATTTAAGAAATCTTAAAATTAATAAACAAAATTTAATAACTATTAATGTAGTAGTTTGCATATATTATATGAATGAAATATTACTACTTAAGAAAAGTACGTAAGAATAAAATTTATAAATTATTCAATGAATAAAATATTACAAACTAAATCCGAATATTATTTGATAAGGCTGGCCAAATAAAATTTTAAAACTAAAATAAAAATAAATCAAATAAAATTAAAAACAGGCATATAAAAAAATTTACAAAATAATTAATAAATATAAAATTATCCAAGAATGCACAAAATAATATAAATAAATAAAAAAAACTATGAAATAAAGCCTTAAAATAATAAAATAAATCTATGATTTATTTGATAAATCTTAATATCATAAGATAAAATCTAAAAAGTTTAAAATAAATCTAAAATTTATTATAATAAAAACATAAAACATTGGATAAAATTAAAAAAATACTCAAATAACATCTAAATTATTTTAATATTGATACATAAAGAAAAATGCTATTTGTTTGTTCTATTGTTTGTGCTATATATATTTGTTAATAATTATTATTCATTCGTTTATGTTATTATATGGTTTATTTTTTCAAAGAATCATGATTTGAGTATAACGATATTTTTATTGAGAAAATAAATGATACTCCTATTCTATTTATTATATTAAGCGATAATTCCTGAACTAGTACCCTAAGTTTACCTACATTTTACTTTTAGTACCCGATTTTCCAAACTCATCAAATATGGTACCCAACATTACACTTTTTCATCAGTGTCACTACTTGATCGTTAGTTGACCTAAAACCTATTATAACAAAAATTAACATAGGTAGAAAAGCTAGTAATTTCCTTTTTTTTCTGCTCATTTTAACTTTTTTGTTTTATTTCTAAAGCCTCAAATCCTCAAGAAGTTGTGAATTATTGAGAATAATATAATTATACTTTTTATTTGTAATTAATATATTAAATTATAGTAATGCTTTTGATTGATATAATTATGAAATATATCAAAATCAGGGGGGAATCAAAATTATTATTTCAGAAATAAATTAAGAAAAAAACAATAGCATGGAGGTGTGATGTTCAACGAAGAATGCGTGATTTATTGAGAATAATATGAATTATACTTTTAATTCATGATTAATATATTAAATTATATTAATATATTTAATTAATAAAATTATATAATGTATTAAACTAAGAGTGCAATTAAAACTAATTATTTCAAAAATTAAATTTAAAAACAATAGCTTGGAGGTGTACTGCCCATCGAAGAATGTGTGAACATACAATTTTGTATTTTTTATTTTAGTTTCCACAATTTTATTTTGGGTTGTTCAATTTTCACTGATCAATTTTCATTTTCCATCAATTTTGTCTTTTAATCGTTGAAATATCACACAATTTAGTCCCCAATACCAAAAAAGAAAAAAACAAAACAAAACTGGGTGCAACATTAAAATTTTGTTTATAAAAAAACTCTAGACGCAACATTAATTTTTATTCCAAATTGAATTTGCAACCTTACACTACAAAAAAACCTATGTTTAGTGACACTAAAATTTTCACTTGGTGACGCTTATTAGCGTCACAAAGTATATTACCTACGCTTTTGAAAGCGTCATGAGTTGCGTTGTTAAATTTGATGTCACGAAAATATTTGTGACGCAACATCTATGCGTAGGTAAATTTCTTTTACTGACGCTTTTATCAAATGCGTCGTTATGTGGTGACGCTATTTTCTGTCATAATTAATAAAGATTTTATATATTTTAAATAAAGCTTTGCTTACATTAAAAGCGTCGTTAAATTTAGGGACGCTATTAAGCGTCTTTAAAGTCGCGATGCTTTTGAAAATTAGTGTCACTAAAATTATGACGAATTTCACATTTCTAGCTTTTGTAAAATTTATTAAAGATCAATTATTTATTATTTTTAAACAAATTTAAACTTAATATTTAATTTTTGACTCATTTTGAATATATTTGTTGTTAGTTAATTATACACCACATAATCTATATTTATTAACTCTCAAAATCACTCTCAACACTTCAATCTTTCGATGTGGGATAGATATTCCAACTTTTTACTTTGTGACACTTTTTAAAAAGCGTCGTTATTTTAATGACACAAGCAATAAAAGTGTAAGAAAAATTTTAATATTTGGCAACAAATAAAAAATGTGTAAGTAAAATAGAAAGTGTCTTCAATTTTATGACGCTTTTTAACAAGTGTCATTATTTTAATGACACAAATAATAAAAGTGTAAGTAAATTTTAAAATTTGGCAACAAATAAAAAAGATTTTATTAATTACCTAGGGCCTAATCCTCTACCACCCCAAAGATATCCTGGATGGATTTCAAAAAGAAAAAGATTTTATTAATTACCAAAATTAATACAACACCTTACAACATCACCTTGAAGAGCACCACACTCTTCTACAACACCACCTTTGAGATTACCACAATCTCTCTTGAAGATTACCACAATCTTCAACCTTGAAGAATACCAAATTCTTCAACACCTCAATAAGAAGATCACCACAATCTTCTTGCACCTATTACCTAGATCATCCAAGTGTGTTCTTACCACAAGAACACTCACAAGGATATCTTGTGTTGAATGATAACCCAAAATCAAGATTACAACTCGATAATGAATATTACAAATGAGTGCAAGTGTAATCAAGAATAGCCTAGACCTCAAGAATGTGAAAGTGATAAGCTAGGCAAATTACAACAAGAATAATGACAATATAAGACTTTGCTTGAGTATTTCTTGGTCGTGTTGTATTGTTCTCTCTTATTGTTGTGCTTCAAATCTTCCTCTATTTATAAGAGATGATTGATCCTTGATAGGCTCCTCTTGGAATCGATATCTACAAAAATATTGCAATTAAAATCAAGATTATAGTTGTTAGAAATCAATCCCACAAATTAGGAAAAGTCAGTCACTACGCAAATTTTAGAATTTTGTCAAAACCATAGATGGCACGGTCGCGCACAAATAGACGCTTTGAAAATAAGAACACATTTTTACAGGCGACCGGTCGACGGGGGTCCGACCGGTCACCCTAGAGTCCAACCGGTTGCCTCTTCAAAAAATTGAAACAGAGAAGTTTGCAAATTTGAACCAACCTTCAGTAATGGTCGCCCTATAGGTCGACGGTCGATGTCACCCCGCCCTATAGGGTGACCGGTCACCCCTCACCATTTTATGCAAACATGAAGTTTTCTGTTTTGCACAACTTACAGTGCGGGTTGCCCTATACTACGATCGGTTGACCTCAAAATAGAGGAGTTGTCCAAATTGTGTTGAAAATAAACTTCAAGAAATAATCCGAAAAATAGTAAAAACATTTTAGACCAATCGGGAGTATTAGGACAACATTTAGAAACATAGTTTGGATGTAAAAACCCATTGATACAAAATCATTAAATGTGTTGTCCAATTTTTGTCGAAAATAAAACTTGAAGAAATACTCCGGAAAATATTAAAACCATTTTAAATCATTTAGGAGTATTTGGACAACCTTTAAAACCATTGTTTTGGTATAAAAACAAAATCATCAAAATCATGATAAAACCATTTATCAAACAATCTCCCCTTTTGACGATTACAAACCAAAATAGTTTTAACGAGGTCGATTTTGAAAACAAAACAATTTTATCGGTTAAAAGGAACTATCTCGTTGAGCGACAACATTCCACGCAATATAATCACAAGGATCGGAGTAGAGATATTAAACATATATAGCAAAAGCTCCCCCTATCAATATGCACAACAAGAGTAAAGATCATCCACAAGCTAAAAACTTAGCTTTTACATATTGGTCTTAAGTACAAGAGATTATAAGCTCCCCCTGTCAACAAAACATCATTAGACAAGTATATAAGTCCATAATACAACAAATGGACTAAATATAATCCACAACTTATGGCTTTTAGAAACCATAGCTTATTGCTTCTTTCTCGAGCTTATTTTAGCTTTTATGAGCTAGTAAGCTTTATAACCTGTTTTCCCCCCTTTTCGAATCATCAAAAAGAATGTTAGCACGATAAAAACATCATATAATCATATCAAAGTGCACAACTAAACCGATGTATCGAGCTATTTGAACATTGAAACTTATAGATCAAATAGGAGGGAAAAAATCGATCATACGACTTGTAGATGCTTATGAAAACTCATTTGATTTGCAAAAACATGATCTCTATAAATATATAAGACTTTTGAAAACGAGAGAATCATGTAAGTGATGAATTTTTCATTGAAACGTTTTATCGAACACTGACGGCGTCAAATAATAAAGACATTGTATATAACCCTTGTAAATGTAATCAAGCCAAGTTTTTCATCACCAAAGCAATTATATAAATATCATGCATTAACAATCATCATGCTCAACACAAATATATAAGAATTGCATCAAGAAATATACATATAAGCCAAGTTCTCAAGGGTTCAACCCAATTGAGATAAGGAAGTGGACTTCTTACCATTTAATCAATGATGATAATAATCGAGCTAGGTAATCCCCAAAATATGAATTTTATGCAACAAAACACATTTGAAGTGAATTGTGTGTGAAAATGTCAAAGGGTCGAAATGGGAAAGAAAAACATCAAAATGCCAAAATGCAAAAACAGAGATGGTTTTAACCAAAAATTCGGTGGGCGACCGATCGGGCATAGGGCGATCGGTCGAGCTAGTGGGCGACCAATCGGCCGCCCGGCCCACTAGTTCTGCTTCTATTTTGAAAGTCCGAAATTTGATCCAAAAATCCGATTTTTCGCCCCTAAGTTTTGAAAACGTGCAAATACAAACGTAGACCTCATTATGTCATAATGAAGCTCAAAATGAGGTAAAAATACTCGGCGGTGAGCGATTAAAAAGTCCGCGAGTCATCCTTGAGACGGAATTAAACACATCTCAAGTTTTTGTTAAACATGCAATCCCTTTGAAAAAATATCGAATCTCAATATATTTAGTTCGATTATGACGAACCATATTTTGAAAAATTATTATCACCGAACTTGTTATCCTGAAATACAATAACGTTTTAAAACTTTGGATAAACAAGTCATAAGAAGAAGTGCCTTAGAAATATTTGAAAATTTCTTTTAACGGCACTTTAATGAGATTCGTTGGGATTGTTTTAAGTCGAGCAAATAGACATAGGGTATATAAGATGTCGAGTCTTAAGGAGTAATAGACGAAGATAAGCATACCTCAAATTTGTTTGTCAATCAACATGCCTACTTCAACCTTTTGTCAATTTTCGCATTTGTAGTCATATAGGTTGAAATGGTTCTTTCCTTTTCAATGCTTCATTTCTTCTTTTCTATACTTTGAGTGTGGAATATAACCACTTTATTGGCATTGTTGAACTTGAATTCCAATGAAGAAATTGAGCTTCCCTCATCATGATCACCTTATGTTCACATTGCATTGACTTGGAAAAATGTCTTGCACAAATATTCATTAGTAGCACAAAAAATATCAACATAAATTTACACAAGTAAACAATCTTGCCCTTTTTCAAAAAAAAATGTAGTGTCAACTTTACCTCTTGTAAAATCATTTTGCAAAAATAGCTAAGTCTATCAAACCATATATGGGATACTTGTATCAACCGTACAAGGCCTTTTATAAAAATCATTTGGCCTAAAATTTTAAACTCCGATAGACTTCTATTTGAATAAAACCATTTAGAAAATTGGATTTAACATCCATTTGGTAAAGCTTGAAATTTTCTCAAAACAAGAATGGGCAAGTAAAGTGCAAATAACTTCTAAATGTGCTATGAGTGCAAATATTACAATAGATGATTGATCCTTGATAGGCTCCTCTTGGAATCTAATATCTACAAAAATATTGCAATTAAAATCAAGATTATAGCTGTTAGAAATCAATCCCACAAATTAGGAAAAGCTATCTGTTGCATGCACAACAGCTTAGAATTTTGTCATTAAACCATAGAAGCAATTTGGTCGCGACAAATAGACGTTTGAAAATAAGAACACATTTTACGAGGGGCGACCGGTCGACGAGGGGTCCGACCGGTCACCCTAGGGTCCAACCTTACACTTTTCAAAAATCAAAACAAAGAAGTTTGCAAATTTGAACCAACCTTCAGTACCTGGCCGCCACTATAGGTCGACCTGGTCCGACGTCACCTGTCGCCCTATAGGTGACCGGTCACCTCACCATTTTCTCGCAAACATGAAGTTTTCTGTTTTGCACAACTTACAGTACGGATTGCCTTATACGGCGACCGGTTGATCTCAAAACAAGAGGAGTTGTCCAAATTGTGTTGAATATAAACTTCAAGAAATACTCCAAAAATAGTAAAAACATTTTAGACCAATCGAGAGTATTAGGACAACATTTCAAACAAAGTTTGGATGTAAAAACCCATTGACACAAAATCATTAAATGTGTTGTCCAATTTTTGTTTAAAATAAAACTTGAAGAAATACTTGAAAAATATTAAAACCATTTTAAATCATTTAGGAGTATTTGGACAACTTTTAAAACCATTTTTTGGTATAAAAACAAAATCATCAAAATCATGATAAACCATTTATCAAATAACTTTTTGGTAGCGTCACTAAATTTGTGTTGGGATAGATCATTTTTCTTGTAGTGTTAGTTTTGTTACGTAAAAGGCTTATTTTTTATATTAATTACTAATCTTTAACTAAGAACATATAATTTTTTGGAATAAAAAAACTAAGAACATATATTCCAACTCCTGTAGTAATTAATTTTGATTTTTTTCTTTTTTTTAGTACAATAGGGGGAGCTTGGGGTGGGGACACATGCACTCGTATGGGATCGAACCCGGTCACTCACCCTTACAACACATGTCTCAACCACTAGAGCCCAAGGTTGATCCCAATTTTGATTTTCTCCTTAAATTTGATATATTTCATAATTATATTAATAAAAAGCATTACTATATTTAATTTATTAATTACAAATTAAGAGTATAATTTATATTATTCTCAATAATTCACACATTCTTGATTATTTGAGGCTTTAGAAATGAAGACAAAAGTGAAAATGAGGAGAAAAGGGAAATCACCAGCTTTTATACATAAGATCACCTATTATAATAGGTTTTCCGGTCATATAAGACGGTCAACTAATGGCCAAGAGAACGCTGATGAAAAAGTGTAACATCGGGTACCATATTTGATGAGTTGGGAAAATGAGGTACTAAAATAAAAAAGTAGGTAAATTTAGGGTATTAGTTCTGAAATTATCCCTTAATATTAATGTATATAGTTATGTATTGGTATAAATTTGACTACGTCTCGAGTTGATCTAATTTAATCTAGTTGTCAAATATTATGAAATGAACATATAATTATTAAAGTTTTAGACAATTTAACAAATGTTGTTAATGGTTGTATTAACTTGCTTCAAATATATAATCAATTTTTTTCTTCTTCTCATGTTACTAAAATTTTAATTTGTAGCTGGATTTTACATAATATTTTGTAAAAATGTATTAAATAAATATAATAAATATTATTTAATAAATCATACGTTATTTTGTTTGGCTTAAGACACGTGAACCTGCACCCTAGCTTTTCCCGTTCAAATGACAGGATGGGTTTGGTTCTTGTGATACCGCCCACCCCGCCTCATTAGCATTCCTATAATATATCAATTTCTTAATATCAGAATTATATAATACTACATTATTTTACACTCCGTGCATCGCATGGGCAAAGTGGCGAACCAGGATTCAAAAAGAGTCGGGGGAACAGTGTCCTTGGATTTTTGCCATCTCGTCGAACAAAAATATGTTTTAGTTGTGACTTTCAAAAATATTTTTTTAGCTATTTTGAGATCCAATCTGCTATTTTATTAAAACATTTCTCGATCCCGAGAAATATTTCTCAATCACAAGAAATGCATCACATCGATTTTTTCAAATTTGCTAAGTAACTCACCAAAGAATAGAAGGAATGTATGAATGTCATTTTTTGGTCAAAATGACTAAAAACGTGTTTTTGAAAACCTGAATGGCTAAAAAGGTCTATTTACACGTAATAAGATTTAGAAATATATTATATTTTTACGTCAAATACAATGTAAATATTTATCATCAAACATCAAAATACATAATTACAATTCCAAGATATTAAAATTTAGAATGTTTCTCTTGCATATCACCGAAATCATCAGGAAAACAAGTTAGTATACACATTATGGTGTATTGAAATGAGAACTTGAAGTGTGTAAGGGTATAAGCCTACATATTAAAAAAATAAAAATCTTGATATAATTTTTTTCACAAAAAAAAGACCAAAAAAATACATATAAAAAATAAAATGAAAATATTGGGGGGGCCAAGGCCCCCCTTCAAATACACGTCGGTCCACCCCTGCGCACAGGCATTATACTAATTCAAGTAAAGCATGAAAAGATCAATGGCAAGCACATATGCTCAAAAAGATTTATATTTATTTCATTTTTTATGATTCAGTTTGTTTCCTTTTTTACTTGTTTTCATATTTTAGTAAATCTTTCGAACTAATAGCCAGAAAATACAATAATTGAGAAGCCATAAAAGATCTCGTTTGTACTAATAGAATAAGAATCCTAAAAGGAAGGAAACTACGTACGTCCTCCACGAAAGAAAATAATGGGATTCTACGACAAAATATAGTTGCTGCTGTTAAAAAAAGTTTAATTTGCAGTACGTGTCCATTTCTTGGTATTTGCAACCCACAACAAAAATAGTAGCCGAAGATTATAGTCAACAACCCAACTTCTAAGGGTCTGATTGATTATTAATTATGTCACGCCCCAACGGGATCATGACGTAATCAATAAATTAAACAGAATTTAAGCCAAATAAGTCGAGTCAATCATCAAAAGCAATCCTAAACAGAATTAATGTTGCAGGGGAATAAGTTACAGTCCAAAATGATAAAGTAAAACCAAAAGTACAACCCGATTACAACTAACATTGTACAAGGGTCCTACGCCCTTAGAATTACAAGCTCAAATAAAACAGTCCAACAAAAGCGAGTAGAAAAGAAAATCCATAAAAGTCGGGATAGGGCAAGGATATAGGTCACTCTGTGGTCTGATCTTCTTCGTCCACATCTTCAACATATGGACCATCACCATGTGGCCATTTAAAAAGGAGGGGGTGAGACAAAAATTCTCAGTGGATGGGTGATCCATGTGAAAGTGTGGCTTATATAGATGCAGGAAAAAATACAGTTATATGAAAAATATGTGGGTTATGATGCATGCGTCATACATAATTCACACGCGACATGATATTCAAAATAATATAACTTATATAGTTTTGATGAAAGTAGTTCATGAACATTCAGGCACCATGAGTGGTATTCAAACAAGCCAAGTAGTGATTACGTACGAAAATGTAACGCCAACCTAAAGATTCAAGTAGAGGTTGCATATTGAAATGTAGCGCAAACCCAAGCAAACAATACGGTCAAGTACTACGACCCACTTCTCCCGAATCAAACAACGATTCATTTGTTCTACCTTATGACTCCCCAAACACTTAGCATAAGGCCTATCACCCCGTCACTCCATAGGCACGACAATCCTACAAGAAAGGCGTGCACGGCCCAGATTGTCATAATCATGATTATACCTCAAGTACTACGACCCACTTCTCCTGTTGGACACTCCCTTCGCCAAGGGTGGGATTAGGACGATGGGGCCGGAGAATGGTATAGCAGCCGAGCTGCCCGGTTCCATCTCCGTCTGGTCCACTCCGACAGTGAGCTCGACACACCAAGTTGACTTAAGCAAGTAGATATACGCAGATATAAAATGTCAACAAGGCAGTGAGTATAATAAATTGTTTTGAAAAATGATACAAGTACAAGTACACGAAAATTTTACATGCGGGGTTTATTGGCATTGGCGGAGTAATTATTGAATGAAGCTAATTATCGGAGGATAACTACTCTTCAATAGATTTGTTATATTATGTGGGAGATTTGCCTAATTGTAAGTTCAAAAATTATAAGGCGAGGAAGTCGCCCCCCGGAACGCGTAAAATTCGGTTAAGGGGTCTGTTAAGATACATATAATTTTAAGAACTCTAAAATTTATACTTAATTATATAATTCAGTAAATACCAGGGCTATAATATGGAAAAACAATTAATTTAAGGTCCTTGGCAAAAGAAAATTTTACAAGTATCCTTGTTTTAGAAACACTAGTGTTTATCGGGTTTGAAATCGAATAAGTTTTTGTCTCGACCTTGAAAAATTATAAGGTCAGTTTCTAAATTCCCCAAATTATCCAGGAAATCAGGTTTTCAAAAGTTTTGGGTCGATTTTTTGATAAATTCCAAATTGAGCCCTACTTTTGTCTAAATTATTATTTTTGGCCCCGAGTTTAAAATATTTTGATCTCACAAACCAGAAAGGGATTTTGATGTGATTCTAATTTTAAAACATCACTTATATCAGTGGGTTATTGGGACAAAAATAGTTTTGAAAAAGTGTTAGTTTAGGTCCCTTAAAATTTTAAATTCTATTCTAGTCTAATTTTTGAGTTTTTGCTCTTAAGGTTTATTTGCGGTCCATTTATTATGAAATTTGAACCATGGGTTTAAAATATTATAAAATTAAGGTTAACATACTTTTTCCAGGTACATAGGCTGTATAAGTCCTGGAAATTTTATTTTGGTCCTTGAGTTTAGTATTTTACATTTTAGTCTTCAAATTTTTCAAAAAAAATGGTTTCTTTACTCAAAATATTTTGATTTTTGGAATTTATTCAAAATATGATTTTTTTTCAGTCCTTAAAATTTGAAAATTTCCAAGTTTTAAAAGTGGTGCTGGTACAGTTTTGAACATTCCAGTTTAGCCCTTAAACTTTCAAAAATTCTACAATTATGTCCTTGGGCTTTCAAGGGTTGATTTTTGTCATTTAAAAACCTTTAAAAATTTATTATTATATCAAAATATCCTATTTGAACATTAGTACAGTCTCAAATTTGAATTTTTACTGAGGAGTCCCACAAGTTTTATTTTCTTGCAATTTAGTCCTCCAATTTCGCCAATTTTGCATTAAGGTCCAAAATGTAAATTTTCCATTTTTGAACGAAATTTACATAATATAAAACAATTAAAACATAAAATTTTAAGTACATAAGCATGAAATTACATGTTATACAAGAGTTCATCAAATAAATCATGAATTTACACATGCATGCACCTATTTTGCAAAAATTGGAACTTTAAGCATAATTTGTGAAATTTTTAGATATATCATCTTGAGATAAACTTGAAATATATAATTTGCATATATCCTATAATTTTTCAAGATACCACATGCTATTTTTCCAAATCACTTGAGTTTTTAGAAATTTTTCCACCCACCTTATGTTGTTTGGTTGATTGGTCTAGAAATGATATTTCACACTAACTCTTGAGAATTCCAACTTTCACTTAAGGCAGCCCCTAAGCCAAACATTACAAAGATTTTGAGTTAGAAAATGGAGATTTGAGATAAAGAGGGAAAAATAGAATAGGGCAAAGAGCGCTACACTTACCTTGTGTAGTTGAGAGTTTATAGTCAAAATTGATAATCTTCTTAAGAACTTGGAACACCTCTGTTGGGAAATTTATTTTATAGATTTTGATGAATGCCATGTAAAACTTAAACTAGAAAGTTGGCACCCCATTTTCCTTGTATTTTCATTGTAATAGATAGGGCTGGAAAAACTGAGTTAATCAGCTATGCTTGGAAATACAAGAAGTCAACTGAAGACTGAAGTGAAGACTCCGCTGTGGAACAACTGAGTATGTCCAAGAAGGAAGATCAAGAACCTGACTTAAGATGTATCAGCTGAGGAACAGCTGTGTGAAGTGTCAGTCTAAGTCATCTCAAGAAGCCAAGTCACAAGTTGAAAGTGACAGTTGAGTCTTCAAATGATTGAAGCAGACTCAAGTCACCTGGGGAAATAGGCAACAGCCAAGAGAAGTCAACTGAAAGAAATCCGTTGGATAGAAGTCAAGAACATTACTTAAATAAGTAATACTTCCATGCTGCCCGGTCTCAAAGTGCTCGTCCTAGAAGCGTGCAAAAGGAATAAACCAATGGGAAGCACTGCACCTCGTGTCAGAACCTGAAAAGTTTAACATTCATTTAATACAAGGAAAGGTCTACATCTCAAGACTGAAGACCAATAAAAGACAAGCCAACGAACACATGTGTCTTTTGAAAATCAACCTATCTCTTCAACGGGCAGATTTTTGAAAGTTCACTATAAAAGGCTGAGGAAACTCATTGAGAAAAGGTTACCTGAACCACGTACAAGCAAGCAATATTCAAACTGTAACCTACAAATATTCTCAAAAATATTCAAGAAAATCTTCAAGCCTGAAACTCGAACAAAATCAATCCAACATAAAGCTGTGAAGGAGAGGCTACCTCAAACTGTTGAAGAGGAAACTTTTAAAGAATGAAAAGAGGTCTACTTTCAAACCAGTCTCAAGTTATTGGGGGGCTTAGTGATCAAATCCAAGAAGCTTGAAAAAGTGAGATGAAGTAGCAAGGCAGCTGCCCTATGAAGAAGCTGAGTCGGAAGAGAAGCCATCTGTGTGACCAAGGCATCTCTAGACTTAGTCTAAGGAGCAAGTCAGCTGTGTGATCAAGACTTGTCTCTAGACTGATAACCACTTTGTGAACTGATCATTACTTAGTGGATTCCTCCAAGAGTTGGAGAAGAGAGGATTAGAAGAATTACCCCATCTTCGAACCTCTATAAAACTCATTTGTGTCATTTACATTTCATCACTTTTATTTCTGCATACTTACTTATATCTCCTGATAATTTGTTATCTAACTGATTAAAAACTAAGTGCTAAAATCAAGTGTTAAAACAAGTTTAAATCAAATTCAAGGGTGTTAAGTCTTCCGCTGATAAAACCAACACATCCAAGTTAAGTTTCGTTAAAAAGTTGAGTTATTCTATCAACAAATGACTCTATCGAGTCCGCTGAGTGGCAAACTCTTCTCGAATAACCAACTTAGCCGTCCGTCAAGACTTAATTGCCAGTGTTAACTCGTAATTTCTTTAAAAGGACTAAATTGAAAAATTTGGTAAGGTTTATTCAACCCCCCTTCTAAACCTTACTCACAACCCTTCGGAACTACAAGTGGTATCAGAGCGGTTGGTTCATTGAGCCTTCCGCACTAGTTACTAAACTAGATCTCCATCTTTTCTAAGTGATTTTTAACACTTGTATTTTCAAAATCATTCATTCTTAGCAAAAGTTATTATCATGAAAGCAAATCTGACATGCATTTCTATGTTCACTGTTGAGGAATTTGATGACTGGAAAATTCGTATGCAGGCTCATCTATCTGCTTTACATGATGAAATGTGGCTAGTGATAGAGGATGGGCCACTTCAAATACTTAAGGTGAACACAGCTGTAAGAATAACAACTGTAGTAGCAGAAGCAGAAGAAGACATACCAGCCATGGTTGAAAAACCAAGGACTGAGTGGACCAATGATGATAGAAAGAGATACAACTTAGATAATGTGACCAATTACATTCTCTACAAGACATTGGACAAAGCAAAGTTCAATAAAGTCAAATCTTGCAAATCAAAAAAGAAATCAGGATAAATTAACTTTAATTTGTGAAAGATCCGAGAAAATTAAAGAAAATAAATTGTCCGTAGTTGTACAAAAATTTGAATATTTTAAAATGCTTGTAGGTGAAACCTTAGATCAGCTTGGATGCCGATTCACTGAAATCACAAATGAGCTATCAAAGACTTGGAAAGAATATACACAAAAGGAAATGTGTATGAAGATTCTCGAGAAGCCTCCAAATTGAATGGGAAATGAAAGTCATTGCCCTAAGACATTCAATGAACCTCACAACAACATCCAATCATGAGTTGTTCTCGGATCTTAAAGCTTATGAGTTTGAGCCGAGGAGAAAAGAGCAAGAGGAGATAGTTGTGCCTAAGACAATGACCGATAGTCAAGGAAAGAAAGAGAGTCAAGTCAAGGAAGTTATAGACCAGAGGAGATTGCCATGATGGTTAAAAGATTCAACAAGTTCTTCAATAAGAACTATAAAAGAAACAATGGTGAATCCTCAAGGAGACATTCAACTCCATCCAAGTCAAGGGAAGACATGCCACCCAAATGAGCTGAGCATCAAAGGGTTGAATATCGAGAGCCGATAACCCAAGGACGAAAAGAGTCCGAGAACCCGTATGGAACTACGCACAACCAGGACATTTTGCAATTGACCTGCTCCTATCCACCACCAATAAGTACATGAATGAAGAAGAAAGAAATGTCTTCAGAGAGAGAAGACAGAAAAGAAGAAAGCCATGTTGGTTCTTGAGATGGCCGAGACAACTAAGTCGAAAGAAGCGGCGACTCGAGAGTAGTGAAGTGACTACTCAAGTGATTCTCGAAGAAGAAGCAATGATCCGTCTAATGGCTAAAGAACAAGATCAACCAGACCAAGAAGATGAGGTACACTCTAACTCATCTTATTCAGATTCTAGTGATAGTGATTGTGATACACACACTTCATCACCCACTGATCTTTATGATTCATTAAGCAAAATGATGAAAGACTTTGAGCACATTAAATCCTCACACACGCTATTAAATGACGAAAATAGCCTGCTCAAAAGCCAAAACTCACAACTGACTAAGGAGCTGAGTACTCTAAGTCACATAGCTGGTGAGAACAAGGAGCTGAAGGCTGAGAATGCTAAACTAATAGCAGAGATAGCTGCTATAGAAAAGAGGGAAAATGATCTCAAAAATGTGATTGCCTCATTTACAAAGGCATCTAAATCATTGGATGGCCTTATTATGAGCCAAAAAGAGTGCGGAGATAAGACATGCATATGATTCAATTCCTTTGTGCACAATCAAACTCCTAGAGTGACTTTGGAAAAGGGATCTTCAAGTAATGAAGCATCTCAAAAACCCAAAACACCAAATGTTGGACCCACATTCATTCCAAAGCACAATCACAAACAAACTGGTCGTGGATATAAAGGAAAAGGAAAACATCCAGTTGAGTATGCTAAGAGGACAACTGAGAAGAAATCCAGCAGAGTTCCTCCACAAACTCCAAATAGAAAGTACTATGTGAAGAATAAACAGAGCTACCTAAAACCTAGAAGTTTTATCAAAGAAACACATATAATGGGAATGGTAGAAACTACCTGCCAAGCCGATTGGAATAATGTGAAAAATCGAAAAGACCAATGGAATACAAGCCTAAATGGCAAAGACCTAGACCTCGGTAAAGCTCATTCCAAAGGCTAAAGAGCTATTTTCAAAGACACATATACACCCAGCACTACACTTAAAAATATCACAACTACCCAAAGAAGGCAATTGCTTAAACACACAACACAGGCATATAGACAAAAGAGACAACTCAGTATGAACCTAAAACCCCAAGCAATTTGCCAAAGTGAATTATGATTGTGGCACGAGATAGATGTCAATCTCTTAGAGTCAAGTCATTTGGCTATAGGTTGGTTGGATCATCTTACAAAGACTAACCTCTCGACCCGTGCAAGTATGGGTACCTAAAACTAATTTCCTTGATTGCGGTTCAAGGAACAAATGAGTGCCAAGGAACCTGGTACATGGATAGTGGTCATTCCCGGACATATGACAGAAATAAGAAAAATCACAAGATTCAAGGAGATTAGAGGTGCAAAAGTCATATTTGGAGGAAATGAAGCTCTAGGAGAAATAAAAGAAACTAGATCCATCAAGAAGAATAGATTAGAGATCACGATGTTGCATATGTTGAAGGCCTCAACTTCAACCTCAGCAAGATCAACCAACTATGTGATAAGGGCTACAATGTTGGATTCAATATGGGAGTGTACCGTGATCAAAGATACTCAATTAAATGAATTAGTGCTTTGCAAGGATCTAGACATATGAATATATATATATATATATATATATATATATATATATGTGGTAGATTGGTCTCGCCACGCCAAGTACTGTCACAGCAAAGAGCACAACCGAATCAAGTTGGTCGTGGCACAAGAAGCGAGTCATCCCGAACTCCAAGACAATCAACAAGCTTGCAAGGAGTCATCTTGTGGAAGGATTTCCCGCACTCGATGTACAAGAAAGAAAGTGTATGTGATGCACGCTTGGATGGGAAAGCGGATCAAATCTTCTTTCAAGGCGAAACCTAGTCCTTCTTCAATAAGGATATTGCATCTGTTGCATATGGATTTATTTGGTCCAAATGAACCACCCAGCATAAGTGGAAAGAAGTACACCTTAGTGGTGGTGGATGATTATTCAAGATATACATGTACAATCTTCATGTGCAAAAATAAGGAAACTTTACGTGGTTACCTCACCGATGAGAAGAGTTCAAATGAAAAGAGCCAAACCATTATAAAGATAAGGTCCGATAGAGGAACCGAGTTTGTCAATGGGATAATAACTCAAGATTGCTGAAATGGTATCGCTCATGAGTTATTCTGCGAGAAGAACTCCATAGTAGAATGGAGTAGCTGAAATGAGGAACATAACTCTCAAGGATGCCGGCAAAGAACCATGTTAGCTGCTGGATTTCCTAAGAGATTTTCAAATTCAAGCCATCAACACTTCATGATATAATCAAAATAGATGCATGATCAATAGGAAATTGACCAAAACTCCCTATGAAATATGGACAGGGAGAAAGCCAAATGTTGCATATTTTAGAATATTTGGATGTAAATGCTTCATCCACAACAATGACAAGGATAATCTAAAGGCTTTTGATGCTAAAGTTGATGAAGGTAACTTTTTGGGATACTCACCGAGAGCAAAGCCTATATAGTGCTGAACAAGAGGACTATGGTCACAAAAAAAATCTATTCATGTGGTTTTTGATGAACCTAATGTGAATGAAGAAGACATTGAAAAGTTAGGCCGATAAGTCAATCACCAACTATGCGTAAGAGTCCTTATGTTGAAGTTGAAGTAAGAGTAATCAGCCAAGATGAAGATGAGATAGTTGAATCTCAAAGACAGCTGGAAAGTCTGCAGCTGAATGATGATGAAAGAGCTGCTCAAGATAACACAGCTGCAAAGACACCAACCCAGCTGACTTACTTCAACCAGATGTGAGATGGCTGAGAGACCATCCACCAGAGCTAGTCATTAGAGATGTTAGAGATGGTGTAAGAACCAGGTCCAGAGCTCAGCAAGAAGCAATGTTCACTTGTTTTATTTCCCAAATAGAGCTAAAAGATATGTCTCAAGCACTGGATGGTACACATTGGATTCAGTCCATGCAAGAAGAGCTGAATCAGTTTGAAAGGAACAAAGTATGGGAATTGGTGCAGTGACCTAGCTACCCATCAGAATGTTATTGGCACAAAATGGGTTTTAAGAAACAAGATGAATGAGGAAGGATCTATGGTAAGAAACAAAGCAAGATTGGTAGCCAAAGGGTATTTCCAAGAAGAGGAATAGATTTTGATGAAACCTTTGCTCAGCATTTGCAAGATTAGAAGCAATAAGGATGTTTCTTGCTTATGCTGCTCACAAGAACTTCACTGTATATCAAATGGATGTGAAAAGTGCATTCCCAAATGGAATGTTAGAGGAAGAAGTCTATGTTGAACAACCTCCAGGTTTTGAGCAGAAGACTATTGGAGATAAAGTGTACAAGCCCAAGAAAGCGTTATATGGATTGAAACAGGCACCAAGAGCATGGTATAATATATTATCTCAATTCTTAACGGAAAATGGATTCACCAAAGGCAAAGTGGACAGAACACTCTTCAGAATTCAAGATGGAGAGAGTATCCCGCTTGTTCAAATATATATGGATGATATCATGTTTGGATCCACAAATAAAGAGATGTGTGATAAGTTCTCAAACCTCATGCAAGGCAAATTTGAAATGAGCATGATGGGAGAGCTGACTTTCTTCCTAGGACTTCAAGTTAAGCAATTGAAGGATGAAACTTTCATAAGTCAAACAAAGTACACCGTGATTTAATGAAGAAATTTGGTATGGAAGAGAAGTCTTCCGTGAAAATATCAATGAACACATCACCAAGATGGACATAGATGCATATGGTAAGGTCAGATCAAACAAGATACAGAGCACTTATCGATCACCGCTTCTATTTAACAAATAGCAGCCGACATCACCTTTGCAAAGGTGTATGTGCAAGATTTCAATCGCACAAAAGGAGAGCCACATGACTGATCGCAACTAAGAGAATCTTAAGATATTTGAAGGGATGCAAGGAAGTTGTCTTATGGTATCCAAAGGAAGGTGGATTCAAGCTTATTGGTTACTCGGACTCGCACTATCCGGATGTAGAGTTGATGTGTGAAAGAGTACTTCGTGTACATGTCAAATGCTTGGAACAGATTGGTTTCCTAGTGTAGCAAGAAGCGTAACTCAATAGCCACATCCACAAACAAGCAGAGTACATAGTTGTGGGCAAATTTGTTGCCCAAGTCTTATGGATGAGACAAAGAATGAGAGATTATGAAATTGAAGAAAAAGAAATTCCAATTATGTGTGATAACACAAGTGCTATTGCAATCACTCAAATCCGTGTTGCATTCAAGAACAAAGCACATTGATGTTAATATCATTTTATAAGAGATCATGTTGAAAAGAAAGACATCACTTTGGAATACATCTCAACCGAGCAAGAAGCATTAATGACATATTCACCAAACCCTTATGTGAATCAAGATTTGAAGAGCTTAAGCATGAGCTAGGGTTAATTGAGCCGAGTTAACACTCGAAGACTCAATGAGAAGAGATGGAAGAGAGAAAGTGAGAAATGAACAAGTTTTTCACATCACCAAGTGAAATGTAAATGATATATCGTAAAGTCAATCAGACGAGTTAGGCTGACGATGAGTCGCCAATCAAAAGAGAGAAGAAGAGTTAAGTCATAAGTCGAGTCATTTATGAACTAAATTACAAAAACGCAATGCTTTAAACGAGCCGGAATGTTTTTAAGGATGATGTCAGATAATAATGATAGGTATAGTCAAAAGTCAAAGTAAACATATGATTGGATATAAATGCTGCGCGCATTAAATGCGAGGAATTAAATGCGGTTTGACGTAAGAAATCCGAGCCGCCGATTTTGATCAAATTTCAAAAATTAAAAACCCGTCCTTTCATAAATCGTTATATACGGTTTTCGCTTCTCTCACAATTTATCAAATCGTTTCATCTTTCAAGCAAAAAGAAAGCAAGTTCTTTTCTCTCGCAAACCCTATGTGTTCTCAAGCCGCTTTATCAAGTTTTAATTGGTAAAATTATCTACAAATGGCTACAAAGTTCAATTTCATCAAGTTATCGAAGCAAATCCACTCAGATCGTCCGGATTTTGAAGGCATGGTAAAGGGGTTCTGATGAAACCCTAGTGAAGAAGATCGTAGAAATGTTGGAAAAGTCCGATCTTAAGGCTTATCTCGACTTTTGGAGTACTCGCACACTTACCTTGAAGAGGTGACACGCTTCTACGTGAATGCGAGGTGTAGGATGAAGGCATCAAGTCTTCTCGTCCACCGCAAGGACATTATGATAATCAAGCAAAGACCTTGCGAGCACGCTTTGTTGTTGCCAAGGCATGAATGTGATTTACGGTGATGTTGACTTAGCTCCGCGATGGAAATAGGTAGTCAAACCTGGGTGTGCTACGAAGGTGGTCTACACGGGCTGAAAAAGGAATTGCCGAATGACGACTATCACAAAATTGATGGACGCTGTCTCCAAGTGTGTAGACATGAAGTTTGGCAACTTCAACCAACCCAAAGACTAAGCCGATTGACACCGTCACCTCCACTCCCAAGAAAAAGTCGCAGAAAGAAAGGTCGCCCGCAACAAAGAAATAGGATGCACTCCGCCTCGCAGCTAGTCACTCCGCCCGAGCAAAACCGTGTCTCTCGCCCTGCTACTCTGAGGCCGAGAAGGAAGCACAAATACGTTCTCCGACTATAAGGAAGAAGAGGACTGCCATGACTAGAACGACAACTGCCTCTAAGGAAACTCAGAAGGCCATTACTTTTGAGGAACCGGAGGGAACAAAACCAGAAATTCCTCTATTTAAAACCAAAAGAAGAAGGATAGTCAAGCTTTCAGAGCGTGAAAGGACAGCTGAGTCCGCTACTCAGCTGGAGAAAGCATCTGAGACTACAGGCACTCAGGAAGTGCAGTCTCCTGAAGTAGTTGATGAAACTGCGAAGTCTGCTGAGGTTGATCAGCAGAGGCCCACAGAAGACCTAGCTGTAGAGAGGACAACTGAGGATAAAGAAGCAAAACTTGACAACCGTATCTCCTATTGAAAAGTTGTCTCTCCGCTCACATGACGCCGCCAAGGTGAAGAACAACAGAGTATTTTGCCTTCCATCCCAGAAAAATGAAGGACAAGAAGAAGAAGAAGATGATGATGATGTCATCATGTACTCTTTTTGGTATACCAAGACATCCAAATATTGCCTACGTGAATGGAGGGCATGGAAGCTAAGGCACTCAAGGGTGTGCGCTTTGAATGCCCCGAGTTTATCGACGAAGAGGAGGAGTTATTCCAATTTCTCGTAGTCAACACCGTTTCGTGCCCTTGATGAAGATAATTTCCTAACATTCTATAAATCTTCAAGGAGAAGGATCAAGCAAAAGCAGCCGAGGGGGAACGGCTCGCGAGAAAGCCAAAATATTCACGCTCACAGAACTCAGAACACACTCACTCTCATCTTGATGTGTTCTCGAGAGTGATGAAGACATGGATCCCGTTCTCGCAACAGAGAAGTCGACATGTAGCAAGCTCCGAGGGAATCGGGGATAATGCATGAGCAACAAATGTATGAAGGACCAGGAGAGTCCTCACAATCTCTCCCGCAGACGATCCTTTGGGAGTAGCACAACATATTGCCTCAATCGTTCTTTGCGGCCTCGCCCCCGTCCAACGAGGATGGTTCCAAGGGAATTGGCGATGAAACCGGTAATTTGGGCACCCAAGTTGAGCCAACCTCATCAAGGTGTTTTACCACCTCGCTCAACGGCCGAGCACTCAATGGAAGTAGCCGCAGTCCGAAGAAGAGTGACCCCATCATCGCCACTCACCGGTGTGCGGTGAGGGGGAAACTCACTCCACCGCAGGAGGTCGGAGGATGCCGCAGATGACTCCATATTGAAGAAAGGAGGCGAAGTGAAACCGAAAAAACCACAAAGAAAGTTGACATTGATGAAGCTGGGGACACTTGAGTTGAACATCCCCCAACAAGTGTCACCGCTTAAGCCGAGGACACTACTCTTGCGGTCGAGGCACATGATGGAAATACCCAAGAATTAACACTCTAGGCGGTGAAAGTGCAATCCAAGGTTGAGACTCTTCGGATGCCGTGGTCGAAGACCACTAAGACAAGCTGATCGTCGAAGAATGAGAAGCCACTGCACTGAGACTGGGGGGAGGTGGTGAAGGCCCAAGGAGGTTGAGACTTCTGGGCAAAAACTCAAAGAAATTCAGGAACATCACTCATGTGCTGCTGAATCAGAAGGAGATTGAGTGCGCCGT